>CM035314.1:846778-1404029 GCA_002900995.3 Ganoderma boninense | reverse complement strand
AGCCCTGCTCGCTCTCGCTCACAAGTGCTCGTCGACGCCCTTGCTCGTCTCGGTAAGCTCCTCTGATCTTACTCGACAGCAGCGTAAACAAGGTCGATCATGCTGGAACTTGGTTTCAGGTCTTGCCGCTCTGACCCCTGCGTTTTTCTACCGCCACGAAGAGAGATGACCTCACAGTTGTCACAATCACATGTTGATGACTTGGCTCTCTTCTTGCCCTAGCATCCGTTGTTGCCCTCGACACTCAAGTCGGAGATTGCACAGCACGTTCCGATCAAGGACGGAGGCGACATTTCTGTACTTCTCGGTGTCAAGGTCACTCGTGACCTCGATGCTCAAACGATCTCTTTCTCCCACACGCACAAGATCGACGCTGCGCTCGGGGAGTTTTGTCTCAAGGACGTCAAGCCTGTCTCGACACCTATGGGATCAGACTGCTGTACACCTTTCCAAGGCTGATGCCCCCAAGACGCCAGATGAAGAAGCCTTCATGCGAAGGGTTAAACTACCCATCCGTGGTCGGTACACTCATGCACATCGCTGTTCACACTCGACCAGACATTGCCAAGCTTTTCAAGTTGTCGCACAGTTCATGGTGAACCCTGGCAAGAAACACTGGTCTGCAGTGAGCGTATCTTTCAATATCTCAAGGGAACTCGGCACTACGTCCTAACGGTTTGGCGGTGATGGTCCCACTGAGCCTCTCGCATAACTCCGACTCTGACTTCGCCAGTGTCCTGAACACCCGCTGCTCGACATCTGGCTATGCTGTTCTCATTGGTCAAGGCAACTGTGTCCTGGTCAGCAAAGAAGCAGACAGTCGTCGCGCATCTACTGGCGAAGCAGAGTACTACGCAGCGAGCATTTGCGGTCACGAGGTCCTGTGGCTATGACAACTCCTCCAGGAGCTCCACTACTTGCCTATCATCTCACCTCCATCAACAATCATTCCAAAATGGAACAACACAGCTGCACTTCGATGATCGACATCTGGACGAGGTGACGAACTGCACGAAGCATATCAATATCATGTACCCATTGGGTTTCGAGATGCAGTGCGTCACGGCACATAGCACTGGCTTATGTCCCTAGCAATGACAACATCGCGGACATCCTAACTAAGCCATTGAGTCCACAATCCCATAGGCAACTCACTGCGGCATTAGGCGTTGGACCACCTCGAGCCGCTGCTCATTGAGGGGGAGTGTTGGGACCTGGTGGACAGATGGATAGACAGACGTACAATTGTAGATACTTATCGGACTTTAGATTTTACTTACTTTTCGGGCTTTTCCCGCAGAGCAGTTCTACTCTTGCGCATACGCGCGCTCCCTTTTTCCCTCATTGTTCTTCCACCCGACTGAGGTATGTTCCATTTACCTGCACTGTAGATTACATTGCTGACATCCTGTACTTAGCTGACGCTCTATCTGCGTCTCAATAGGTACAAAGAAATATATAGTTAGTCGTTCTTTCACCCGACTGAGCTGACGCTCTATCTGCGTCTCAATATAAAGTGCGTCCCTTCTGTTTTCAAACAAGCCCCCCTTAGTGTCAACTTTGGGGGGGGACTGTTTTCCCTCTCCTGCATTTGTTTCTGGACGGATCCGTATGACAGAGGGTGTGTTTTGTTTGCACGGTTTGTGCACACAGAACGAGCCCCATATCATTATAATTCTGACCAGTTGGTTGTCGAGATAGACATACCCTCTCCTCCCAGGGAGGGAGTCCATATCTCTACAACCACTAGATAGAATTGTACGATCTCTTTTGCATCTGACCAGCTGACACTTACTCTGTCTAGGGAGTACCATTTGTTATGCAGGCAGTCTACTCATTGAGAATGTGGCTGGGCAATCAGTGCCTAGCCACAGTGACGTTCCTCCCCACATATCTCAGTGACTGCTGTGCTGATTGGGCACACGGGTAGGTGCGTCAGAAAGCCCTAATCAAGGGCTTTCTAACGAGCTATTGATTGTCCTGGGGTGTCCACTAGAATGCTCAGAATGCCTACCACCTCCTCACCCTATGCCCCACTTGTTTAGCTTATTTTGTCATCTATTCTCTATCTGTTTGCTGCTCTCTCTTTTTAACACATGTACAATAACTGGTATGCGTTTCCTGTGGTATACACCTATTGCTTTAGGCAATAATTTAAAAAATGCTTATCAGTGTACGCTAAAGTGTCCCCTTCTCTCAGCCTCTCATCATCATTTTTGTCCCATTTCATAATGCTGCCCTTTGTGTGAACCAATAGACTACATTTATAATAACAGAATGCAAAAATCATCGAGTGAAATGGCGGAAGAAATGATATAGATATGTTTAAATGTCATTTGTGCTACCAAAGTGAACATCACAAGGAGACCCGAAGAGCATCTTAAACACCGCAGTGAAGGTGTCTTACAAGGTCTTACCAACTTGTATCAAGGATATCTTTCCCAGTTTTTCCACTGATTTCAATGTTTTTTGGTCTCATTAGAAGTAATAATCTATGGCTATTCAATGATGGCTATACTCTTTGGTTGTTATGTTCGGTCCCAGGCTGTGGGGGAGCCTTGTTGTTGCATGCTGATAACAAATGTAGTACTCTGTGCAACACTAGCTGATAAGAATTACAATTAATGAATTCAGTTGAAATATAATACTACACTAAATACATGAATAATGAATGTATGTGAACTGTGCAAAAATGAGCAAGATGTCAGCCAAATAAGCCTAGAAGATGGGGTGAGAAGGAGAGGGTGGGGGTTCCGAGGCTTCTAGCAGAGTACACGGATGATCTATAGCTTGTTAGAAAGCCCTGATCAAGGATTGTCCAACGAACCCATTTGCGTGCAGATCGTCCTAGGGGTCGCTGAGATATTGGGGGTGGAACGTTGGTATGGCTGGGCACTGATTGCCCAGCCACACCTCAATGGATAGGATGGCCAGTGAAACAGATGATCACCCTAGACGGAGTAGAGATCAGCTATCAGACGCAAAAGAGATTGTAAAGATTCCGTTCTGGTGGTTGTGGAGATATGGACATGCTCCCCCTGGGAGGAGAGGGGTACATGTATCTTGACAACCGCTGGACCCAATCGTACGATATAGGGCTCGTTCTGTGCACACAAACGGTGCAAACACAACGCGCCCTCTCGCACACAATTTGGTCTAGGAATGAATGCAGGAGGGGAGAAACAGTCCCCCCTAGGTCGACCTAAGGGGGGCTTGTTGGAACAGAACGAGCTCACCTTGTGCAGCGCAATGGATGTGTTTGATGCACCCTGAAAATGCAAACAACACAAAAGGAACCAAGAGGATCGACCTAAAGCTGAGTGGAGAAACAGAAGAAAACAAGGTAGCTCACCTCCCGGGAGTGAGCACCTTCCAAATCCAGCCGCTACGCCTCGGGCAGGCTCAAGTTTGATGGGAGGTGGGTCCTGGGCAGCCGGCATTGATGGAAATAGCTCAGGGCAGGTCCATGGAGTCGGCAAGCAAGAAGGGAGAGCTGAGAGGTAACAAGCAAGGGTAGATAAGCTGGCAGACAGGCAGCAGAGCCCCTGTGGAGCAACTGCCAAATGTGGCAGTGGCTAGCAGCTGTGTTGGAAGGCCGGAGGCCTATGATACATCACACTTCTAGCTGTAACATGATGTAAACAGTCTAGGGTGTTAACCGTAACATGATATATCAATATTATAACAGCAGCTGTTGTCGCCTGAGTTGGCAGCAGCGCTTCTTGGAATGCTGTCCCTTCCAGAGAGTCTTTGTCGCCCCTCCCCATTTCTTTTGGATTGACTGAGCTCTTGCATGCCTCCCCCTCTATCCTCAACACCGTCCAGCCCGCCCTCTTTGGAAGACCTACAGGATGTGGACATGTTGTCTATGATACCTGTGTTTAATCCTGGACTTGGATTTTCTTATCTACCATCATCAGACCAAGAGCTCTCGCACAACAGCTTCTCTCACCAGATGTGCCCAAGCCTCCATCTCTGACATCCGGGGACTCTCCTGCATCTCAAGCCCCATCACCTCAATGTCAGTGCATGCCATCTCCGGCACTGTCCTCCATAGCTTCTGCTTGCTCTCCACATCTCTCCAAATATGACTCTCTTTGGGCTGACGGGAAGGTCTATGTCCCTGATGCCGTCTTCCTACACCGTTGGCCAACTGGCATGTTTGCTCACAACATTGTGCAAGGCTTCCGACTTTTAGCCAAGGTTGACCGCACAAAACTCAAGGAGGAGTTTGCCCATGTCTTTCCTGGTGTCGAGTTCAAGTCTACGTACTATCGCCAGGAAGAGGCTTGGAATGTTACGACTGGCTGTCGAGTAAGATCAGGGAGGAGGCTTACGAGACGAGCAAGGGCGTCGACGAGCACTTGTGCAGCGAGAGCGGAGCAGGGCTCGACAGTCAGGCTGGAGACAAGATGTATTGAGCGAGTAACTAACGAGCGAGAATACAGCGAGGCTTACCTGGAGACAAGAGGTCGAAACTGAGGTCTCCAGGTAGCAAAGTACAGGCCTTATATACATGTAACGGACAATGGGGAACCGGGGACAATAGGTAACTATGGACACGGGAACCAGTGAAGAACAATGGTATGTAGTACAATGACGACGGGAACAATGGGTAACAGGAGTTATTGTACTGCGAGAACAAGGGACAGGTTTGCTAAACAACGGAGGACAATAAGGACGACGCGGGAGGCAAACAGTCCAAAAAGGGAAAGAGAGACGCCGGGGTAGGCGCCGAGCGTGCCGTTTCATGACAATACCCCTTCTTAAGGATCGTGTCCTCACGATCGAGTCTTCTTGTTGAGAGGGCCAGGAGCATCGGGATGTGTCGAATGAAAACTTTTGCAGCACTTTCGGCGCATTTGCTAGATCCGACACGTCTTCCCAGCTATCGTGTTCAGGGCCCCAGCCCTTCCAGTGAAACAAGATACTGTAGTTTCTTCCACCGCCCATACCGACACGACTCTAACACTTCCTCTACTTCGTTACTCTTCCTCTCCTTCCACTTCGAGAGCTGCAGGTTCAGGGGGATGCCGACCGGGAAGCTGGCTTTCCTTGTGTGGGGTGTAGGAGCGTCACGTGGAACACTGGGTGGAGTCCCATGTCTTTGGGGAGCTTGAGCTTGTAAGCCCAAGTTTCCCACTTTGCGCTTGACAGGGTATGGGCCAGCATACCGGTCCACCAGTTTCCGAGAGACTCCAGGGACCCGGAAGTTCCTAGTGTCGAGCCACACCTTCTGTCCCTCCTTGAACTCTGGAGCAGTGGAGACGTAGCGATCATAGTACTCCTTCATCCGCTCTGCTGCCAGGGTTAAGGCTGACGTCGCATCCTCCCTTGCCTTGCCGCAACTCCTCTCTTCGTTGTCTGCCGTAGGCACCGTGGTGGATAGCATTGGAACGTGGAACTGAGGTTCATAGCCGTACATGAGGTAAACGGCGAGTACCCTGTGGATGAATGTACGCGCGAGTGAAGCAGTATTTCTGCCGTTGGCAGCCACTTGACCCAATCGTCGCGGCGCCTTGAGCAGTACATCCGTAGGTACGCCTCTATCTCCTGGTTCCATCGCTCCGACTGTCCATCCGTCTGCGAGTGTGGTAGGCTGTGGGACAATGCACTTTCTATGTCGAGGCCTTTAAGGAATTGCACGGAAGAGCTTGCTAGAGAACTGGGGGCCCCCGATCAGAGATGATCTTACGCGGGAGTCCATGTAGGCGGAACCATTCTCTAATGAAGTTGTCTGCAGTCCTTTCCGTGTCGATCTCCTCGTGCATGGAATAAGGTGAATCATCTTTCCATGCCGATCAGCAATAAGCTGGAGCGCGTTGTATCCGTCCACCTCCGGCAGTCCAGTGATGAAGTCACAGGGTAACTACTTGGCCTGGGCCGTCCGGGATCTCGTTGGGTTGAAGGGGACCGTGTGGCTTCGCATGTGAAGTCTTGCCATGGCAAACAAGTGTCACAGGTCTCAACGTAATCCTTAATGAACTTTGCCATGCCCGGCCACCAGTAGTTCCGTGTAACCAACTCCACCGTCTTTGCCTGGCCGGGGTGTCCAGCAGGCGGAGGTCGTGGTGAATGCGCACTATCTCTGCTCGGAGCGCGTCGTCTTTTGGGGACATAAACTCGGCCGCGGTAGAGCAGCAGGCCTTGTTCTGTGTTCCAGTCCACCAAATCGTTCTGTAGACGTGCTGGCCCTAGCTTATCGAGCTTGCTGAAGTGCCTCTGCGACCTCCTGCTCACGCTCTCCACATTCTCGAATGCGGCGGAGCATGCCTTCTCTGGTACCACTGACATGTGCCCTCTCTTGGCTGCCAGTACTCGAAGCGATCGGGTTGCAACATGACTCGGTTCAGGTTGTCATCGGCGTCATCCTTCTGGTGATCAGGCCTGCGCGACAGCGCATCTGCCCTACCGTTGGAGGTGCCTGGCTTGTGTGCAATGACAAAGTCGAACCGTGACAGATAGAGAGCCCAACGTGCCTGCCTACGTGTGAGGTTTTGCGCGGCTTTCCAGTACTCGAGGTTCTTGTGGTCCAACTGGATCTCGAACACACTGGGAAGACCCTCGAGGTAGTGGCGCCAGGCCTGCAGGGCACGGATGATGGCGAGCATCTCCTTGTCATAGATCTCGTAGTTGCGTTCCGCATCGCTCATTGACTCAGAGTGGAAAGCCACAGGGTGCCATTTGCCGTCCTCCCCCTCCTGAGACAGAACCGCACCGGTAGCATACCCGGATGCATCGACTTCAATGCGGGTTTTGCGGTCTGGGTGATACATGCTCAGGACAGGGCTTTCAGTGAAACGACGTTTGAGCTCGTCGAATGCTGATTGCTCTTCGGCACCCCATTGCCAGGGAGCGCTACCTGTGAGGCGGTCGAGGGGTTTGCATACTGCGCTGAAGTCCTTAATGAACCGCCTGTAGAAATTCGCGAAACCGCGGAACTTCCGTACATCTGAGGCGTTCTGAGGGACAGGCCATTCTGCGATACCCCTGACCTTCACTGGGTCCATCTCCACACGGTTCTCCGAGACGAGCACACCTAGGTACTCAACCTTGGGCTGTTCGAATTCGCACTTCTCTGGCTTGCAGAACAGGTCGTGCTCCGCCAGACGCTTCAGGACCTCACGCACCAGTGTGCGGTGTTCCTCGATGTTGTTGGTGAATATGAGGATGTCGTCGAGGTAGATAGTGATTTTGCCGAGTATGATGAGGTCCTTGAAGATGTCGTTCATGAGCGCAGAGAATGTACTGGGCGAGTTAGCCAGTCCGAAGTACATCACGTTCGGTTCGAACAGTCCGCGATTGGTAACAAAGGCAGCCTTCCATTCATCACCGGTCTTGATCCGCACATTGTTGTACCCCCAACGGATGTCAAGCTTTGTAAAGTACTTGGCCCTCTTGAGTCGATCCATCAAGTCCGACACCAGCGGCAGCGGGTATCGGTTCTTAATGGTGATGTCGTTCAATCGCCGGTAGTCTTGTACAGGACGTAGGCTGCCATCCTTCTTTTTAACGAAGAAGAATGGTGACGACATCGGTGACTTCGACTCTTGAATATATCCTTTGGCCAAGTTCTCGCTAAGGAACTTGTCAAGCTCAACCTGCTCGCTGGGCGACAGGGGTACAACCTTGGATGGAACCATCCTAGCATCTGGTACGAGTTCTATAGCGTGGTCATAGGGTCCGTGCTCGGGTAGACGTTCGGACGCCTCTTTCGAGAACACACGCAGATACTCGTGGTACTGGGGAGGTACAATCTCTTCGACAGGACGGACTTCCTTCTTCTGGCACTCTTGTTCAGTGAGCTGTTGAGAGTACGTGTAGCTCGCCGACACAAAGATCTTGGGGGTACCTCGAAGTCGTCGTCCATCTTCCAGTGCATTGAGAAGAGACTCCTCAGTGCCATCCCATTCCGGCAGAAAACCTGGTGGTGGAGGCCTATCTTCCTCCTCCTCGACCATTACGGCCGTGCATATCCTTCCCATCATCTTTGCCTTCCGCACCCGCCGAGAACCATTGCGCGCCGTAAGCCGTACCTCCGTATCACGCGCTTTGGTCTCAACAGGTTTGGATGCCTTCCGATGAGCCGGACATGCCTCTGGACATCTCGATAGGCGCAGCGAGCCACGTTCCCAATCTACTTCAGGGTTGTGCTCGCGCAGCCAGTCCAGGCCAATGATCACATCCTCTTCTCCTATGTCTGTCACCACAAACACCACCTTCTCTCGGTGGTCTCCAATCGCCATATCCAACACGGCGACCTCCGTGATCGTCCCATCACGGTTCTCAGTACCATCTATGTTGTACAGAGGAATTGGCCTTGCCAACTTCCTCGTCGTAACCTGGTTCTTCTCTATGAACCGTCTATGTAAAAACTTAGTAGTAGCTCCACTATCTACCATTGCTACTATGTCCTTATGTCGCTGCTTGCCGATCAACCGTACCGGTATATGAAAGTGTTGGCCACTATGATTTACTTCATATACAAACGCGGAACTCAGTACAGAAAATCGACTATTACTACAAGAGCCGGCACGCGCAGCGTCCAGTGCGGCTCTGATCAGAAACCCTCCTTCTTTTCAGCGGCCGAAAGGGCCGCCAGCTTTTCCTCCATTGCCTTAACCTGGGCCTGGAGAGCCGCCACTTCCGTAGTCGTGGTGGACGAGGAAGCAGCCTTTTGTCCTCCTGCCTTAAGCTTCGGGCATTCGACGGCGCGGTGACCGGGTTGACCACAGCTGTAGCAGTTCCCAGTAAACGGCCTCTTCCCTGTAGCAGCTGCCTTCTCTCCCTTCTTCTTCCATCCAAACGACTTCGGGCGTTCCTCCTCTCTAGTGACAAGGTTCTGGTCGAGCGACAGTGCCACCTTCTGAATCTTCGTGAGGTCGGAGATGTCGTGGGCAGTGGTAGCGAAGACGTCCTTGAGTCTGGGAGGCAACCCCTCGCGGTACCGTTCACGCTTGTCTGCGTCACTGAAGCTGGTCCGGGCCGCGATGGCGTTAAACTGCACTGTGTACTCCTTGACGGTGCCAACCTTGTGGTACGCCTTGCAAAGCTTAACCAGCTCAGCGACGGCAGCTTCCTTGTCGTCCGCTGCGCAGAAATGGGCCTTGAAGGCCGTTTTAAAGGCATTGAAGTCTGCCCAAGGACTTTTCGTGGTCGCGAGGGTCACGATGTGAGGCCCTGCCCAGTCTGCCGCTCCCTCGGTAAGCTTGCTCAGGACCGTCATCCATGTGACGACGGGGTCCAGGCCAGGGGCTGCTGTCGTCAGAGTGTTGTAGTAGATCCTGGCCGCAGACACGAAGCGTAGACCATCTTGAGCGGTTTTTCCATCATATGTGGAGGGAGCGATTTGGGAGAGGAGTTTGGAGACATCGAATGGCGGGAGAGTGGTCATGACGGGTGAGGACGATCGGCTGGATGAGGACGATGAAGAGGGTTGTGGAGTGTTAAGATTGATGGTTTCTCGTTTGGGTTGCGGTTCAAGCTTAACTTCAGGCTTCGCTTCTACCTTTGGAAGTTTAGAGCTCGAGGCAACGGGGGATGAAGTGACTCGCTGCCGGGCGAGTTCGAGGGCTGTCTGAAGAGGAATTACTCCCAAACGTGGAGAGCCGGAGGGGGTCGCAGTAGGTGTTGGCTTGCGGCTGGTTGGACGTGAGGGTGCACGGGATGGAACCCGTGAAGATGGCTTGGATGGGGGACGAGAGGCTGGTCTGGACGCGGGGTTCTGGGTGGCGACTATCGCCGCCTGACGAGCTGGGGGGCGTCCTGGATCTCGAGGTGCAGGTGCTGGTGGGTTTGCGATCTTCGCACGGATTAGGACTTCCTGTTCTTTGGTGGTGAGGAGTCTAGGGGCGATGCCTTCGCGAGTTTCAAGAGTATCGGTGAATGTGTGTGATCGGTGGGGGCACGGTTGCTCCTCGCAGTAGTACCAGGCTTGCTTATCTTCGTCCCAGTACTCGTCCTGTACCGCAGTGGGGTGAAATATGTGTCCCCAGGCTTGGCAAGCCACGTTGAATCTCGCTTCCTTATCCTAGGAATGAAACGGCAGGTGCACGATCCAACACTGTCTGCTCAGCCTCCTCGGCCTATTGCTGTGTCTTAGCCCAAGGGACACGGGCCCAAGGGTGTTCTGCCTTGGCTTTGTTTCGCCGCCTTTCTCTAGCCTCCCACGCCGTGAGGCGGACCACTTCTGTCAGTACCGGGGTCTCGTGTTAGGAGCTTTCCGCGTACTGTACCACTTGAGAGTGGCAAGCCTCAGGTTGCGCCGAGACCACGTCCGATGGTGTGACTAGAGCGCGCACTATGCTAGGCCAACACAGAGGATCAAAGTGCGTACCGTACGAGAGGGGAAAGAAAGAAAGGGGAGTACGCCGGTGCTCGTGTAGAAGTTTCGACCTAATGTTACGACTGGCTGTCGAGTAAGATCAGGGAGGAGGCTTACGAGACGAGCAAGGGCGTCGACGAGCACTTGTGCAGCGAGAGCGGAGCAGGGCTCGACAGTCAGGCTGGAGACAAGATGTATTGAGCGAGTAACTAACGAGCGAGAATACAGCGAGGCTTACCTGGAGACAAGAGGTCGAAACTGAGGTCTCCAGGTAGCAAAGTACAGGCCTTATATACATGTAACGGACAATGGGAACCGGGGACAATAGGTAACTATGGACACGGGAACCAGTGGAAGAACAATGGTATGTAGTACAATGACGATGGGAACAATGGGTAACAGGAGTTATTGTACTGCGAGAACAAGGGACAGGTTTGCTAAACAATGGAGGACAATAAGGACGACGCGGGAGGCAAACAGTCCAAAAAGGGAAAGAGAGACACCGGGGTAGGCGCCGAGCGTGCCGTTCATGACATGGAAGAACTCGACCAAGGCTGAGCGGATGCTGGTTGCATCCCTGCCATGCACGAAGGCAGGACTGTGGACCCAGGCCTGTCTGGCTCTTTCTGGCTGGCAGCGCAAGGCGAAGCATTAGGATGGGGCTTCTATGTAGTTTCATTTCACTCTCAATGTGCACCCCCCATCTAGAAATGTCCTGATCTTCCCCCTATTCTGGGGACACCATAAAGGCTCTGGCTTTCAAACCATACTGTCAAGCATCTCTCCTGTTTTTATTGCCTCATCACTGCTATGCCTCGCTCTTCTTCAATGGTCGCTCATCTCATGGGTCTACAAGATCTGTAACTACTCAGCCTGCACACCTGCAACACCTATCTTATGTTACTACCTGTTCGTCCTGTCAAAAACACTCAGCTGTGTTCCTTTGGCACATTCTATATCGCTGTACTTATCTTGTTCTGCTCCCTATTTGTTCACGGACTGACTTCTATCTAGTGTTCTACCTGTACAGAACCAGACCCCAAACACCCAGGGTCTTGGTGTACCCAATACTTTCGACGTGTCCCACGTGACTATATTACAGGTCTCCAGCAGTCAAGCTCCTCGTCTAGCTCCTTGCCCCCCTCTACCCCAGCTCTGGGAATCTGCCTTCACGGTCGTCCCACCTCCTCCTGTACCCAGACTCAAGAACCCTGCCTACACACACCTTGTTCAAAGGCACGGGTCAGCTCAAGTTGTATCAATCGCTGCTGCTGTGAACATTGTCTTCAGTGAGGAGGCTGTTGGGCTGCATGAGGTCATCGTGTTCTCAAGTCTACCACCTCTTCTTCAAGAGCACCTCCATCCAAGTGACCATGTACCTCCAGCTCTTTTGGGCTCTCCCCTTCCATGTTGATCTGCTCTCCAGCTCCCGCTAAAGATCGACTCGTTCACTACAGTACCCACTATGACATCAACGAGCCAGAACCTCAACAGTCTGATGTCTGTCCCTGTTGGACGTCCTCGGAGGAATACATGGCCCATATAGCATTTGAGCAAAAGATGTGGGTGCTAGGTAGAGCGGCCACCAAGAATTGGGTCTACTAAAGTTTGGGTCGTGCAGTCTATCAACATTTTGGTGTTGTCTCAGTTGTGCCTGGTCTGATTTGATTTTGCATAAGATTCGATTGAGCCGTTCAATATGTCAAGTCATACAGTGTTGTATTGTATGTATTATGACCAACAGTCTATGAATCTTACAGTCTACAAGTGATAGAAAATACCACACTTTAGCTAGTGTTGAGTGGTACTCGAGGTTGCTGAAGGGAAGGGAGGCGCAGAAGATGAAGATAGGATATGTGAAGTAGATGGGAGAACGTCTACGTGGGGAGGAGGATCGTTAGGGTGTGAGATAACTGTAGTCTCTGGATGCATGCATGCTGAAGATGTTTGAGTAGGAGAAGAATAGTCTGCTAGTTTGCGCTGTAGACAACATCTTTGTAGAGCTGCTTGTTTAGCACCTATCGCATCAAACAAAGACACCATGTCATCTGCAAAAAGGGGACTCTAGGATCTCCGTGGCTCAGGGTTACTGCGGCGGTGTAGGAACATTTTGGCTTCAGCAAACAAGGCCTGAACTGACTCATCATCCGAGTCTGAATCTGAGTCTGAGTCTGAATCCGTGTCTGGCCTAGTGGGAGCAAATTTGAGATTAGGAGCAAGGTTGTGACCACCACTTCCGGATAGGACAGAGGGCTTCAAAAGGTGGATAGAGGTTTGTGGTGATGGACTAGTGGATTCATTAGGAGGGGAAAGGGACATTGGGAAGGGTGCCAAGAGGGGGGATCTTGGACGTAGTTGAGTAGTCTTAGACATTGTCTCGAAGGAGGAAGACTTCGATGCTGGAGGAGTATATTCAGCATGAGGTCCTAGCACACAGGGAGTCAGTGGATCGATCCCCATTTGGATAGCATCTGTAGGATGCACATTGCAACATTTTAATGTACGAGAATGAAGAAATGGGAACGGCAGCATCGACAAGGCTAGATTTGGATAGTAAGAAGGGTTCAGTTCCTATCAGCTCAAGTCCATGCACATGAGCTGTTTGGGGTCGGCTCACTCACTAGTTGAACAGGTTGAGAGTGCTAGAGCAGGAATGTCAATCCTTCCAAGGCCCAGGTCCTTATAAATACTGTCAGGTTTTGCCCTATCACAAAAGAGCACTCAAGGGGAGAAATCTGCCATGAGGAGGTTTGAATTAGTGAAGACAAAAGGTCAAAACAACACTCACATACTTCCAAGTTGTTGATAAAGTCGATATAAACACCTCTCGGTCTTTGTACAAGGAGATAACTATGCACAAATGGGACACTAATTTGGCACCTTGATGGGGAGGCTGCACATGGAGATAACTATGTGCACATGAGACATAGATCGACCTCAAATGAGCATTCATCCTCGAGTGCAGCAGGAGAGAGCGGGGAAGGTTAGAGGGCACGAACGTGGTGACAATCAAAGGCCGCAGATCTGCAGCCCTGATCTGTGCCACAAAGTCAACAACAACAAACCATGCTCGACCGAGCCACACGGGCTTGGACTCCATAATCCCTGCCCTTCAGTCCTGCTCTCATGGCAAGGCGCAACCACTCGTGCTGTGCTTCATTGGGTTATTTCCCACTGTAGCACTCTTCATCTGTTCACTGGCTATCTCTGCTTTTCAAACTTCTCAACTCTCGCTCTGATTAGAGGTCAATTCAGGTTGGAAGCCTTTCACATGGAGTCTCATTCATCTGTGCATTTCATCTGTGTCCTATCTTTGTGGAGCTATTCATGACTTGGTAGATCCCTCATTCTCAAGGCTCAACTTGCATCTGTGAAGAGAATGTTTTGATATCTGATATAGCTCAGACATTGAGGGTCAAGGTGTGTTCATTCCCCCCTTCACCTTCCACAACCCATGCTTATTTCTCTCACATCTGTTCTCTCGCAGAAGTCATTCCTGGTTAGTGGATATGCAGTGTCCTCCCCCCATGGATGCGTTTGACCCTCCTTGATATTGACAGTGAGCGATGTCTGATTGCTGGGGTCCCGTCATCTGACCCACCCACGGCTGGTTGTGCGGCTTTTGCAACAAAGCCCTTCAGGTCTGTGTCTGTGAAAATCTGATCTCAAGAAATTTTGGGAGGAGCTTCGTCATTGTAAGTCTGAGTTCTATTCAAGGTCTCCCTGTTGTCCCCCTCCCCCCATATTGATCTGAGAGCATAGTGCAAGCACTTTGACCACCTTGGCAACAGGGTGCACTACCAGTACTTTTGGTGGTGCAACACGGCAGCTCTGAAGCATCGTTCCCCAGTGTGCCACATATCTGCATCCCTATCCTTGTCCTTGTCCCAGTCAAGTGAGGCCTCTGGAACATCATTGTCAACTACACTATCTGGTTTACACAGCTCTTCACCAGAATGCCGAACCTTGTCCGACAAGCATTCACACTGCGCCCTCAAGGTTTGGAAGGATTGTCACCGGCAGCTTTGTTTGAGCCACTGTAGCCATGCTGGTGGGTGCCCCGTCCATCTTCCCAATGGGATGACAATTTTCAGGCAACTGGAGGAGGCTAGGGAGTGGCAGATAGTGCAAGCTAGGCTTCCGGAGACTAGGATATCTCTGTTAGTCCTTTGAGCAATCCCAACATCCCTTGAGCCTGTCCTCAGCCCAATGTCTACTCCTCGTGCTGGCCGGCCAGCATTCTCAACACCTAGTCAACCTTGAAGGTGTTGAAGTCGGTGCTGTAGCGCCCGCAGTTTTGATCGCTCCAAGTCTGCGATTGCACCGTACATACATTGCATTGTCCCCTACTTACCCTATTTTTCATTTCGTTACAGTAGCACATCTGATAGAGATACAACATCGTCTTCATTATAGGCTCCAACTAGCTTATGTCATGAATGGCACGCTCGGCACCTACCCGGCGTCTCTCTTTCCCTTTTTGGACTGTTTGCCTCCCGCGTCATCCTTATTGTCCTCCGTTGTTTAGCAAACCCGTCCCTTGTTCTCGCAGTACAATAACTCCTGTCACCCATTGTTCCCGTCGTCATTGTACTACATACCATTGTTCTTCCACTGGTTCCCGTGTCCATAGTTACCTATTGTCCCCGGTTCCCATTGTCCGCTACATGTATATAAGACCTGTACTTTGCTACCTGGAGACCTCAGTTTTGACCTCTTGTCTCTAGGTAAGCCTCGCTGTATTCTCACTCATTAGTTACTTACTCAATACATCTTGTCTCCAGCCTGACTGTCGAGCCCTGCTCCGCTCTCGCTGCACAAGTGCTCGTCGACGCCCTTGCTCATCTCGTAAGCCTCCTCCCTGATCTTACTCGACAGCCAGTCGTAACATTAGGTCGAAACTTCTACACGAGCACTGGCGTACTCCACCCACATTTCATTCCCTCGTACGGTATGCACTTAGATCCTCTGTGTTGGCCTAGCGTAGTACACACTCTAGTCACACCATCGGACGTGGTCTCGGTGCAACCTGAGGCTTGCCACTCTTAGTGGTACAGTACGCGGAAAGCTCCTAACACGAGACCCCGGTACTGACAGAAGTGGTCCGCCTCACGGCGTGGGAGGCTAGAGAAAGGCGGCGAAACAAAGCCAAGGCAGAACACCCTTGGGCTCGTGTCCCTTGGGCTAAGACACAGCAATAGGCCGAGGAGGCTGAGCAGACAGTGTCGGATCGTGCACCTGCCGTTTCTATTCCTGGTATAGGAAGCAAGACACCCCGTCACCCTGGCTTGCGAAAGAAAACCACATATCTTCCACCCCACCGAAGTTCAGCACGAATACTTAGCGAACACTCTTGGCGATTGGGACGTCTGTGCCAACAACCGTGCCCTAACTGGCACTGGAGATTTCCTGACACTCCTGAGAATCGCGCACTTATTGCACCTCGCCTACGAGCTGAACCAGAGCACGAAGGTCTCATCCGCGATCGCCTCACCAACCCTCCAGCACCACCACACCAAGACCCAAGCCGACCCCCAGCTCGCCAAGCCGCCCTCATCGCATCCAGGAATCCCTCATCCCGCCCCGCCTCACGCCCTACCTCACAACCCCAGAGTCGTGTCCAAAGTCGAATCCCCAGTCCTGCACGATCGACAGGGTCTCCCATCCTCGACAAGACTCTTGAACTTGTCACAGAGCGTCTTGGACAGCGACAAACCTCGACTCCCGCAACCCCCATTGCTTCAACTTCTAAACTCCCAAAGGCAGAGAAAAAGCTGGAAGTAAAGGAAGAACCAGGTTACGACGAGGAAGTTGGCAAGGCCAATTCCTCTGTACAACATAGATGGTACTGAGAACCGTGATGGGACGATCACGGAAGTCGCTGTGTTGGATATGGCGATTGGAGACCACCAGGAGAAGGTGGTGTTTGTGGTGACAGACATAGGAGAAGAGGATGTGATCATCGGCCTGGACTGGCTGCGCGAGCACAACCCTGAAGTAGATTGGGAACGTGGCTCGCTGCGCCTATCGAGATGTCCAGAGGCATGTCCGGCTCATCGGAAGGCATCCAAACCTGTTGAGACCAAAGCGCGTGATACGGAGGTACGGCTTACAGCGCGCAATGGTTCTCGGCGGGTGCAGAAGGCAAAGATGATGGGTAGGATATGCACGGCCGTAATGGTCGAGGAGGAGGAGGAAGATAGGCCTCCACCACCAGGTTTTCTGCCGGAATGGGATGGCATGGAGGAGTCTCTTCTCAATGCACTGGAAGATGGACAATGACTTCGAGGTACCCCCAAGATCTTTGTGTCAGCGAGCTACACGTACTCTCAACAGCTCGCTGAACAAGAGTGCCAGAAGAAGGAAGTCCGTCCTGTCGAAGAGATTGTACCTCCCCAGTACCATGAGTATCTGCGTGTGTTCTCGAAAGAGGCGTCCGAACATCTACCTGAACATGGACCCTACGACCACGCTATAGAACTCGTACCAGATGCTAGGATGTTCCATTCCAAGGTGTACCCCCTGTCACCCAGTGAGCAGGTCGAGCTTGACAAGTTCCTTAGTGAGAACTTGGCCAAAGGCTATATTCAAGAGTCGAAGTCACCGATGTCGTCACTATTCTTCTTCGTTAAAAAGAAGGACAGCAGCCTACGTCCTGTACAAGACTACCGGCGATTGAACGACATCACTATTAAGAACCAATACCCACTGCTGTTGGTGTCGGACTTGATGGATTGACTCAAGAGGGCCAAGTACTTTACAAAGCTTGACATCCGTTGGGGGTACAACAATGTGCGGATTAAGACCCGGCAATGAATGGAAGGCTACCTTTGTTACCAATCGTGGACTGTTCGAACCGAATGTGATGTACTTTGGACTGGCTAACTCGCCCAGTACATTCTCTGCGCTTATGAACAACATCTTCAAGGACCTCATCATACTCGGCAAAATCACTATCTACCTCGACGACATCCTCATATTCACCAACAACATCGAGGAACACCGCACACTGGTGCGTGAGGTCCTGAAGCGTCTGGCGGAGCACAACCTGTTCTGCAAGCCAGAGAAGTGTGAATTCGAACAGCCTAAGGTTGAGTACCTAGGTGTGCTCGTCTCGGAGAACCGTGTGGAGATGGACCCAGTGAAGGTCAGGGGTATTGCAGAATGGCCTGTCCCTCAGAATGCCTCAGAAGTCTGGAAGTTCCACCTACAGGAGGTTCATTAAGGACTTCAGTGCAGTATGCAAACCCCTGGACCATCTCATGGGTAATGCTCCCTGGTAATGGGGTGCCGAAGAGCAATCAGCATTCAATGAGCTCAAATGTCACTTCACTGAAAGCCCTGTCCTGAGCATGTATGACCCAGACTGCAAGACCCACATTGAAGTCGATGCATCTGGGTATGCTACCGGTGCATTTCTGTCTCAGGAGGGGGAGGACGGCAAATGGCACCCTGTGGCTTTCCACTCTGAGTCAATGAGCGATGTGGAACGCAACTACAAGATCTATGACAAGGAGATGCTCGCTATCATCCGTGCCCTGCAGGCCTGGCGCCACTACCTCGAGGGTCTTCCTAGTGTGTTCGAGATCCAGTCGGACCACAAGAACCTCGAGTACTGGAAGGCTGCTCAAAACCTCACACGCAGGCAGGCACGATGGGCTCTCTACCTGTCATGGTTCAACTTTGTCATTGCACACAAGCCGGGCACCTCCAATGGTAGGGCAGACGCGCTGTCGCATAGGCCTGATCACCAGAAGGATGACGCCGATGACAACCTGAACCGAGTCATGTTGCAACCCGATCGCTTCCGAGTACTGGCAGCCAAGAGAGGGCACATGTCAGTGGTACCAGAGAAGGCACTGCTCCGCCGCATTCGAGAATGTGGAGAGCGTGAGCAGGAGGTCGCAGAGGCACTCAGCAAGCTCGATAAGCTAGGGCCAGCACGCCTACAGAATGATTTGGTGGACTGGAACACAGAACAAGGCCTGCTGCTCTACCGCGGCCGAGTTTATGTCCCCAAAGACGACGCGCTCCGAGCAGAGATAGTGCGCATTCACCACGACCTCCCGCCTGCTGGACACCCCGGCCAGGCAAAGACGGTGGAGTTGGTTACACGGAACTACTGGTGGCCGGGCATGGCAAAGTTCATTAAGGATTACGTTGAGACCTGTGACACTTGTTGCCATGGCAAGACTTCACATGCGAAGCCACACGGTCCCCTTCAACCCAACGAGATCCCGGACGGCCCAGGCCAAGTAGTTACCTGTGACTTCATCACTGGACTGCTGGAGGTGGACGGATACAACGCGCTCCAGCTTATTGCTGATCAGCATGGAAAGATGATTCACCTTATTCCATGCACTGAGGAGATCAACACGGAAGGGACTGCAGACAACTTCATTAGAGAATGGTTCCGTCTACATGGACTCCCGCGAAAGATCATCTCTGATCGGGGGCCCCAGTTCTCTAGCAAGCTCTTCCGTGCAATCCTTAAAGGCCTCAATATAGAAAGTGCATTGTCCACGGCCTACCACCCTCAGACAGATGGGCAGTCGGAGCGATGGAACCAGGAGATAGAGGCGTACCTGCAGATGTACTGCTCAAGGCACCGCAACAATTGGGTCAAGTGGCTGCCAACAGCAGAATACTGCTTCAACTTGCGCGTACATTCATCCACAGGGTACTCGCTGTTTTACCTCATGTAGGGCTATGAACCTCAGTTCCACGTTCCAATGCTATCCACCACGGTGCCTACAGCAGACAAACGAAGAGAGGAGTTGCGGCAGGCAAGGGAGGATGCGACGTCAGCCTTAACCCTGGCAGCAGAGCGGATGAAGGAGTACTACGATCGCTATGTCTCCGCTGCTCCAGAGTTCAAGGAGGGTCAGAAGGTGTGGCTTGACACGAGGAACTTCTGGGTTCTCGGAAACTGGTGGACCGGTACGCTGGCCCATACCCTGTCAAGCGCAAAGTGGGCAACTTGGCTTACAAGCTCAAGCTCCCCAAAGACATGGGGCTCCACCCGGTGTTCCATGTAACGCTCCTACACCTACACAAAGAAAGCCAACTTCCCAGCCGGCATCCCCCTGAACCTGCAGCTCTTGAAGTGGAAGGAGAGGAAGAGTACGAAGTAGAGAAAGTGTTAGAGTCGTGTCAGTATGGGCGGTGGAAGAAACTGCAGTATCTTGTTCACTGGAAGGGCTGGGGCCCTGAACACGATAGCTGGGAAGACGTGTCGGATCTAGCAAACGCGCCAAAAGTGCTGCAACAGTTTCATTCGACACACCCCAATGCTCCTGGCCCCCTCAACAAGAAGACTCAATTGTGAGGACACGATCCTTAGGAGGGGGGTATTGTCATGGATGGCACACTCGGCGCCTACCCCGGCGTCTCTCTTTCCCTTTTTGGACAGTTTGCCTCCCGTGTCGTCCTTATTGTCCTCCGTTGTTTAGCAAACCCGTCTCTTGTTCTCGCAGTACAATAACTCCTGTCACCCATTGTTCCCGTCGTCATTGTACTACATACCATTGTTCTTCCACTGGTTCCCGTGTCCATAGTTACCTATTGTCCCCGGTTCCCATTGTCCGTTACATGTATATAAGGCCTGTACTTTGCTAGCTGGAGACCTCAGTTTCGACCTCTTGTCTCCAGGTAAGCCTCGCTGTATTCTCGCTCATTAGTTACTCGCTCAATACATCTTGTCTCCAGCCTGACTGTCGAGCCCTGCTCCGTTCTCGCTGCACAAGTGCTCGTCGACGCCCTTGCTCGTCTCGTTAGCCTCCTCCCTGATCTTACTCGACAGCCAGTCGTAACAGCTTAGATCTGCATCCTGCTCTAGTTTACACTGTACGGTCCGCAATTCTCATTCTCTGGGCGCCATAACGGCGCCAGTAGCACAGCATTACATACTCTATCTAGCATGTGCTCCATGAGCTGTATCGACACCTCTGTCAGGCTCTGTTGTCCTTAGACTTTACAGATCTTGACACAGGTGAGTAGCATATCTTAGTTTCCTGCAATACAGACTTTACAGAGCTTGACACAGGCCATTGTGACGTCCTGAGGGCCACTGCAGCCAACAGAAGGATGTCTTTACTCATTTGGACACCTTTTTCCGATAAAACAACCACCTCTAGGGCAATGACGCAACGTCCCATGGAGCAAGCTCAATACGTCACCCCTCTTTCTGAGACCCGTCAAGTTTAACTCTAGACTCTAAGCTCTCTCAACGGCCTTCCAAGTGATGCCGGTCCACTCCTATCTCGTCTTCTCCTGTCAGAGCCCTCAACTCAGAGATGGAGGTGTCTGCATTGCTCGACTGTGGAGCATTGTCAGACGATCAACCTCGTGAATCTTTGAAAGATTTCAAGGTATTCCAAGGGTACTGGGGTCTCAGCAGAGAAGGCGATCAAAAGCTCCACCCCATCCAGGCTGCTGCATTTGAAGTCCCTTCTCATAATGCTGATGTGAAGTTTAAGAGAGAGGCTGAGAGTTCTTTGAGTGCACGGTAAGGCTCCATATTATTGCTAGATGCTCAGCACAGACTAACAATATATGAAGCAGCATCACTGAGATGCTGTTGGTTATCCCAGCAAGAGACAGGAAGCCAAAGTCAGAGAATTCTTGCTTACCATCCCATATTTTCTCAGATAGAGATGAGGCTAGAAAGAGGGAGGCAGAGAAGACTGAAGACTTGTACATTTATAACGAGCCTAGCTGAGTATGCGCTGGCAGCCAGTACGTTGCCCCAAAGTGGATTCGTGCAGACATGTTTCATGAGGACAATGAGTGAGATGCTACTGTGGACTTAGTACACCCTATCCTTTGTTGTGAATGGTTATAGTTTTGTCATGACGTTTCTCCAAGCCAAGAGTTAGAATATGGATGCTTGCAACTGCTGGACAAAATGATCTGACTGCCTAGCCAACTCTAGACATAGAATCTTCTTATTAGACGCTCGAGTTGGGTAAGTTGGGTAGACAATGTGCATTGGTCCCTTGTGTGTATACTCTTTCAACTCCTGTAGTGTTTGCATGGGAGGTAACCCAGCAAAGCCCACAGCCAGCATTCCCCAGTGGGGGACATGGGTTTTGCAATGACAAGGAGAGAGTTCCAAAGAGCGCTACCCAGGTGGAAAGGTGCTTACCATCTCTCAGGCTTCTGAATTTCCCTATCACATTAGGCTTGGCATATTCCATTGAAAGTCAAGGGGTCAAAATCTTGAGGTAGGTGATCAGAGGAAGGAGAGTCACTGAGTAGATATGAGGCAAAATAAGATCAGAGTTTGAGAGGGCAACAATGGTTGATCATGGCTGGAAGGCACTCGCACACCACACTCGTCCATTGCACCTTTGGCCTCTGGGGCTAGGGGGGGCGGAAAGCGCAGAGGTCATATAGCTTATAAGCTGCTAGGAGCACTGCTCGACGCATATAGCACATGAGGGTTTTTGGCTGCGTGGGCCCAGGGCTCACAATGGCCTTTTGTAACCTTTCAGCGAGCTGTGAGAGGTACGTGTAGCTCGCCGACACAAAGATCTTGGGGTACCTCGAAGTCATTGTCCACTTCTTCTAGTGCATTGAGAAGAGACTCCTCAGTGCCATCCATTCCGGCAGAAAACCTGGTGGGTGGAGGCCTAATCTTCCTCCTCCTCCTCGACCATTACGGCCGTGCATATCCTACCCATCGTCTTTGCCTTCCGCACCCGTCGAGAACCATTGTGCGCCGTAAGCCGTACCTCCGTATCACGCGCTTTGGTTTCAACAGGTTTGGATGCCTTCCGATGAGCCGGACATGCCTCTGGACATCTCGACAGGCGCAGCGAGCCACGTTCCCAATCTACTTCAGGGTTGTGCTCGCGCAGCCAGTCCAGGCCGATGATCACATCCTCTTCTCCTATGTCTGTCACCACAAACACCACCTTCTCCTGGTGGTCTCCAATCGCCATATCCAACACAGCGACTTCCGTGATCGTCCCATCACGGTTCTCAGTACCATCTATGTTGTACAGAGGAATTGGCCTTGCCAACTTCCTTGTCGTAACCTGGTTCTTCTCTACGAACCGTCTATGTAAAAACTTAGTAGTAGCTCCGCTATCTACCATGGCTACTATGTCCTTATGTCGCTGCTTGCCGATTAACCGTACCGGTATATGAAAGTGCTGACCACTGTGATTTACTTCATATACAAACACGGAACTCAGTACAGAAAATCGACTATTACTACAAGAGCCGGCACGCGCAGCGTCCAGTGCGGCTCTGATCAGAAACCCTCCTTCTTCTCGGCAGTTGTAAGGGCTGCGATCTTCTCCTCCATCGCCTTGAGCTGGGCCTGAAGGGCCGCTACTTCCGTGGTCGCAGTGGACGAGGAAGCGGCTTGCTGACTCTTCAGCCGCAGGCAGTCATACTTACGATGTCCGGGCTGGCCACAGATGTAGCAGTTTCCTGAGAACGGCTTCTTCCTAGTAGCAGCTGCCTTCTCCCCCTTCTTCTTCCATCCAAACGTCTTTGGCCGTTCTTCCTCTCTGGTGACGAGGGCCTGGTCGAGCGACAGCGCCACCTTCTGGATTTTGGTGAGGTCAGAGATGTTGTGGGCACTGGTGGCGAGGACATCCCGGAGCCTGGGAGGCAGGCCAGAGCGGTAGTGTTCGCGTTTGTCCTCGTCGCCGAAGCCGGTCCGCGCTGCAGCTGCATTGAACTGCGCCGTATACTCCTGGACTGTGCCGACCTTGTGGTATGCCTTGCAGAGCTTGACCAGTTCAGCGATGGCAGCCTCCTTGTCGTCGGCTGCGCAGAAGTGGTCCTTGAAGGCTGTGCTGAACGCACCGTAGTTCACCCAAGGACTAGTTCCACCTGCAAGCGTCACAATGTGGGGGCCAGCCCACGCTGCTGCTCCTTCCGTGAGCCTACTGAGAATGGTCATCCATATGACCTCGCTGGGTGTGCCACCACTACTGCCCGTAAGGGTGTTGTAGTAGATCTGGGCTGCGGACACAAAGCGGAGACCATCCTGCGCGGATTTTCCATCGTATTTGCATGGAGCAATCTGGGAGAGGAGCTTGGAGGTGTCGAAACGCTGGTGCAGGGGCCGGGTGGTCATGGTGGGTGCGGGAGGAGGATTGGGCGCGGGAGGAGGATTGGTCGAGGACGACGATTGTGGGGTGTTGGAACTGGTAGCTTTCAGCTTCGGTTCCTCTTTACTTCAGGCTTAGAAGTCGACGCAATGGGTGATGAGGGGTTTGAGCTTCGTCGTTGTCCGAGCCGTTCAGTAACGAGTGCGATAGTTTTGTCAAGAGCGGGGGGAGCCTGTGGATCGACTGGGGTGGCGGTCCCACTGGGTACACGACTGGGGCATGGCTGGGGGGTCGGGTGCTGGGGCGACTTCGTGCAGCAGCAACAGCTGCCCGTGTGGGCCTTGTGGAGGGGGCTGGCGGTGGCTGGGCAAGTCGGTCTAGAGATCGCCTGTTGTTGGTCGGGGTGTGGCCGGACAAAGGGGTGGAATGGAGCGCACTGGGTGGGTGTCCAGTCAAAGGTGAAGTTGCGGTGTGGGCAGGGTTGGCGGTCGCAAACAAACCACTGTTGTTCGGTGGTGTTCCAGTGCTGGTCTTCGACCACGGTGCTGTGAAATGCGTGTGGCCTTTGACTGCAAGCCACGGTGAGGGGAGTGGAGGTAGCTCGCTTCCTATCCCAGGAATAAAGACGGCAGGTGCACGATCCGACACTGTCTGCTCAGCCTCCTCGACCTATTGCTGTGTCTTAGCCCAAGGACACGGGCCCAAGGGTGTTCTGCCTTGGCTTTGTTTCGCCGCCTTTCTCTAGCCTCCCACGCCGTGAGGCGGACCACTTCTGTCAGTACCAGGGTCTCGTGTTAGGAGCTTTCTGCGTACTGTACCACTGAGAGTGGCAAGCCTCAGGTTGCGCCGAGACCACGTCCGATGGTGTGACTAGAGTGCGCACTACGCTAGGCCAACACAGAGGATCTAAAGTGCGTACCGTACGAGGGGAAAAGAATGTGTGTGGAGTACGCCAGTGCTCGTGTAGAAGTTCGACCTAATGTTATGACTGGCTGCCGAGTAAGATCAGGAGGAGGCTTACGAGACGAGCAAGGGCATCGATGAGCACTTGTGCAGTGAGAGCGGAGCAGGGCTCGACAGTCAGGCTAGAGACAAGATGTATTGAGCGAGTAACTAATGAGCGAGAATACAGCGAGGCTTACCTGGAGACAAGAGGTCAAAACTGAGGTCTCCAGGTAGCAAAGTACAGGTCTTATATACAGGTAACGGACAATGGGAACTGGGGACAATAGGTAACTATGGACACGGGAACCAGTGGAAGAACAATGGTATGTAGTACAATGATGACGGGAACAATGGGTGACAGGAGTTATTGTACTGCGAGAACAAGGGACGGGTTTGCTAAACAATGGAGGACAATAAGGACGACACGGGAGGCAAACAGTCCAAAAAGGGAAAGAGAGACGCCGGGGTAGGCGCCGAGCGTGCGGTTCATGACATGAAATGTATGCAACCCGGTGCGGATCTTAACATATTATGAGAAGTTCAACCTGGATCTGGAGACGACCCGGAGCCGTGATATCCGGATCCGGAAGAGCCGAACCTACAGGTGGTTTCACAGGTCAGATCCAGGTCTACCTGTGTAATATCTGTATCCGTGTTCAGCCTTAAACGGTAGCACCTGGAAGGTAGTGGTGGGTCCATCCTCATCGTGTTTCTGATGTGCGCGGTCTCGGAGGGCAAAGAGTTCGGCCTGTTGCTCTACCAGCTTGCTCTTGTGGATCACCGCAATTGCTTCCAGGTCCTTGATGCACTGCTGGAGCTCTAGGTTACCAAGGTAGAGGGCTTCATGCTCCGCAAGCAGCCGGTCGCAATGAGCAGCATACTCCTGTTCTATGGCATTGGGGTGAGGCTCATGTTCCTGTCAGGCATTGAGCATGGGATTCACAGAAGAACGGAGAAGGGGAGCTCACCAGGGTGCCCAATGGAACTATAGAATAATTGTGGGGAGTGGAGATGTGGCATGAATCAGGTATATAACTGACATTTGATTTCGAAGCATAGGCAAAAGGGCGTGAGGGGCTCGGTGCAAAGCATGCAGTACATAGAATAGGTTTACATACCAAAGACTGTATCACACCAAAGAGGAAACCAATGGTAGAAGTCAAGGCCTCTTGGAACTGTGAGGTATTCCAAAAAATGTGAGCATATATTCATAGATAAGGATGCACGCTACTTACCAACCTGGTTCAATAGGTTGGGTGACGTAGGTGTGGTCGGAAGAAGATTGATACGGTTGATGAGGTAGACAAGTGTATGAAGTTTTGAAGAGAAGTGGTGAGATTCCTGAGTTGATATAAGAAGAGAAAGAACATTGCGGTTGGGTAGAAGGTCAGAAATCGACCCACACAGTTATATAATGACCTGCTCCCATCTTTCACATAATGAGACATCCCAACCACCACTTGCGTCACAATCTCTGAGGACTTTTCCCCTGTAGCTTTTGATCACCCCCCTGTTCTCACTGTCGACCAATGTCTTCTCTCCAGATCGCTTATTCAGAGGGGTCACTCTCCGAGTAAACGATCAGAGGTAGTCTTTGCAGCCACGACCGCAGTGTGAAGCCGGAATGGGAGGTAACCTGACGCAGCTGTAAACAAAGTCTCTTCAGATAGGAGTATGACACTCAAGACAGAAAGACCACAGACCAATGTACGGGACCAAACATCTCCTTCACCGCGGTCTCCTCCTTCCTGGAAGCTCTCGCACGTGATCCTCTTCGCACTTGTACTCCGCCGGGCTATTGAGCACCTTGGGCAAGTCAGGCTTTCTCTCCACATCACCCATTTCTAGGGAATAGCGGGGGGTACTAGAGTTTTGGGGGGTTTGGAGTAAGGGTGTGCAAGGGTAGGGGTAGGGGGTGTTTATGAAATACCCTTGCCAAACCCCCTACCCTTGGTGCTACCCCCTGGTTTACCACACAGCCACCTGGCCGGCCAGTGCCTGTAAAGTGCCCAAGTTCACAGCCACCAGCGCTGGAGAGGCGCGCAAAGGGCGCCTGTAGGAACCTCAAAGTGCCCATTTCAAGTCCGACCATCGATGCACCTCCAATGCTACCTGCATTGCAGAGTCCTTCACCTCATGTGCTGTCGGGATTTAAAGTATTTACTAAACATAGAATTGTTACTGTTTATGGTGTGCAAAGACGTAGGTTCTGTACAGTTCTTGGGTAAGCAACATCAGGAGGCTAGTACATGGTGCATGACTTGAGGGCGAAGACCATTTGCAACCATCCCCTTCCTCACAAACTCTATCAAAATCTTCCCTCATCCATTCTATACGTCCTTCCCAATGCGTAAGTGAGCTGGAACTGGAACTGCAACCAAATCTCCCCCTTCGAAAAAGGCACGGAAGCACACTGCCTCCGGATCGAGCTCGAAAGCTGCCACGAAGAAGTCGAAGGAGCCGAAGCCGAAGCCGGAGCCTAAGTTGGCTCCGTGCCCAGCTGATCTGGCGCAATGAGGCTGACGATGAAGACTCTGGGCGTAAAAAGAAGCAGAGGGCTGGGAAACGCTCAAAGGTGCCACGCGCTTCCCCCAATCTTGATGACGATGGTGTCAAGATCTTGAGCGACGGCGAGGCTGATGCAGATGACGAGGAAAATGGTGAGGAGGATGGCGAGGACGAGGCGGCGGAGAATTGTCGGGCTGATAAGAGAAAGGCGAAGTCAAAGGCAAAGGAGAAGGAGGTTGATTCTGAGGCTAAACTTGGTTCGCCACTATGCCGTTACCTGCAGATCTGCATTGTAATATGTTAGCAATGTGCAGACAACTTGATGCCTGGGTGGGATGCACCTATTTATGCATTTTTTGAGCCACAGCCAGAGATTGAGTACAAAAATGGGCGCCGCAGTCATGTCTTCAAATGCGCGAAGGCAGATTGCAAGGCCAAGAGGGGTATACACTGCTTTCTTGACACGGCAGACTCCACATCAACATCCAACTTGAGGCACCATGTCGAGACTTGCTGGGGGAAGAAAGCGCTCGCGATGGCGCAGGTGCTTGGCAACGCAGACGATGCGCACGACCAGGTCTTCGACAAGGTGCTCTGGGAGGCACCACTCACAGCGCACTTCGAGCGCAAGAAAGGGAGCCATGTTACTTATATGCACAGGAACCATACAAAAATCGAGATGCGCACTGAGATTGTCAAGTGGGTGTGCAAGTACGTGTGCCCATTCCAGAACCGCGGGTTCTTGGTCTTGATGAAGACAGGTCAGCCCAGGCACTACGTTCCGTCGCCATCGACAGTCTCGCGTGATGTCAAAGTAGTGTTCGCGTGCACACGCAATCGCATTGCGCACCTCCTACAGGTGAGTGCTAAGTCAGTAAAAGTGTGTGCGACAGCTTATGAGCTACACACGAGAAGGAATACGAAGGGAAGCTGGCATTCACCACTGATGCATGGACCTCTCCAAACCACAGGTCATTCGTTGCGCTTTGTGTCATAAACAGGCATTACGAGCTACATATATAGTACCAGCCAAGTGTCAAGCCAAGCTTGACATTGCATCCTTTTGGCGTAGCTGGTTCAGTGGCTGGTCTGTTCCTAACACTTTGCGTTCACTTGGAGCACAGGGGAGCCCCCCTGTCAATGGTTTTCGACGTTGTACAGGTCGCGAAGTCTCACACGGGAGTCCATCTCGTGGAGGCATTCGCAGGCGTGCTAGAAGAATTCGGCATCCACACTGAGGTTCGTCGTACCGAGTACCAGGTGAGCAATTCACTTACCAGTTGAGGACAAAGGAGCGTGTAACCTGTGACAATGCGCGGAACAACAACACCATAGTGCGCCACCTCGTCGAGCTCCTGCCAGAGTTTGATAGGCAGCGCTCGCACGTCTGTTGCCTCTTGCACGTACTGAGTCTTGTAGTGAAGGTGTTGGTGTGTGAGTTCGACGCACGCCCAAATGCCGATGTCACCAAGCAAGATGAGGACGAGAAGGAGTTGCTTACATTGGCAGCTGACTTGGAAGCATTTGAGAGAGAGCACGAGAGGCAGCGTGAGGCACGCCAGCGCTCGGTGACACCAGATGACGACGATGACGATGAAGAAGAAAATGATGGGGACAATGATGACCCGGGCGATGAGGTTGACCCTCTTGAGGAGTTGTCGGAAGAGGAGCGGGCTGAGTTTGAGGAGGACCATAAGGCCAATGAAGCTGGCCATTGCAAAGGTGAGTATGCATCCGGAGAAATGATATGAGCGTTGAGTACTCACCACAAAACAAAACAGATTCGCACCCTGGGCTTCAAGATCATCAACTTGAGTATGTGTCTCCTTCCTGCGTAGAAGGAGGCCTGCAAGGCTGAAGGCCTCCCCATCCGCTTGCTCCCTCGGGACGTGAGGACGAGGTGGAACACGATGTATGATATGCTGAATTTTGCGTTGAAGTATCGGGCCATGGTGACAAGATGACGATGCACTTGGGCAACAGCTTGAGGGCGTACGAGTTGTCGCAGGAGGCCTGGAAGGTGATGTGCCAGCTGCAGGAGGTGCTTAAGGTTCGTCTCCCCCTCAAACCTTATCCGTGCAGTCCTAACAAACTTTATTCTGCCACCCTTGGGCAATTCCCGTGTCGCCTCTTCGAATCCTGATCTCGCTGCATGTCTCCTCACGCTGGGTCCTCGCCGACAATGCCGTGCGCACCATGCGTTTGACCTGGCTGCCTCGTCTCATCCTCTGTCGTCCCCGCACCCCCGGCTCGGATCCAATCCCTCCCCCACGGTCGCGCGTACAGGTTTTCAAGAGTGCTACCTTGTCATTTTCACACGCCGGCACACCTAACCTTGCGAGGGTCATCCCTGTGATGGACCACGTCGAGGAGACCCTCACAAACGCCTCACATGACAACCAGTACTCCAAGGCCATCCAAGTCTCCTGCGCACTTGCCCGGAAGGTGTTGGACTGCTATTACTCCCTCACGGACGCCTCAGCCGCCTATCGGATTGCAATGAGTCTGTTTTATTTTCTCGCATTACCTCCGAGTTGATTCGCTGACTGACTTACTCTACTCTTAGTCCTGCACCCGCGATACAAGCTTGAATACTTCAAGAAGCTCAAATGGAGGCCCGGCTGGCAACGCACCACATGCGAGCTCGTCGAGACCGAGTACACAAACAACTACGCCGGCCGATACGAAGGCTCGCAGCCTAGCGACTCACGCAAGGGCTCTCCCGAGCCCCCCAGTGCGCCGCGAACAGTCAACTCCGACAATGAACATCGCTCCAGTGATGAAGAGTCCTCGACAGAGGAATCAGATGTACGTACTTTGTCCAGCGCGGTGGTCTGTATGTATACTAACCTTACGCTTGTGCTGCAGCATCGTGATCTGTTCGACATTCTTGATGAGCACGACAGCGCCACTGCGGATGACAGCATTGGGGACGAGCTCCAACACTACCTCTCAGCACCCATCGACAAGCATTCGGGCAACGTGATTCGCTGGTGGAAGGACAGGCGAATTCTCTATCCCAACCTCTCTCACATGGCCATTGACTATTTAATCATCCCGGGTGCGCCCTGCTTACACATCCGATGACCTTTCCCTCACGCTGACTGACCCGCTCTTCCCAGCAACCTCTGTCGATGTTGAGCAGCTATTCAGCCGAGGACGTCTCGTGCTTTCACACGTCCAGAACCGTCTCAGCGCACAGACGACTCGGGCGATCCTCTGTGTTAGATCTTGGAGTCTCGGTCTCGTGAAGGGTGAGGATGCTCGCAAGGTGGCCGAGCTTGATGATATCGATGGAGATGATGACGTAGAGTTGGAGTGGGGCTGGGATCGGATCAAGTTGCTTGACTAGTATCTGTTTGCTTACATTGCAATGTTGTACGCTAGACTCCAAGTCGGTGGCTTCTATGTGTGCATGTGTCTCATTCCAATAAACCCTCGTGTACCCTCCAAAATACCCGCAACCCCCTGTACCCTCCACCCCTCATCCAATATACCCTTACCCCCATACACCCGGGGGTTCAAGGGTACGGGTATGGGGGGTAAGGGTGAGGGGTGTCATGCTGGACACCCGGGGGTTACCCCCTGCCAATGTTAGGATGTGGTAACCATGCTTACTCATCCAGGTATTAGTCCCTGAACTGCCATAAGCCTCCTAATGTCCAGGAGCTACAGTTACACTAAGCCACACTAATAAACTGGTGTCTCTACTGAACCCAAGGCCGGATAGCTCAGTGGTAGAGCGTCTGGGTGCAAACCAGCAGGTCCTGGGTTCAATCCCCGGTCTGGTCACTTTTCACCTTTATCAGCCAATCCCTACCCACCACCGTTTTCCTTTTTGGCTGCAAACTAGTAGCGGGTGCGATACCAGGGGACACAGTTGAATCTGATTTGCTCTATATGGAGGTTGGAGTGGCGCTGATTTTCACCCTGCAGAGAGACATCACAGGAAGGATTCAGATCCCAGATCAGGCCGGGGGCTCGAGGATGGTTGCGGTCTTCGAGCAGGCACGTTACAAGAGCGCTGAGGGGCCGCACTAGTGTTGGCTGCAGTGGCCCTCAGGACGTCACAATGGCCTGTGTCAAGCTCTGTAAAGTCTGTATTGCTGGAAACTAAGATATGCTACTCACCTGTGTCAAGCTCTGTAAAGTCTAAGGACAACAGAGCCTGACAGAGGCGTCGATACAGCTCATGGAGCACGTGCTAGGTAGAGTATGTAACGCTGTGCTACTGGCGCCGTTATGGCGCCCAGGGAGCGAGAATTGCGGACTGTACAGTGTAAAGTAGAGCAGGATGCAGATCTAAGCTAGTTGGAGTCTCTAATGAAGACGATGTTGTATCTCTATCAGATGTGCTACTGTAACGAAACGAAAAATAGGGTAGGTAGGGGACAATGCAATGTACGTACGGTGCAATCGCAGACTTGGTGCGATCAAAACGGCGGGCGCTACAGCACCGACTTCAACACCAGCGCTGCTCCCATGTCAACCTCGATGACCTGCGCTCTGTGGTCAACAAGGAGCTCGTCAAGGGTCTGACCATCCGCTCCCAGTGTGCCCCCAGCACCATCTGCGAGCCCTGCCTGGCTGGCAAGCTCAACCGCCACTCTATCCCTCGCTTCGCCTCCAGACGGTTCATTTGCCTTGCCCTGGTGCACACAGACCTCAAGGGCAAGCTCGCTGTGCCCATGCCCGAGGGCTACCTCTACTGGATGGTGTTTGTGGACGATGCAACACGTTTCTGGGCCCTGGCTTACCTCAAGCGCAAGAGTGACACGTTTGCAGCCTTCAAGGCATACAAGGCATATGCTGAGAACTGCCTGGGGCTGTGCATCAAGGCCACACGGGATGACAAGGGCGGCAAGTACATGGGCCAGGAGTTCATCGACTTCTGCGCTGAGCACGGCATCCACAGGCAGCACACAGAGCCAGACGAGCCCCACCAGAACGGCGTAGCAGAGCGAGCAAACAGGACGACGTCTGAGGGTGCCACTGCCCTCCTTGCCCAGTCCAAGCTGCCTCCTTCGTTCTGGTGCTACGCCGTCTCTACCTTTGTCCACACGGGCAACCGCATGCCCACCTCTGCGCTCGATGGTGGCATTCCCTACACAGCCTGGAAGGGCAATGGGCGCAAGCCTGATGTGTCCTATTTCCGTGTTTTTGGCTGCCTGGCCTACGTGCTCATCCGCAAGAAGGACCGCAAGGCGCTGCAGCCCCACACACGCAAATGCATCTTCATTGGCTATCCGGATAGCACCAAGGCCTGGCGGTTCTGGGACCCTGCAGCGAAGAAGGTGATTGTCTCATCTCATGCAGTGTTTGACGAGCAGTGCTTCCCTGGCAACTCGCCCTTCATCAATGTGTTTGGCCTGCCCCTCGACGATGTGAATGTCCCTGGAGGCCCTGACGATGCAGCACCACCAGACGACGGTGTGCCAGGAGTGCCAGAGCTGCATGACCAGGGGAGAGATGACGACTATGATGATCCTGCACCTCCTGCGCCTCCAGCGCCTCCAGCTCCTCCTGCGCCTCCTGCGCCTCCTGCACCACAGCCTGCGCCTCTACCACCTCGCCAGCCGTCTCCCGCTCAATCACCTTCACCACCAGACTCTCCACCACCTGCACAACATCCTGCACCACCTGCGCAACTCCCTGCTCGCTCACCAACGCCTCCACCTGCTCGGCCACCTCCTGCACCAGTTGCTCGCCCTGTGGCGCCATCTGCGCACCAGCAAGCACAAAACCCAGGTTTCAGGCCCTATCCAGCTCTCGCTCGCAAGCAGCTCCCCTCACGTGCCTCTCGCCCTCAAGGCTCCCTCAATGAGCATGCCCTTGAATGCCAGAACCTTGTTCCTCAGCGTCTTCACATTCGCTCAGTGTCCCCTGCTCCTGCTCCTGCTCCGTCTCCTCAGCCTGAACGCTCCTCGTCGCCCGATCCACTCATTGAGGCTCCAGTTGATGCACCAGCTGCTCCTGGCCTTAATCGAGCATTCCCCAACCGTCCACGCTCTCCCCCACCGAGTCCCACGTCCTCAGACGACGAGCTGGACCTCATAGGTCGAGGGGACAGCAGCGATGAGGATGCACTCAATGCAATGCTGGCAGGCCTCGACGACGTCTACTCTGACCCCCTCATCGACTACCTGTCCTACGACAATGCCCTGGACGTTACATTCGAGTCAGTGGTCGAGCATGCGTCGAAGGCAAGCCAGGAGCACTTTGGGGAGCCCACCTCGATGTCCGAGGTCATGGCACTCGAGCCTGAGGAGCGCAACAAGTGGCTCAAGGCAGCACAGGAAGAGCTGCAGTCCCTCGTTGAGAACGGCACCTTTGAGCTTGTCCTCCTGCCCCCAGGTCGCAAGGCCATTGGCTCCCGCTGGGTGTTCCGGGTCAAGCGCAACGCAGACGGCTCTATCGAACGCTACAAGGGCAGACTGGTGGCCAAGGGCTTCTCACAGCACCCTGGTTTTGAGTACAACGAGACCTTTGCTCCTACGCCCAAGTGGGCCTCCATTCGCGCTATCCTCGCCATTGCAGCCCTCGAGGACCTCGAGCTCGAGTCGGTCGACATCTCCTCTGCCTACCTCAATGGCGAGCTCAAGGAGGAGGTCTACATGCGCCAGCCAGATGGCTTCGAGGAGAAGACTCCGCAGTGGGTGTGGCGCCTGCGCAAGGCCCTCTATGGCCTCAAGCAGGCTGGCTACTGCTGGCACAAGAAGCTCGACGAGGTGCTCACCAAGCTGGGCTTTGAACGCCTCACCTGCGAGCACAGTGTCTGGGTGTACCTGCGTGATGGTGTGCGTCTCATCATCCCTGTCTTTGTCGACGACATCACCATTGCAGGCAAGGACAAGGCAGCGATCCAGCGAGTCAAGGACGACCTGCGCAAGCACTTCAAACTGCGCGATCTGGGCCCCACGTCGTGGCTGCTGGGTGTGCAGATTGAGCGTGACCGCTCGCAGCGTTCCCTGTCCATCTCGCAGCGCCAGTACTCCCTGGACATCCTCGAGCGATACAGCTTCTCCAACTGTGACCCAGTCAGCACTCCCATGGACCCTGGCCTCCGCCTCAGCGCAGACATGGCCCCCACATCGCCAGCAGACATCCGTGCGATGCAGGACATCCCCTACAGCCAGGCTGTTGGATCTCTCTTCTATCTCGCAGTGGCTACTCGCCCAGACATTGCTCGCACTGTGGGCAACCTTGCACGCTTCTCGCAGCACCCTGGCATGGCGCACTGGAAGGCAGTCAAGCACCTGTTTCGCTACATCAAGGGCACCCTCGACTACAAGCTCACCTATGCTCCCTCGCCAGAGTCAGAGCTGTTCACCTCCTACACTGACGCAGACCACGCTGGCTGCCCTGACACTGGCCGCTCCACCTCTGGCTATGTGATCAAGATGGGCACTGGGGCCATCTCCTGGTCGAGTCGTCTTCAGTCCCTCGTCGCTCTGTCCACCACAGAGGCTGAGTTCATCGCTGCAGTGTCCTGTGGCCAGGAGATGCTCTGGCTGCGAAATCTGCTCACTGAGTTTGGCTACAGCCTCTCCTCTGCCTCCCGCATGCGCATCGACAACCTCTCTGCACTCTCTGTGGCGAAGAACCCAGAGCACCATGGGCGGATGAAGCACCTCGACCTGCGCTTCTACTGGCTGCGGGATGAGGTGGCCAAGGGGCGCATTGAGGTGGTGCACCTGCGCACGTCGCACATGCCTGCTGACATCCTGACCAAGTCGCTGCCCAAGCCCCAGGTGCTTGAGATGGTGAAGATGCTGGGATTGGGGACTTGAGCGATCAGGGGAGAGTGTTGAAGTCGGTGCTGTAGCGCCCGCCGTTTTGATCGCACCAAGTCTGCGATTGCACCGTACGTACATTGCAGTGTCCCCTACCTGGGGCATTTTTCGTTTCGTTAAAGTAGCACATCTCATAGAGTTACAACATTGTCTTCATTAGAGGCTCCAACTAGCTTAGATCTGCATCCTGCTCTACTTTACACTGTACAGTCCGCAATTCTCGCTCCCTGGGCGCCATAACGGCGCCAGTAGCACAGCGTTACATACTCTACCTAGCACGTGCTCCATGAGCTGTATCGACGCCTCTGTCAGGCTCTGTGTCCTTAGACTTTACAGAGCTTGACACAGGTGAGTAGCATATCTTAGTTTCCTGCAATATAGACTTTACAGAGCTTGACACAGGCCATTGTGACGTCCTGAGGGCCACTGCAGCCAACACTGATCACCGAGCAGAGGTCCCCCCCCCCAAGCTGCATCATAGGATGCAGCTGGTGTTGAAGTCGGTGCTGTAGCGCCTGCAGTTTTGATCGCACCAAGTCCGCGATCGCACCGTACGTACATCGCAGTGTCCCCTACCTGGGGCATTTTTCGTTTCGTTAGAATAGCACATCCCATAGAGTTACAACATTGTCTTCATTAGAGACTCCAACTAGCTTAGATCTGCATCCTGCTCTACTTTACACTGTACAGTCCGCAATTCTCGCTCCCTGGGCGCCATAACGGCGCCAGTAGCACAGCGTTACATACTCTACCTAGCACGTGCTCCATGAGCTGTATCGACGCCTCTGTCAGGCTCTGTGTCCTTAGACTTTACAGAGCTTGACACAGGTGAGTAGTATATCCTAGTTTCCTGCAATATAGACTTTACAGAGCTTGACACAGGCCATTGTGACGTCCTGAGGGCCACTGCAGCCAACAGGTTATGAGCCCTGCGCTCTCAGCACCTCAGGACTCCAAATTTCGCTTGTCTATTCGCTCTCTGGCCTCACCCAGCCCCCACTCCTCTCCTGCTCCCTCTGCTTGACGCATCTGCTCGCTCTGGGACTGGTTCCTCCTCTCTTCGCTCCAGGACGCAGTTTTCGTCCCCTCACCTCGTCGTTTCGCCAGTGCGTCGCGCGCCACGTCATCGCCCAGGCCCCTCGTTGCCACGTCCCCACGTCGTGCCCATGGATCCCAGTATGTCATTCATGCCTTCCTACTCCTTCTGTGCCACCCCCATCCTTTCCAAGCCCCAGTGCTTTGCCCAGTGCACTGCCAGCAAGAGGGCGCCCCCCCAGGCCTCCCAGGTCATCCCCCAGCGCTCCCACATGTGCCAAGGCAGGGATGTGGCTTTTGGGCCCACCTGCTTGTCATCTCATGCCGTTAGGCCAGATGACATCCCCCAGCACACTGCTGGGGTGGCCATGGTCGACCTTCGCTGTCCCTCTGCCCTCCAGGCGTCCCCAGACCGCTCCTCATCGCTCTCCAGCCCTGCTGCGACCATGTGGAACACAGACACGGGTGCATCAGCGCACATGACCCCCCACAGGCACTGGTTTCGCTCCTACTCGCCCCACAGCATCCCCATCCGCCTTGCCAACTCCCACATCGTCTACTCTGCGGGTATGGGCTCTGTGGTGTTCCAGCCGGCTGAGATGGACGGAGTTTTGCCCCCTGCCATCGTCCTGCACGACGTCCTCCATGTCCCTGCCCTGGCCAGCAACCTCCTGTCGATATTTCACCTCACCCGGGAGAAGGGCTACTCCGTCGAGCTCTCTGCGTCGTCTGTGCTCTTCTACCACCAGGGGCAGCTGCGCTTCAAGGCCCAGGTCAACGAGCACAACGTCGGCTACCTCCTCGGCCACACCCTGTCCCAGTCCAAGTCTGCCATGTCCGCCTCTACCACCTGCGATGAGGACTTCGCCCTGTGGCACCAGCGCTGCTCCCATGTCAACCTCGACGACCTGCGCTCTGTGGTCAACAAGGAGCTCGTCAAGGGTCTCACCATCCGCTCCAAGCGTGCCCCCAGCGCCATCTGCGAGCCATGCCTAGCTGGCAAACTCAATCGCCACTCCATCCCTCGTTTCGCCTCCAGACGGTTTGTGCGGCTTGCCCTGGTGCACACAGATCTCAAGGGCAAGCTTGCTGTGCCCACACCCGAGGGCTACCTCTACTGGATGGTGTTTGTCGACGATGCGACACGTTTCTGGGCCCTGGCCTACCTCAAGCGCAAAAGCGACGCATTTGCAGCCTTCAAGGCGTACAAGGCGTATGCTGAGAACTGCCTGGGCCTGCGCATCAAGGCCACACGGGACGACAAGGGCGGCGAGTACATGGGCCAGGAGTTCATCGACTTCTGCACTGAGAACGGCATCCACAGGCAGCACACTGAGCCGGACGAGCCCCACCAGAACGGTGTGGCAGAGCGAGCAAACAGGACGACATCTGAGGGTGCCACTGCCCTCCTTGCCCAGTCCAAGCTGCCTCCTTCGTTCTGGTGCCACGCTGTCTCCACCTTTGTCCACACGCGCAACCGCATGCCCACCTCTGCGCTCGACGGTGGCATTCCCTACACGGCCTGGAAGGGCGATGGGCGCAAGCCTGATGTGTCCTACTTTCGAGTTTTTGGCTGCCTGGCCTATGTGCTCATCCGCAAGAAGGACCGCAAGGCACTGCAGCCCCACACGCGCAAGTGCATCTTCATTGGCTACCCGGATGGCACCAAGGCCTGGCGGTTCTGGGACCCTGCAGCAAAGAAGGTGATCGTCTCATCGCATGCTGTGTTTGATGAGCAGTGCTTCCCTGGCAACTCGCCCTTCATCAATGTCTTTGGCCTGCCCCTCGACAATGTGGACATCCCTGGGGACGCTGACGATGCAGCACCACCAGACGGCGGTGTGCCAGGAGTGCCAGAGCTGCATGATCAGGGGAGAGATGACGACTATGATGATCCTGCACCTCCTGCGCCTCCAGCTCCTCCAGCTCCTCCTGCGCCTCCTGCACCACAGCCTGCGCCTCCACCACCTCGCCAGCCATCTCCAGCTCGATCGCCTTCACCACCAGACTCTCCACCACCTGCACAGTGTCCAGCACAACCTGCACAACCTCCTGCACCACCTGCACAACTCCCTGCTCGTTCACCAACGCCTCCACCTGCTCGGCCACCTCCTGCACCAGTTGCTCGCCCTGTCGCTCCATCTGCGCACCAGCAAGCACAAAACCCAGGTTTCAGGCCCTATCCAGCTCTTGCTCGCAAGCAGCTCCCCTCGCGTGCCTCTCGCCCCCAAGGCTCCCTCAATGAGCGTGCCCTTGAACGCCAGAACCTCGTTCCTCAGCGCCTTCGCATTCGCTCTGTGTCCCCTGCTCCTGCTCCTGCTCCTGCTCCGTCTCCTCAGCCTGAACGCTCCTCGTCGCCCGATCCACTCATTGAGGCTCCAGTCGATGCACCAGCTGCTCCTGGCCTCAATCGAGGGTTCCCCAACCGTCCACGCTCTCCCCCACCGAGTCCTACGTCCTCAGACGACGAGCTGGACCTCATAGGTCGAGGGGACAGCAGCGATGAGGATGCACTCCATGCAATGCTGGCAGGCCTCGATGACGTCTACTCTGACCCCCTTGTCGACTACCTGTCCTACGACGATGCCCTGGACGTCGCATTCGAGTCAGTGGTCGAGCAGGCGTCGAAGGCCAGCCAGGAGCACTTTGGGGAGCCCACGTCGATGTCTGAGGTCATGGCACTCGAGCCTGAGGAGCGCAACAAGTGGCTCAAGGCAGCGCAGGAAGAGCTGCAGTCCCTCGTCGAGAATGGCACCTTTGAGCTTGTCCTCCTGCCCCCTGGTCGCAAGGCCATTGGCTCCCGCTGGGTATTCCGGGTCAAGCGCAACGCAGATGGCTCCATCGAACGCTACAAGGGCAGACTGGTTGCCAAGGGCTTCTCACAGCGCCCTGGCTTCGAGTACAACGAGACCTTTGCTCCTACGCCCAAGTGGGCCTCCATTCGCGCCATCCTCGCCATTGCAGCCCTTGAGGACCTCGAGCTGGAGTCAGTCGACATCTCCTCTGCCTACCTCAATGGCGAGCTCAAGGAGGAGGTGTACATGCGCCAGCCAGATGGCTTTGAGGAGAAGACTCCGCAGTGGGTGTGGCGCCTTCGCAAGGCCCTCTATGGCCTCAAGCAGGCTGGCCGCTGCTGGCACGAGAAGCTCGACGAGGTGCTCACCAAGCTGGGCTTTGAACGCCTCACCTGTGAGCACAGTGTCTGGGTGTACCTGCGTGATGGTGTGCGCCTCATTATTCCTGTCTTTGTCGACGACATCACCATTGCAGGCAAGGACAAGGCAGCGATCCAGCGAGTCAAGGACGACCTGCGCAAGCACTTCAAGCTGCGAGACCTGGGCCCCACGTCGTGGCTGCTGGGTGTGCAGATTGAGCGCAACCGCTCGCAGCGTTCCCTGTCCATCTCGCAGCGCCAGTACTCCCTGGACATCCTTGAGCGATACGGCTTCTCCAACTGCGATCCAGTCAGCACTCCCATGGACCCTGGCCTCCGCCTCAGCGCAGACATGGCTCCCACGTCGCCAGCAGACATCCGTGCGATGCAGGACATCCCCTACAGCCAGGCCGTCGGTTCGCTCTTCTATCTTGCAGTGGCCACACGCCCAGACATTGCTCGCACTGTGGGCAACCTCGCACGCTTCTCACAGCACCCTGGCATGGCGCACTGGAAGGCAGTCAAGCACCTGTTCCGCTACATCAAGGGCACTCTCGACTACAAGCTCACCTACGCTCCCTCGCCAGAGTCAGAGCTGTTCACCTCCTACACCGACGCAGACCACGCTGGCTGCCCTGACACTGGTCGCTCCACCTCTGGCTATGTGATCAAGATGGGCACTGGGGCCATCTCCTGGTCGAGTCGTCTTCAGTCCCTCGTTGCTCTGTCCACCACAGAGGCCGAATTCATCGCTGCAGTCTCGTGTGGGCAGGAGATGCTCTGGCTGCGAAATCTGCTCACTGAGTTTGGCTACAGCCTCTCCTCTGCCTCCCGCATGCGCATCGACAACCTCTCTGCACTCTCTGTGGCGAAGAACCCGGAGCACCATGGGCGGATGAAGCACCTCGACCTGCGCTTCTACTGGCTGCGGGATGAGGTGGCTAAGGGGCGCATTGAGGTGGTGCACCTGCGCACGTCACACATGCCTGCTGACATCCTGACCAAGTCGCTGCCCAAGCCCAAAGTGCTTGAGATGGTGAAGATGCTGGGATTGGGGACTTGAGCGATCAGGGGAGAGTGTTGAAGTCGGTGCTGTAGCGCCTGCAGTTTTGATCGCACCAAGTCCGCGATCGCACCGTACGTACATCGCAGTGTCCCCTACCTGGGGCATTTTTCGTTTCGTTAGAATAGCACATCCCATAGAGTTACAACATTGTCTTCATTAGAGACTCCAACTAGCTTAGATCTGCATCCTGCTCTACTTTACACTGTACAGTCCGCAATTCTCGCTCCCTGGGCGCCATAACGGCGCCAGTAGCACAGCGTTACATACTCTACCTAGCACGTGCTCCATGAGCTGTATCGACGCCTCTGTCAGGCTCTGTGTCCTTAGACTTTACAGAGCTTGACACAGGTGAGTAGTATATCCTAGTTTCCTGCAATATAGACTTTACAGAGCTTGACACAGGCCATTGTGACGTCCTGAGGGCCACTGCAGCCAACAGCTGGAGGACAAGTCTGGTAGCTGTTGAAGCCACCAGCAGATGAGCGCAGCTGCACGCATATGAGATGCACATGCACAGTGCTGCCCAAGGCCCTAGGTTGCCATTGAGCAACCCAGAGGGAGTGGACCAGGCGGCAGCACGTTGGTCCAAAAATGCAGGAAAAAGAGAAAAAGAAAGAGGGAAAAGGGCTTATCTATGCCCGGAGTCCGAGTCCACCTCCAAAAAACAGCTAGTGAAGTGTCATTAAATGCACTGCACTATGCCAGGTGTGCAAACGGAGAAAGGTTGGAGCCACATGGCGACAAGAGCAAAAGAAGGCCATGTTATTAGACGCAGCCGGAGACAAAAGAGTCTGGCAGCTGTTGAGCTGCCAGAAGGAGAGCACTGGACAAGTGCGGGTGTTGGCTGCAGTGGCCCTCAGGACGTCACAATGGCCTGTGTCAAGCTCTGTAAAGTCTATATTGCTGGAAACTAAGATATGCTACTCACCTGTGTCAAGCTCTGTAAAGTCTAAGGACACAGAGCCTGACAAAGGCGTCGATACAGCTCATGGAGCACGTGCTAGGTAGAGTATGTAATGCTGTGCTACTGGCGCCGTTATGGCGCCCAGAGAACTGTACAGTGTAAAGTAGAGCAGGATGCAGATCTAAGCTAATTGGAGCCTCTAATGAAGGCGATGTTGTATCTCTATCAGATGTCCTATGCTAATGAAAGAAAAAATGCCCCAGGTAGGGGACACTGCAATGTACGTACGGTGCGATCGCGGACTTGGTGCGATCAAAACGGCGGGCGCTACAGCACCGACTTCAACAGCAGGTGCATATGCACAGGACGCATATGCACAGCACCATCCGACACCCTATGCGTCGAGTGGACACGTTGGAGGGGCCTTGAGTCACTATTGAGTGACCACGTAGGCAGGAGACCACACCGTCGGGCTACAGAGCTGCAGGGAGGAGGCTTGTGTGCATTGGCACACAGCCCCAGGTTCCAGAATGCAAAGAGAAAAGAGAAAAAGAGGAAAAGGGGCTCACCTAAGAGCTCCAAACCCATCCCAACGCAACCCTGACATGTTGAGGGGCCACAGATCCCAGTCCAGGAGGTCTCCAGGCCTCTTAAGGGCCACTGGAGGGCATCTTGAGGGCCCAGAGTGCACTTAAGGGTTGCCAGGAGGCAGTCCGAGGTCAAGGACGGGGTCGAGACACTAGAGGAAGAGAGGCAAGATGACGGGAAGACAAGAGATGCGCTGGCACAGCAGTGCCAGCCAAAACAGGCAGTTAAGCACCCAAGTAGCGCCCAAGCACCCTGGCGGCATGACCATGCCAGTGCCAGGAAGAGAAAAGGTGCCTACAGAGCGTTGCAGCTGCGATAACCGGAGCACGGGCCGGGAGATTTGAAAACGGCACCTGGCCCGAAGGACATGTGACAAGCAGGGTCACGTGCCCTAGCCAGAAGGGCAATGAGGCCCAAAATGGAAGGCATACCAACCTTCCAGGGTCAGGACTCCAAAAACGGCAGTCATACGTGACACCTAGGGTCAGCATGCCAAAAACAGTTGTCTTTAGCATTGTCCAAGGTCGATACACCAAATAAGGGTGCTATTGACATTATCTAAGCTTGCATAAGCTAGATAACCCTGGGATAGCCCCATTTTGGGACTAAACAATGCAAAAATGGGTAATTAGAGCTAAAATATGGCTAATAACCTCCTAAAAAAGGCTGAGATAGGCCAAAAAATGCCCCAAAAATCCCAGAAAAGGGCAAAAAAATCGGAAAATATTCTGGAATATTCTGGAAGGATTATGTAATCCACCAAAGGTGCTAGAACCTTCCAAAATGGCGCAGAATGTTCTGGTGAAGCTGCAGCATATATATATATCAATGCTACAAAGGGAGCCTTCTAGGATGTCCAACGATGAAAGACCCCACCCTCAAAGCAAGGCCAGCTGCCATTGAACAAGTGGAGAAGAAGCGGAAGAGCACAGCAGCACAACTGCTTCACAAGAAGAAGAAGAAGCAGTCTAGTTCATGAAAAGCTGTAATCCAGTGAATGATTCAGGCATGCAAGCATAGTGTCATAAATGGCACGCTTGGTGCCTACCCTAGCATCTCTCTTTCCCTTTTCAGACTGTTTGCCTCCCGTGTCGTCCTTATTGTCCTCTGTTGTTTAGCAAACCTGTCCCTTGTTCTCGCAGTACAATAACTCCTGTCACCCATTGTTCCCGTCATCATTGTACTACATACCATTGTTCTTCCACTGGTTCCCGTGTCCATAGTTACCTATTGTCCCCAGTTCCCATTGTCCGTTACCTGTATATAAGACCTGTACTTTGCTACCTGGAGACCTCAGTTTTGACCTCTTGTCTCCAGGTAAGCCTCGCTGTATTCTCGCTCATTAGTTACTCGCTCAATACATCTTGTCTCTAGCCTGACTGTCGAGCCCTGCTCCGCTCTCACTGCACAAGTGCTCATCGATGCCCTTGCTCGTCTCGTAAGCCTCCTCCCTGATCTTACTCGGCAGCCAGTCATAACATTAGGTCGAAACTTCTACACGAGCACTGGCGTACTCCACACACATTCTTTTCCCCTCGTACGGTACGCACTTAGATCCTCTGTGTTGGCCTAGCGTAGTGCGCACTCTAGTCACACCATCGGACGTGGTCTCGGCGCAACCTGAGGCTTGCCACTCTCAGTGGTACAGTACGCAGAAAGCTCCTAACACGAGACCCTGGTACTGACAGAAGTGGTCCGCCTCACGGCGTGGGAGGCTAGAGAAAGGCGGCGAAACAAAGCCAAGGCAGAACACCCTTGGGCCCGTGTCCCTTGGGCTAAGACACAGCAATAGGTCGAGGAGGCTGAGCAGACAGTGTCGGATCGTGCACCTGCCGTCTTTATTCCTGGGATAGGAAGCGAGCTACCTCCACTCCCCTCACCGTGGCTTGCAGTCAAAGGCCACACGCATTTCACAGCACCGTGGTCGAAGACCAGCACTGGAACACCACCGAACAACAGTGGTTTGTTTGCGACCGCCAACCCTGCCCACACCGCAACTTCACCTTTGACTGGACACCCACCCAGTGCGCTCCATTCCACCCCTTTGTCCGGCCACACCCCGACCAACAACAGGCGATCTTAGACCGACTTGCCCAGCCACCGCCAGCCCCCTCCACAAGGCCCACACGGGCAGCTGTTGCTGCTGCACGAAGTCGCCCAGCACCCGACCCCCCAGCCATGCCCCCAGTCGTGTACCCAGTGGGACCGCCACCCCCAGTCGATCCACAGGCTCCCCCCGCTCTTGACAAAACTATCGCACTCGTTACTGAACGGCTCGGACAACGACGAAGCTCAAACCCCTCATCACCCATTGCGTCGACTTCTAAGCCTGAAGTAAAGAAGGAACCGAAGCTGAAAGCTACCAGTTCCAACACCCCACAATCGTCGTCCTCGACCAATCCTCCTCCCGCGCCCAATCCTCCTCCCGCACCCACCATGACCACCCCGGCCCCTGCACCAGCGTTCGACACCTCCAAGCTCCTCTCCCAGATTGCCCCATGCAAATACGATGGAAAATCCGCGCAGGATGGTCTCCGCTTTGTGTCCGCAGCCCAGATCTACTACAACACCCTTACGGCAGTAGTGGTTGGCACACCCAGCGAGGTCATATGGATGACCATTCTCAGTAGGCTCACGGAAGGAGCAGCAGCGTGGGCTGGCCCCCACATTGTGACGCTTGCAGGTGGAACTAGTCCTTGGGCGATAGATGGTACTGAGAACCGTGATGGGACGATCACGGAAGTCGCTGTGTTGGATATGGCGATTGGAGACCACCAGGAGAAGGTGGTGTTTGTGGTGACAGACATAGGAGAAGAGGATGTGATCATCGGCCTGGACTGGCTGCGCGAGCACAACCCTGAAGTAGATTGGGAACGTGGCTCGCTGCGCCTGTCGAGATGTCCAGAGGCATGTCCGGCTCATCGGAAGGCATCCAAACCTGTTGAGACCAAAGCGTGTGATACGGAGGTACGGCTTACAGCGCGCAATGGTTCTCGGCGGGTGCGGAAGGCAAAGATGATGGGTAGGATATGCACAGCCGTAATGGTCGAGGAGGAGGAGGAAGATAGGCCTCCACCACCAGGTTTTCTGCCGGAATGGGATGGCACTGAGGAGTCTCTTCTCAATGCACTGGAAGATGGACGTAAGGCTGAACACGGGTTGACCCACAGGTTACCCGGACCCAAACCCACAGGTATTTTCACTCTGAAGTCCTTGACCCGCACCCGCATGGGTCCAGGTTAAAGAAAGACCCGGACCCGCGGGTCCGGGTCAAAGGTCCGCGGGTCCACCCACCAAGTGACCTGGACCCGCCAGAGTACCTGTGGGTATGGCGGATCTGCGGGTTAAGACGCCTTAAATATACACACAAGTGCAGTCTTTTAGTTCAAATACATGCGGTTGCTAGTTTCCGTCGCCTGTGTGTCTTTAGACACAACTGTTATCAATACATTACACCATTACACGACCATGATAGATTTGGCTGCGACCGCGGTTGTCTAAGTACTGTTGCTCTAGTCTGATAGTGTAATCACCCCGGCAGGCTCAGATGGCGCCTGCACCGAATGACCTGATGCCGCCTTTGCCTTCCCTTTCTCCTTCCGCCGCAAAACCTCCACGGCCTCAGCCTCCGGGACCAGCTTGGAATATCGCGCCCAAGAACCGAGCACGGTGCTAGCTCGGACGGACTGATCAGATAAGGAGTGGCGGAGGCGTGACACGGTTAGGCGGCCGCGCGAGAATGCGCGTTCAGCATTCATGGACGTAGCTAGCAGGTAGATTAGCACAACATCACCCGAACGGTTAACTGGACTGAGGGGCAACGTACCGGGCATTGAAAGGACGTCAAGCGCCATCTGTGCGAGGTTCGCGTTTGCGGTGCCATTGAGGAGGGCGTTGTTCCAGAACTTGAGTGGGTCGGTCTGCTTCTGTCGGATGGGCGCTTCTAGGTACTCCTCGAGGGCGTCTTCGTCCTCGAGCTCGTCAGCTCCCGTCAAAGATGCCAGCATGTTGCGCGCTGCACACGCCTAAAAAAAGCCCGATCGTGTTAGCGACTGCCTCGGACGTGCCGCGCGCGAGGTGCGCTTACTCACCGCAGAGGTGCGCGATCCTGCGTTCTGGCCGTCGGAGGGCTCACTGCGGCCGGCGTGGTCTTCGCGAGAGCCACCGGGGGTCGAGTCAGGATCCGTGGAGTCCGTCTTGTTACGGTAGTGATTCTCCCACTCAGTGTGTAGGAGCGCGAGTGAGTCGTCCACCCATTTGCGTGGCCAGCGCGCGCGCACAAAATATTTCTTCTTGTAACATGGGTGCAGGACTATCGCGGCCATGAGCACTACGGTGAGGAATTTGGAATGTGGTAGGCAAACTTACGCATTGCAATGCGGTAGAAGGGCGTCTCGTCCGTGTGGCGGTAGTACTTCTGCAGGATCTTGAATCCACTATGCGCGGCCGCGCGGATGATGGGGAGCTTGGTGAGGTCGTCGCGGGTGTCTTCAAGGTGCTTGGTCATGATGTCGATCCAGGGGATGACGTCATGCATCAGAGGCGTGGTCGAGTGCGAAATAGCAGTAGTTGCCTCCAGGAAAGTCTGCGAGGAGTTGAATGGCCGTTTTTAGAGCTGTCGCATGTCAGGATAACAGGAATATGTACTCACGGCAAGCAGGTCATGCAGCTGCTCAAGAATTGGCCAATGCTCATCGTCGATGATGAACCGGTGGAGACGGAGGCCCTGGCTCTTGTTAAATTCCGCCTTGTCGCAAACTTGAAATAGGATGGGGCGCAATTCCAGCGCGCGTTCGAGAACCATGGTGACGGTGTTCCAGCGTGTCCGGACAGCTCAGATGAGAACTTCGCTCTTCTTTCCGGCATCCTTCGCTTGGGTGGTCATCTCGGCGCGGACGGTCGGACTATTCCAGACCTTCTGAGAAAGTTTGATTATCTAGGACACAGTGTTACATGTGGTGTACGAATAACAGGTGTGATTTCAGTCGACAGGCAGGGCGCATACCTTTTGCAAAGTCAAACGTCCCAGTTTGATGTCCGCGTCCGTGATCGCAAGTTCGGGGCGCGCCTTGCCCATCTCCGCTATGACTTCCTCGTCCGCCGCCTCGTGCGCATCGTCGGTGTCCTCATCCTCGTCCTCGATGTCCTCTGGGTCGTCAAGGGAGGAAAGATCCTTGTTGGTCTCGTTGACAGCCTCCGATCTGACCTTCTCGCCAAATTGCGAAAGGATTGCCTGTGGTACATCGCCCAGGGATAAGCATGGACTCGCGTGAGGAGATTCGCATATGCCTACCTTTACGACGAGGTTAATCACATGGCCAAAGCAACGAACACGGGCGTCGGGGCCTCGGAAGCTCGGGTTAAGCTTCTTCATCTCCTTCATCATCTTGGCATTGTTCGAGGCATTGTCGCACGTTACGCCGAGTACCTGGGTTGTACTTAGCCTGGGTTTAAGACACTTTACGAGCGAGCTAACCTTGTCGACAATTCCAAACTCCTCGAGGAGCGCCATAAGCTTCTGTGCGAGGTATTCGCCCGTATGGCCCTTGGAGAGTCTGGCATCCGAAATCATGTCAGCTAGGATGTTTGCAAAGGCTGGGCTCCCACCGACTCACTTAATAAAATCCAGTATGATATGCTTGATCTTCCCCTGCTCGTGCCAGTGCGCAGTGACGCCCAGGAACGAGATTACGTTCGGGGCGGTCCAACCGTCGAGGCATATGTGAATCTTGCCTGGAAGTGCCTAGCATACGACGGCGATCAGTAATCAGCAGAGGACGCACTGGAGGCGCGAGTAACCCATGGCACACCTGTAGCTTGGCTCGGACTCGGACGCACGAGTCCTCGAAGATGTCTTGCAGATCGCGAGAGACGGTGACCCGGGATGGAATCTCCACGCGTGCAAAAAGCATGCAGAGAAGCTCGCGGAACTCGGGGTCTTCAACAATCGAAAAGGGCCGGTGGCGGCGCGCGATCCACATTGCGAGGAGGAAACGCACGCGAGCATAGCTATAGTTCACCCCCTGTGCGTACTCTGTGATCATCTGGGTTTCTGCCGTCGGCTCAGGTAGGCAACTCTTGATGTGCCTATTGAGGTTACCAGTCGACTCGTCATTGAGTGCGCGGTCGACGTGCTTCGAGGGGTTGCTGTTTGTTCAGACATGTTAGTACTCTGGACGCGAATGTATGCAACACGTTGACGTACCGAGTGCAAATGAACCGCGACGTAAGAGTGCCGTCTTTCTTATTCGCGAGCAGGGGTTTGCGGAAGTGCTTGTACACGGGGGAGGTCCACTTGGCGGCGCGCGCATCTGCGAAGGGTGGAGTGTATAAGTCCCTCGGACAAGAGCAAAAGACGAATAACTGACCGAGCGACTCCTGCGTCATAAGATCACCATACTTCTCCTCCAAACGAGAAGTACGCCGCGCGGTGAACGTCGTACTGACCGACGACGTGCGGCTCACCGTCGTCGCGCGAGCCGCGCCTTCTATCGTGGGTGCGTCCGACTTCTCTGTCTCCTCCTCGCCAGAAGACGCGTGGTCACGGTCCGCGCTGGCTGCAGTCTCACCTGATCCTGCCTTCGCCCGCTTGTTCGTCGAGTTACGGGTCGATGCGCGTGTCGTCCGTGCGGTGGGCGGTGGGTTGTCGTCGTCGGAAGGGGTCAGGGCTTCCGCGCCCTCATCGCTCTCGCGACGCCGCCGTTTTACAGCACCGTCTGAGGGTTCGTTCAGAGGGGCCATAGAGCTTGATAGCGTGGAAGAGAGGTCGCGAGGACGAGCAGATGTGAGATCGGGTTCGGTGAGGGCGGTCCAAAAGGGACTGACCTTCTTGACGTTCACGAAGAGGCTTGTCTTATATACCCACACATTGGACGAGAGGTGGTTGCGAAGATTTGGGAACCGCAGTGCGCCCTCAACGTCGAAGTCCGGTTGCAGGACGGAAACCCTTCCCGCCTCGCAGCCAACGTGACTCCCAGGGCGGGCTTGTATCTGGAATGCATGTTCCGGGGAACACCTTGGAGAGGTGATCATGCTGAAGTGGGACGTTACCAATCGTCAGCCCCCAAGATGGCCCACAAACAGTAATGACCACTCACCTGTTGCCTTCCCCCAGGCAATTTGTGACAGAGAAATTACCAACCAGGACGCGGTCACGAGAACGCCAGAGTACACGAGTAAGAGGAGTTAGAAAGCGAGTTGTCATAATCTCGGCTGAATCAGTGGGGCAGTCGGACTAGCAGTGATAGAGAGAACTGGGAGGTGGAGGGAGGACGTGGCAAGGCCACGAGGCTGATATACGTCGAGAGAGCGCCGTGCGTCCACAGCGGCGCTCCTTGTGGTTCTTCGTCCCACGGGGAAGCCTTCAAGGCTGGTTGGCCGACGAACCTTACTCGCCATACCTGTACTCCTGGCGTCCAACATCCTCAACTCATTCCTCAGCACCACTCTCTCTGCGTCCCCGCGCACGCTTGGTCAACACTACCCTCACGCGCCACTTCCGACTGAGCACAGCTTTTCCGCTTGCCCCGCACAGATCGTTATCTGTGCGAGCGCCTCACTGATCAACTGCGCACCTCTGCGATTCCGGCCGCCCCATGATCCCCCGTCGGCCTCCCGTTCTTAGAAATGCCGCCATCCCAGCCAATAGTCGCCCCGAGCCTTTATCAGCAACTCGGTCAATGCATGTGTCGCCCCCTCATCGTCCGGCCATGAGGCTTTCCTTTCCTTTTCCTCATGCATCCGCACCCGCCCCCAAGGCCGACTGCCTCGTGATCCAATGCGACCTCTCTTGTCTGCGTCTACTACACCACACCACACCCCATTGTCGTCAGAGATCAGCCCCCCACGTAGTTGCCCTCAGCCTCTCTCACCTCGCAGTATATAACTTCCATGCGACGGCCGTGCTCCCATGGGCCTTCCTCATCGACTTCCCGCATACGAGCTCAGCTAGTTGCCTTCGGCTTGCAGCGATACGCCTCATGGCTCTCAACGTCAATTCCCCGGTCACCATGCATGTTTTCCCCGAGCCGTGGGAGAACCGTCTGTTTGGCCCGATAGACCAGGTTACCATCGTAGTCGATGGACAAGCCATCACGGTTTCGGTAAGTGGTCACATTCCACCGTTATTCTCCTTTTCTCACATAGACAGCGCCTCCTCGAAGTTCACGGTTGCGACAGGCGACTTCGACCCCGACAATGGCCAGCCCGACTTCTTTCGTCGCTGGCTCGAGCGCATCCAAGGCGGCCCTCTGTCTGGCACCGGCATCACAGAAGAAGAACGTGAACTCCTCAGGCACTTCGCACTCGGATACCGCGCGTTCTATCTAGGACGAGAGGACACACCGGTCGACATGTACTACGAGTTCGTTGGTGAGCTCGTCGCCGAAACGCTCGCCTTGAGCCAGCCGGAGGCTGCAGGACATGTAGTTGAGACCGCTGTGGAGTGGTTCCTTGGTCATCTGCCTTCTGTAAGTCTTCATCTTTGAGCCTCTATCCTCCATAATACACCCTGCTAAACATGGCACGCCGCACACGCAGGATGTTTTCGACGAGCCTGGCATTGAGATACCGCCAGTCATGCCGTACATCGATGACCGAGACCCCGCTGTCTTGGCGACCCTCGCGAATGCCCCATCAGATTGTAAGTCCCGTAGTATTCAGCCGAAACCACGTGTCCGAATACTAATTAGCTCTATGCTTACAGTTTCGCCCACGGGGGCACTCCTGGACATTTGCACCTTCCTTGTTCCGGCACGCAATGCTTACGGAGAACAGATGCCGCGATCGGCCTATTTGGATGACGGCCGGAGCCTCTTGAGGATTCCGCCGCAGTCCTTGTCCACTGAGCGTACGTACATGTTGCTTCCAACCCCTCCCGCGCCTCGCAGCGACTCCGGCTATAGCTCCGATGATAGCATGCCGAGCTTACGTTATGTAGCAGACTCTTCGGACGAAGAAGATGGGGAGTATTAGGTTCATACGTACTGGTAACTACGCGTGTCGTGGTGTGAATAATCTAGTTGTACATGTACTGTTCTCTACCACATCACAATGAGTCTACGTTATGCACCATAGTTTCACCTTTGCACCCATCTCGAGGGCACTACAGATAGTACCGGTGTGGTAGCGGGTGCTCGCAGGTACCCGCGGGTTGCGGACTCTGCTGAAAATATCCGACCTGGACCCGCAGACTACCCGCCATGTGGGTAACCCGGATCTACATGACCCGGACCTGCAGGTTGTTTGGCGGGTCGGGTCATGGGTACCCGTGGGGGTACCCGGACCCGTGTTCAGCCTTAGATGGACGACGACTTCGAGGTACTCCTAAGATCTTTGTGTCGGCGAGCTACACCTACTCTCAACAGCTCGCTGAACAAGAGTACCAGAAGAAGGAAGTCCGTCCTGTTGAAGAGATTGTACCTCCCCAGTACCATGAGTATCTGCGTGTGTTCTCGAAAGAGGCGTCCGAACATCTACCTGAACATGGACCCTACGACCACGCTATAGAACTCGTACCAGATGCTAGGATGTTCCATTCCAAGGTGTACCCCCTGTCACCCAGTGAGCAGGTCGAGCTTGACAAGTTCCTTAGTGAGAACTTGGCCAAAGGCTATATTCAAGAGTCGAAGTCACCGATGTCGTCACTATTCTTCTTCGTTAAAAAGAAGGACAGCAGCCTACGTCCTGTACAAGACTACTGGCGATTGAACGACATCACTATTAAGAACTGATACCCACTGCTGTTGGTGTCGGACTTGATGGATTGACTCAAGAGGGCCAAGTACTTTACAAAGCTTGACATCCGTTGGGGGTACAACAATGTGCGGATTAAGACCGGCAATGAATGGAAGGCTACCTTTGTTACCAATCGTGGACTGTTCGAACCGAATGTGATGTACTTTGGACTGGCTAACTCGCCCCAGTACATTCTCTGCACTTATGAACAACATCTTCAAGGACCTCATCATACTCGGCAAAATCACTATCTACCTCGACGACATCCTCATATTCACCAACAACATCGAGGAACACCGCACACTGGTGCGTGAGGTCCTGAAGCGTCTGGCGGAGCACAACCTGTTCTGCAAGCCAGAGAAGTGTGAATTCGAACAGCCTAAGGTTGAGTACCTAGGTGTGCTCGTCTCGGAGAACCGTGTGGAGATGGACCCAGTGAAGGTCAGGGGTATTGCAGAATGGCCTGTCCCTCAGAATGCCTCAGAAGTCTGGAAGTTCCACCTACAGGAGGTTCATTAAGGACTTCAGTGCAGTATGCAAACCCCTGGACCATCTCATGGGTAATGCTCCCTGGCAATGGGGTGCCGAAGAGCAGTCAGCATTCGACGAGCTCAAACGTCGTTTCACTGAAAGCCCTGTCCTGAGCATGTATCACCCAGACCGCAAAACCCGCATTGAAGTCGATGCATCCAGGTACGCTACCGGCGCGGTTCTGTCTCAGGAGGGAGAGGACGGCAAATGGCACCCTGTGGCTTTCCACTCTGAGTCAATGAGCGATGCGGAACGCAACTACGAGATCTATGACAAGGAGATGCTTGCTATCATCCGTGCCCTGCAGGCCTGGCGCCACTACCTCGAGGGTCTTCCTAGTGTGTTCGAGATCCAGTCGGACCACAAGAACCTCGAGTACTGGAAGGCTGCTCAAAACCTCACACGCAGGCAGGCACGTTGGGCTCTCTATCTGTCACGGTTCGACTTTGTCATTGCACACAAGCCAGGCACCTCCAACGGTAGGGCAGATGCGCTGTCGCGCAGGCCTGATCACCAGAAGGATGACGCCGATGACAACCTGAACCGAGTCATGTTGCAACCCGATCGCTTCCGAGTACTGGCAGCCAAGAGAGGGCACATGTCAGTGGTACCAGAGAAGGCACTGCTCTGCCGCATTCGAGAATGTGGAGAGCGTGAGCAGGAGGTCGCAGAGGCACTCAGCAAGCTCGATAAGCTAGGGCCAGCACGCCTACAGAATGATTTGGTGGACTGGAACACAGAACAAGGCCTGCTGCTCTACCGCGGCCGAGTTTATGTCCCCAAAGACGACGCGCTCCGAGCAGAGATAGTGCGCATTTACCATGACCTCCCGCCTGCTGGACACCCTGGCCAGGCAAAGACGGTGGAGTTGGTTACACAGAACTACTGGTGGCCGGGCATGGCAAAGTTCATTAAGGATTACATTGAGACCTGTGACACTTGTCGCCATGGCAAGACTTCACATACGAAGCCACACGGTCCCCTTCAACCCAACGAGATCCCGGACGGCCCAGGCCAAGTAGTTACCTGTGACTTCATCACTGGACTGCTGGAGGTGGACGGATACAACGCGCTCCAGCTTATTGCTGATCGGCATGGAAAGATGATTCACCTTATTCCATGCACCGAGGAGATCGACACGGAAGGGACTGCAGACAACTTCATTAGAGAATGGTTCCGTCTACATGGACTCCCGCGAAAGATCATCTCTGATCGGGGGCCCCAGTTCTCTAGCAAGCTCTTCCGTGCAATCCTTAAAGGCCTCAATATAGAAAGTGCATTGTCCACGGCCTACCACCCTCAGACAGATGGGCAGTCGGAGCGATGGAACCAGGAGATAGAGGCGTACCTGCAGATGTACTGCTCAAGGCACCGCAACAATTGGGTCAAGTGGCTGCCAACAGCAGAATACTGCTTCAACTTGCGCGTACATTCATCCACAGGGTACTCGCTGTTTTACCTCATGTAGGGCTATGAACCTCAGTTCCACGTTCCAATGCTATCCACCACGGTGCCTACAGCAGACAAACGAAGAGAGGAGTTGCGGCAGGCAAGGGAGGATGCGACGTCAGCCTTAACCCTGGCAGCAGAGCGGATGAAGGAGTACTACGATCGCTATGTCTCCGCTGCTCCAGAGTTCAAGGAGGGTCAGAAGGTGTGGCTTGACACGAGGAACTTCTGGGTTCTCGGAAACTGGTGGACCGGTACGCTGGCCCATACCCTGTCAAGCGCAAAGTGGGCAACTTGGCTTACAAGCTCAAGCTCCCCAAAGACATGGGGCTCCACCCGGTGTTCCATGTAACGCTCCTACACCTACACAAAGAAAGCCAACTTCCCAGCCGGCATCCCCCTGAACCTGCAGCTCTTGAAGTGGAAGGAGAGGAAGAGTACGAAGTAGAGAAAGTGTTAGAGTCGTGTCAGTATGGGCGGTGGAAGAAACTGCAGTATCTTGTTCACTGGAAGGGCTGGGGCCCTGAACACGATAGCTGGGAAGACGTGTCGGATCTAGCAAACGCGCCAAAAGTGCTGCAACAGTTTCATTCGACACACCCCAATGCTCCTGGCCCCCTCAACAAGAAGACTCAATTGTGAGGACACGATCCTTAGGAGGGGGGTATTGTCATGGATGGCACACTCAGCGCCTACCCCGGCATCTCTCTTTCCCTTTTTGGACAGTTTGCCTCCCGTGTCGTCCTTATTGTCCTCCGTTGTTTAGCAAACCCGTCTCTTGTTCTCGCAGTACAATAACTCCTTTTACCCATTGTTCCCGTTGTCATTGTACTACATACCATTGTTCTTCCACTAGTTCCCGTGTCCATAGTTACCTATTGTCCCTAGTTCCCATTGTCCATTACATGTATATAAGGCCTGTACTTTGCTAGCTGGAGACCTCAGTTTTGACCTCTTGTCTCCAGGTAAGCCTCGCTGTATTCTCGCTCATTAGTTACTCGCTCAATACATCTTGTCTCCAGCCTGACTGTCGAGCCCTGCTCCGTTCTCGCTGCACAAGTGCTCGACGACACCCTTGCTCGTCTCATAAGCCTCCTCCCTGATCTTACTCGACAGCCAGTCATAACAGAAGAGAAGATGATGGATTGCCTAGACTAGAAGGTGCAGAGGGGCAGGGGCTGTTAGGCTGCCTACAGTAAAAGGGAGGGGAGAACAGAAGACAGAATCTGAGGTTCTTGATCCCACATCACAGCCCTTGATATACTATATGTAAACTATACTACATGTAAACGGTGCACAAACCATCAGTTCAGGGCAGGTCCTGGGACCTGTTGCAGGTGAGAAAATGATCTAAGAAGCAGATAAGATAGGAGAAGAGATAAGATAAAGAGAAAAGAGATAAGATAAAGGAAAGAATGATAAGATAAAGGAAAAAATAAGATGAACTGAGAGATAACTTGTCCTGATAAGATGCCAGACCAAGTGTGGCATGAAAAGCTGTGACACCATTCATGACATGCATATGTTGCTGATTATATTACCAAAACACCACTAAAACACATGTAATGTTTCAATCTGTTCAGCAGATATTTGAACACAATGTACAATTGTTGGAACATCACAAAACTAAAAAGGATAAAGCTTCTAGTACTATTACTAAAATAGTAGATCCTCTTACTTCATCCTCAGAAACTGGAGGGCCAATGGCATCTATGTATCTACTCAAACATCCAGACCATTACACTAGTCACCAATCTAAACCCTTCTACTGGAAACACTTTATGTATGAAGTGGCCAATACTGTTACGACTGGCTGTCGAGTAAGATCAGGGAGGAGGCTTATGAGACGAGCAAGGGTGTCGTCGAGCACTTGTGCAGCGAGAACGGAGCAGGGCTCGACAGTCAGGCTGGAGACAAGATGTATTGAGCGAGTAACTAATGAGCGAGAATACAGCGAGGCTTACCTGGAGACAAGAGGTCAAAACTGAGGTCTCCAGCTAGCAAAGTACAGGCCTTATATACATGTAATGGACAATGGGAACTAGGGACAATAGGTAACTATGGACACGGGAACTAGTGGAAGAACAATGGTATGTAGTACAATGACAACGGGAAAAAATGGGTAAAGGAGTTATTGTACTGCGAGAACAAGAGACGGGTTTGCTAAACAACGGAGGACAATAAGGACGACACGGGAGGCAAACTGTCCAAAAAGGGAAAGAGAGACGCCGGGGTAGGCGCCGAGTGTGCCATCCATGACAATACCCCCCTCCTAAGGATCGTGTCCTCACAATTGAGTCTTCTTGTTGAGGGGGCCAGGAGCATTGGGGTGTGTCGAATGAAACTGTTGCAGCACTTTTGGCGCGTTTGCTAGATCCGACACGTCTTCCCAGCTATCGTGTTCAGGGCCCCAGCCCTTCCAGTGAACAAGATACTGCAGTTTCTTTCCACCGCCCATACTGACACGACTCTAACACTTCTTCTACTTCGTACTCTTCCTCTCCTTCCACTTCAAGAGCTGCAGGTTCAGGGGATGCCGGCTGGGAAGTTGGCTTTCTTTGTGTAGGTGTAGGAGCGTTACATGGAACACCGGGTGGAGCCCCATGTCTTTGGGGAGCTTGAGCTTGTAAGCCAAGTTGCCCACTTTGCGCTTGACAGGGTATGGGCCAGCGTACCGGTCCACCAGTTTCCGAGAACCCAGAAGTTCCTCGTGTCAAGCCACACCTTCTGACCCTCCTTGAACTCTGGAGCAGCGGAGACATAGCGATCGTAGTACTCCTTCATCCGCTCTGCTGCCAGGGTTAAGGCTGACGTCGCATCCTCCCTTGCCTGCCGCAACTCCTCTCTTCGTTTGTCTGCTGTAGGCACCGTGGTGGATAGCATTGGAACGTGGAACTGAGGTTCATAGCCCTACATGAGGTAAAACAGCGAGTACCCTGTGGATGAATGTACGCGCAAGTTGAAGCAGTATTCTGCTGTTGGCAGCCACTTGACCCAATTGTTGCGGTGCCTTGAGCAGTACATCTGCAGGTACGCCTCTATCTCCTGGTTCCATCGCTCCGACTGCCCATCTGTCTGAGGGTGGTAGGCGTGGACAATGCACTTTCTATATTGAGGCCTTTAAGGATTGCACGGAAGAGCTTGCTAGAGAACTGGGGCCCCCGATCAGAGATGATCTTTCGCGGGAGTCCATGTAGAACGAACCATTCTCTAATGAAGTTGTCTGCAGTCCCTTCCGTGTCGATCTCCTCGGTGCATGGAATAAGGTGAATCATCTTTCCATGCGATCAGCAATAAGCTGGAGCGCGTTGTATCCGTCCACCTCCAGCAGTCCAGTGATGAAGTCACAGGTAACTACTTGGCCTGGGCCGTCCGGGATCTCGTTGGGTTGAAGGGGACCGTGTGGCTTCGTATGTGAAGTCTTGCCATGGCGACAAGTGTCACAGGTCTCAATGTAATCCTTAATGAACTTTGCCATGCCCGGCCACCAGTAGTTCTGTGTAACCAACTCCACCGTCTTTGCCTGGCCAGGGTGTCCAGCAGGCGGGAGGTCATGGTAAATGCGCACTATCTCTGCTCGGAGCGCGTCGTCTTTGGGGACATAAACTCGGCCGCGGTAGAGCAGCAGGCCTTGTTCTGTGTTCCAGTCCACCAAATCATTCTGTAGGCGTGCTGGCCCTAGCTTATCGAGCTTGCTGAGTGCCTCTGCGACCTCCTGCTCACGCTCTCCACATTCTCGAATGCGGCAGAGCAGTGCCTTCTCTGGTACCACCGACATGTGCCCTCTCTTGGCTGCCAGTACTCGGAAGCGATCGGGTTGCAACATGACTCGGTTCAGGTTGTCATCGGCGTCATCCTTCTGGTGATCAGGCCTGCGCGACAGCGCATCTGCCCTACCGTTGGAGGTGCCTGGCTTGTGTGCAATGACAAAGTTGAACCATGACAGGTAGAGAGCCCATCGTGCCTGCCTGCGTGTGAGGTTTTGAGCAGCCTTCCAGTACTCGAGGTTCTTGTGGTCCGACTGGATCTCGAACACACTAGGAAGACCCTCGAGGTAGTGGCGCCAGGCCTGCAGGGCACGGATGATAGCAAGCATCTCCTTGTCATAGATCTCGTAGTTGCGTTCCGCATCGCTCATTGACTCAGAGTGGAAAGCCACAGGGTGCCATTTGCCGTCCTCCCCCTCCTGAGACAGAAATGCACCGGTAGCATACCCAGATGCATCGACTTCAATGTGGGTCTTGCAGTCTGGGTCATACATGCTCAGGACAGGGCTTTCAGTGAAGTGACATTTGAGCTCATTGAATGCTGATTGCTCTTCGGCACCCCATTACCAGGGAGCATTACCCATGAGATGGTCCAGGGGTTTGCATACTGCACTGAAGTCCTTAATGAACCTCCTGTAGGTGGAACTTCCAGACTTCTGAGGCATTCTGAGGGACAGGCCATTCTGCAATACCCCTGACCTTCACTGGGTCCATCTCCACACGGTTCTCCGAGACGAGCACACCTAGGTACTCAACCTTAGGCTGTTCGAATTCACACTTCTCTGGCTTGCAGAACAGGTTGTGCTCCGCCAGACGCTTCAGGACCTCACGCACCAGTGTGCGGTGTTCCTCGATGTTGTTGGTGAATATGAGGATGTCGTCGAGGTAGATAGTGATTTTGCCGAGTATGATGAGGTCCTTGAAGATGTTGTTCATAAGTGCAGAGAATGTACTGGGCGAGTTAGCCAGTCCAAAGTACATCACATTCGGTTCGAACAGTCCACGATTGGTAACAAAGGTAGCCTTCCATTCATTGCCGGTCTTAATCCGCACATTGTTGTACCCCCAACGGATGTCAAGCTTTGTAAAGTACTTGGCCCTCTTGAGTCAATCCATCAAGTCCGACACCAACAGCAGTGGGTATCAGTTCTTAATAGTGATGTCGTTCAATCGCCAGTAGTCTTGTACAGGACGTAGGCTGCTGTCCTTCTTTTTAACGAAGAAGAATAGTGACGACATCGGTGACTTCGACTCTTGAATATAGCCTTTGGCCAAGTTCTCACTAAGGAACTTGTCAAGCTCGACCTGCTCACTGGGTGACAGGGGGTACACCTTGGAATGGAACATCCTAGCATCTGGTACGAGTTCTATAGCGTGGTCGTAGGGTCCATGTTCAGGTAGATGTTCGGACGCCTCTTTCGAGAACACACGCAGATACTCATGGTACTGGGGAGGTACAATCTCTTCGACAGGACGGACTTCCTTCTTCTGGCACTCTTGTTCAGCGAGCTGTTGAGAGTACGTGTAGCTCGCCGACACAAAGATCTTGGGGGTACCTCGAAGTCATTGTCCATCTTCCAGTGCATTGAGAAGAGACTCCTCAGTGCCATCCCATTCCGGCAGAAAACCTGGTGGTGGAGGCCTATCTTCCTCTTCCTCCTCGACCATTACGGCTATGCATATCCTACCCATTGTCTTTGCCTTCTGCACCCGTCGAGAACCATTGCACGCCGTAAGCTGTACCTCTGTATCACATGCTTTGGTCTCAACAGGTTTGGATGCCTTCTGATGAGCCGGACATGCCTCTGGACATCTCGATAGGCGCAGCGAGCCACGTTCCCAATCTACTTCAGGGTTGTGCTCGCGCAGCCAGTCCAGGCCAATGATCACATCCTCTTCTCCTATGTCTGTCACCACAAACACCACCTTCTCCTGGTGGTCTCCAATCGCCATATCCAACACAGCGACTTCCGTGATCGTCCCATCACGGTTCTCAGTACCATCTATGTTGTACAGAGGAATTGGCCTTGCCAACTTCCTCGTTGTAACCTGGTTCTTCCTTTACTTCCAGCTTTTTCTCTGCCTTTGGGAGTTTAGAAGTTGAAGCAATGGGGGAGGCAGGAGTCGAGGTTCGTCGTTGTCCAAGACACTCTGCGACGAGTTCAAGAGTCTTGTCGAGAATGGGAGACCCTGTTGATCGTGCAGGACTGGGGATTCGACTTTGGACATGACTCTGGGGTTGTGAGGTCAGGCGTGAGGCGGAGCATGATGAGGGATTTCTAGATGCAATAAGGGCAGCTTGGCGAGCTGGGGGTCGGCTTGGGTCTTGGTGTGGTGGTGCTGGAGGGTTGGTGAGGCGATCGCGGATGAGACCTTCATGCTCTGGTTCAGCTCATAGGTGAGGTGCAATAAGTGCGCGATTCTCAGGAGTGTCAGGAAATCTCCAGTGCCAGTTAGGGCACAGTTGTTGTGCACAAATGACCCAGTCGCCAAGAGTGTTCGCTAAGTATTTATGCTGAACTTTGGTGGGGTGGAAGATATGTGGTTTTCTTTCACAAGCCAGGATGACGGGGTGTCTCGCTTCCTATACCAGGAATGAAAATGGCAGGTGCACGATCCGACACTGTCTGCTCAGCCTCCTCAGCCTATTGCTGTGTCTTAGCCCAAGGGACACGGGCCCAAGGGTGTTCTGCCTTGGCTTTGTTTCGCCACCTTTCTCTAGCCTCCCACGCCGTGAGGCGGACCACTTCTGTCAGTACTGGGGTCTCGTGTTAGGAGCTTTCTGTGTACTGTACCACTGAGAGTGGCAAGCCTCAGGTTGCACCGAGACCACGTCCGATGGTGTGACTAGAGTGTGTACTACGCTAGGCCAACACAGAGGATCTAAGTGCATACCGTACGAGGGAATGAAATGTGGGTGGAGTACGCCAGTGCTCGTGTAGAAGTTTTGACCTAATGTTACGACTAGCTGTCAAGTAAGATCAGGGAGGAGGCTTACGAGACGAGCAAAAACGTTGACAAGCACTTGTGCAGTGAGAGCGGAGCAGGGCTCAACAGTCAGGCTGGAGACAAGATGTATTGAGTAAGTAACTAATGAGTGAGAATACAGCGAGGCTTACCTAGAGACAAGAGGTCAAAACTGAGGTCTCCAGGTAGCAAAGTACAGGTCTTATATACACATAGCGGACAATGGGAACTGGGGAGAATAGGTAACTATGGATACAGGAACCAGTGGGAGAACAATAGTATGTAGTACAATGACAACGGGAACAATGGGTAACAGGAGTTATTGTACTTCGAGAACAAGGGACAGGTTTGCTAAACAATGGAGGACAATAAGGACGATGTGGGAGGCAAACTGTCTGAAAAGGGAAAGAGAGATGCTGGGGTAAGCGCTGAGCATGCTGTTCATGACAGAGCCCGGAAAAACAAAGGATATTGATGATTCTATTACTTTGGTAACCCGGAGTCAATTACTGCAACAATAAAGACAATAAGTTGATTTAACTTGAGATAAGAGAGTCTGATTGCCCCTTACAAAGTTGCAATAGATGGTGAATTTATCAGCTTGATTGATAGCTAGGGACAGCAATTAGTCAGTATACTGTTGTAAGTGTATTTGGAGCATAGGTCTTACCAATGATAAGGAAGCTGATTGATAGGCTCAACAATGTGTGCTGAAATTCAGGATATGATGTGAGGCAAGTGGGTAGTAGTCTGCATAGAACAAGAATAAGAAAACTGGCATTATCAATTGATGTTGAAGTGCTTACTTGTGATTTCAGCTTTGTCTTGCCTTACAGTAGGAAATGTAGGTCAGCCGCACATCAATTGACCAGGTGCAGGTGAGGCGTGAAAAGTACTGTCCACTATATTGCAGTTCCACGGGGCTTCCCCTTGTGCAATGTTAAGTGCCCGTGCACAAAATCTGAAATCAGGTATTCCGGCAGCCACAATCTGATTCACACTGTGAAAAAGCACCAAAAGTGGCAGGCACACAGTATTTATAGAATAGTAGTTATATTTAGTTGAAATATACAGGTTAACAATGGATTAAGAGATTGGACAGGCTTGTAACACTCAGTAATTGAAGAGCTCACACAGGAGCACTGGGAGGCTCATGTGTGCTGGGAGGCTCACACTCAGGGGGCTTGTGCTGTGTGCTTCGCCTCATTAGCTGGCGCATATGGCAAATCCACATGGCACCATGTGGCACAGACACCTCCACATCCCATTTTTTATGATTAAAATAGACAAAGGAGAATATATTATAAATTATTCAGGCTGGATAGATTCTCTAATCAAGTCAAAAGTACTTTCCAGACATAATTCCAAAACAACTTAGGGTGGATGAGGAAATGTTAGGTAGGGAATGGAGAAACTTTTTTGAAAACAAAAAGAACAAAATATTAGAAGGTAGAGATATGGAAGCAGTCAACAATAAAGCCAAGCATCTATCTACTAACACAGAAATAAATGAAGTCAAACTAGTTGACAAGCAGTATTTTATGTCTAAGGCCTTTAAAGCTAGTAACTATGAGGCCAAAGAGTTAATTGATAGTACTATCAAGTTGTTTAGTCTAAACAAAGAGCAAGAACACACTTTTTGTATAGTGGCAAACATCTTAAAATATATCTTGGAGGCATGGCTAGCACAGTAAAATCACAAGTGATAAAAGCTTTAACACATTGCTTCTCTGAAAGAAAAGAAGGTTATAGACTAATGTGTATGGCACCTACAGGATCAGCAGCTACATTGATTGGAGGATCAACATACCCTTCTATGCTAGGATTCAAACAAGCTGATACTTCAGAATCTATAGCAAGCCTGCTGCCTACTGCACGTCAAAGCTTGTCTACAAAATGTAGAGTATATATTCTTAGATGAAATTAGTATGGTAGACTGTACTGTATTTTATCAAATCTGTGCTAAGATGTGTAGAGCATTAAAAATGATGGGACACCATTTGGAGGTATAAACATAATTGTGGCAGGAGACTTTGCCCAGTTACCACCTGCAGTAAGCAATCAGCAGCTATACTCACATAATGTAGGCAGGACAATACATTGTACATAGAGTTATTTGCAACAAAGAGCATCTATTGGAAAGGCACTATAGCATCAGTTGTTATATTGCGTCAAAATATGAGACAGTGTTCTCAAACTTCAAATGATGCAAAGCTGCACACTGCTTTAGAAAATCTTCGATATGGTGCTTGTACTGATGCTGATATCCAGCTATTGCAATCAAGAGTAGCTGGTAAACAAAAGTTTAAACCTAAATTGAACCAGCCTAGATTTAGAAATATGTCAGTAATTACTTTATGGAATGTATACAGAGATCAAGTCAATAAAATGGGATGTAAATGATGTGCTACAAAAATAGATAAGCTCTGTCAACATTCTACTCTGCTGACAAGCTAGCCTAAGAAAATGATGAATCAGTGTCCAAAAAGCAAAAAAAAAAAAAAAAACAAAGAGACAGTGAATCCTAAGTGTGTTAACAACATTATTAATGATCAGCTTGAATTCCAGGATCTCTAAGACAAGAATTTCTAGAACTTGAACTATTAGATGAGATTACAAAGATGTGGTATCTAGACAAATGCAATCCAGAAGTTACAGGTATTGCAAGAAGTGAACTTATTCTTATTTATTCATTTAGAAAATGGAAAGGTGAAAGGTTTGTCCCCAAGGAAGCCCTATAAAATGGTCTTCATCAAATCTATTTCTATTAGAAGAACTTACTAAAACAAGTCCATAGAAAGTTATTAATGCTCCTGGGAAAAAGGACAAAAAGGTACCTCCAACCGATGAATTTCCTTCTCAAAAACCCACCAATATTACAGGTAACTATATCCCAGCTCAAGGGACTCATGCTTTGGCCAATGTAAGTAATCAGCCAGGTAAACTTAATACTAAGAGGAAAAGAGATGATGAGCTTGAACTATTTACATCTTACAAAACTAAAAAAAAAAAGTCAAAGTAAGCAAGCCTCTACCTGGGAGATCAATACAAGGATTTTTGTGGGATAGTGAAAACTGGAGTTGTGTATATGATAGTCTTCTCACAATTTTATTGACTACCTACACTAACAGTAAGCAACTATAGATAAGTAGCACTATACAACCATATAAAAGCCTGAATATTGTCAAAACTGCATTTGAACAGGTCCTTACAAACTCTTCTCAATTGTCTATGACCCAGGCAAGAAATGAAGTACAATCATCACTTGGCTTAAGACATCTTGACCTAGGATCTCAAGGCCAGCAAGATACAGATCTGTATACTTTGGCTTGAGAGTTGTTAGGCATAAATGAGGATGTAGTAAGTATTAATTACTATTGTAGAGCTTGTGACTACCAATCTGAAGCTGAGGGATCAGATGATATTGGTTGGACATTTACACAAGATGTATGGAAAACCCACCCAAGCAAACTTGGAACATATAAAGGCAAAAGTGTACAACAGTGGTTATATGCTGCTCATATTCAAAAATCAAATGCTTCATATTTACACTGTCAAAGGCCATTACAACATATAGTGACATATAATAGTGCTCTTTGTTTTGTTGCTTGCATTACTCATGATGTTAAAGTCAATATTGAACCAGAGACCATCTAACAGAACTCAGTACAAAATATAGATTATGTGGAATTGTATATTATGCCAACTTTCACTTTGTATGCAGAGTAATTAATCATTCAGGGGATATATAGTTTCATAATGGTGCCAAACATGGCAATGAAGCAAGCTATGTTGGAAACATGGTGAATTTTAATATGAAAAAAACTACAAACAGTGGGAGATCATACTATGTGCTTGCTTGTATACACAAAACTTATAAATAGAGATGGTAGTTAACTAATACTATATAAGCTTCTTAATGTTCCTCATCAATTGTATTGCCAAAAATGGCCTTCTTCAACCAAGTTGGTGTCATAGCTAGGCTCCCATTAAAATGTGTTGTGTATAATGTGCCTGCTTTATATGGGAAAATAGTATTCTCTGCTGCCCATCTTGACTTTAGATGGTCTCTTTACTTAGAAGATATTTGAGGGGTCAGTCACCTCAGAGATGTTTGTGGACTTCATGTGGAAATTTGTGGTATGTTCAGTGATCCATAATGTCCTTTGTTAGTTACTAATAGCATCCAGATCCCATTTACATCACTATATCTAGGCCCATGAAGCATCTTGGTGCTAGACAACTGCAACATCTATCACCCAGAAGCTCTTTGAGAGCTTGTTGAAGACCAGGCTTGTGAGTATTGTGAGCCAACTACATTTTTCCATCATAACAGCAGTGCTTGTCAGGGTGCAAACTCATTTTCTTGCCTCAATACTCACTCGACTTCAATCCAATTGAAATGGCCTTTGCGAAGGCCAAATCTGTGCTCAGACATAACTTGAATAGAGAAGAACATAGTATGTCAGATATCTGTGGTGCATGTTCACAGAATTGGGTTATATGTAATGAATGTTTAATCAAGCACATGCAGCTTGACACTTCAACTATGTAGCACATAGCAGGAGTGGATGCAAGTGTGTGCCAGACAGCCAGGTGTCTCGCAATTAGCAAGGGGGTTTTCTCATTAACTATATTACTCCCTATTAGCATTAGGTTATGAATTGTTACACCCATTAGCTGTAATTGGCTTTTGGGGTTTTTCCTGATGTGTTTAGATAGAGTCTGAGTGTATGATGGTGCAACTTGAATAGAATTTTGCCATACATCAGCAAATCGTCCGGAGCTTGGCGGCACTTGAGGCTACTGAACGCCTTGATGACACTTGCTCCCGCTTGACCGCTCTTATTCTCTGGAATCCTCTGAAATCGGCTTGAATCTCATCAGCGCTCCACACCTTTCTGTCATCTGATGCTATCCGATGCCACGCATCTGTTCGGAGTCGTTCCAGGTGTCGCAGGGTGTCGCACCGGTGTCGCACTAAGTCTCTCTAGCACTTGCAGCCTGCCTGCCCTGAACCGCGCCCGGCAGGTCCCGACTTATCTTCGCTGTTCGGAACCTTCGTCGCAGTGCTGGCGTTCTTCTATCCCCCCGCTCACCTCTGCCTCCGGGTTCCTAGTCTGACGACTTGTCTGCTCCCTCTGCTCCCTGCCCTCTGTCTTCTGTCCTCTGTCCTCTGCCCTGTTTCCGAGTCTCGTGGTGGTCAACCGTTCCCCCTCTCCTTTCCGCCATCACGGTCTTTCAGAGCTCGCGTCGTGGTTTGGGTCGCAGCTCAGGCGTATCGAAAGCAGCGCCAAGGTCAAGCCTCAACCGATCTTCCTGACGGGAGCCTATGAGTGACGGTGAGCGACTACTTTGATTCTTGGCCTCGCAGAGCTCGGGACGTAGGTGGAAACCATACAACGTGAGTCATTCCTTCGGCAGCACTCGAATGTTGTCTCATGTCGTCTCGGATATATGTGGTAATTCATCCCTCACATGCACCCCTCACATGCACGCATAGGGAATACGGGGGTATGGGGTTTGGGGGGTTATGGGTAAGGGTGTCCAAGGGTAGGGTGGGGGTCATCATTCAGACCCCCCTACCCCCCAGTCAAGGTCAGGGTATAGCTGTAGGGTGTTTGAAAATAGTACATTGAAATGCACTCTTGAATATAGTTGTATATTGAGGTCATACTGCTGCTTACATCAATGCTGCTTAACAGCATAGTAGACACCTTGTAGACCATATATCTTCCCTATCTAGTACTGATTTCAGCTAAATCTTCAAGGTATAGATAAGGGTATGTAAGGTAAGGGTAAGGTCGAAACTTGTACCCTTGGGAACCCCCCACCCCCCAGTCAGGGTAAGGGTTTGGGGTAAGGTAGGGTGGTCACCTCAAACACCCTGGGGTTTACCCCCCGCTATTCCCTATGCACGCATTCTCACTGGTATCTGGTCTCCCGCCCTATCCCATTCAGACTAGCGGCCTCATCAGACAGGCTCTCAAGTGCGTAAGACAAGATTCAACGGACAACCCGAGCGCGGTCATCTGGTGAGCTCCTCTTCAATGACCCCATGTCCAGAGTTGGTGGGTGCGGATACTAACATCGTCCTTCCACTTTTCCTAGTCTACCTGGGACTGCGATGGCAGGTTGGTCATCGGCGCCGGAACGGTACCATGGCATGTACATTTGATTATTATGTCGCGAGTGAAATCTACCACTGACATCCATTGTATGCTTTAGTTAAGTGTCTATTGTAGTATTTGGACGGTTTGAAGAGTGTGCGGCGATGGATCAGTAGTACTTCTGTAGCATATCTTCGCACTTGGGTCAACTTGTACGCACTTAGCTACCCTTAATGGCACTTAATCTCGCTCTGGACCAGAAGGGGACCTCCTGATCCAGAGAAAATTATGTCCAAAGTCCAACAGACTATTCTGAAAATGACATACCCCAGGGACAATACAAGGCTCTAGTCTTTCTCCTTTGGAAGCAATTCTACAATGATAACTCACTTAGATAATGTGGAGCACTCAATCTCTACTACAAGTCCTATGAAATGACTCAATCTCTACTACCAGTCCTATGAAATGATCCGTCATACATGCAACTATTAGCTCTACACTGGAACGCATGCTCTTGCCTATGCGCGAAACTTCTAATTTACTAGTCGCAAATGAAGTCAAAGGAAGTCTTCCTCCTACACTACTTTACCCCATGACGCTAGCCAATAGTGCCATGCGGATCTGTTAGGTCAAACAAATATGAATACCGTTTAAATTTTAAAGACAATGAATACTCACGAAAAGACCGTAACGCATCTGCCGGAAATACACAGCACGACGTGAATCGAAATCAACATCAGGGTCAATTTCTGCTGAAGAGTGAGTGACGACCCTCATGTTTGCACACCATTTTGACTCACCATTTACACGTGGGAGAGGATGCATCACAATCATGTCCTCCTTCGCACGAGACAGCAATGCATGATCCACTCGATAGGCATCCTTGACAGCGTTGAATGCCAACTCATCCTTGAACCGCTCCTTCTGCAATCTCGTCACATATAGAACATCAGTTTCTCCAAGCACTTCCTCCAACGACTCGCATTGGTATACCGGTATGCCAGCCTTGCGCGCCGCAGATACAACGCTTGCGGGCATCGCAAGGGACGGAGGTGAGACAAAGTTCAGCCGCACGGAGTAGAGCGAAAGGAGAGTCACCAGGCTGTGAACGGTCCGCCCGTTCTTGAGGTCTCCAAGCATGGTGACAGTACGACCATTGACCGTTCCGAGCTCTGACCGGATTGTATACACGTCGAGAAGAGCCTGAAAGTGTATTCTGAGCATCGTTGCAATTGAACAGCAGAAGTCACAGTACTGCCTACCTGAGAAGGGTGCTCTCCGATACCGTCGCCAGCGTTCAGGATAGGGACGGGCGAAAACTTGGCGGCAAGTTGTGAGCTACCAACGTCCGGGTGGCGGATTACTATGCCGTCGGCGTAGCAGCCGAGAGTGCGGATTGTGTCCGGCAAAGTCTCGCCCTTGAGAATAGATGACGAATCGACATGTACGTTGACAACTTCTCCTCCACAGCGCTTCATAGCAGTATCGAAGGAAGACGACGTCCGGGTGGAAGGTTCGTAGAAGAGCGTTGCGAGCACTTTGCCCTTGAGAATATCCAACGTGCCATTTCTCTCGACCTGTAACTGCATCTCATGTGCGAGCGTGAAGAGATCGTGGACGTCGCGATGGCCGAATTGCTTCACGGTCAGAATATGACGGCGGTTGAAGGCGGGGTGGGGTAGAAGGTGGCTGAAGACCTGCATGCTCGCCGCAGGACCATGAACAGGCGCAAGAGCAGTAGACGACATGGCGATTGAAATCGGATGAGTTTGGGTAGTGGTTTCGGGAGCAGAACGCCCCGGGCCAATCGAAATCTCTGCCTTGCCACTTGAGACGGACCCTCGTCGCTCAAGCGCAGGGTGGCTAATCGTTGCGCTGGAAATATCCTTGCCTAATGGCCCGCTCGACAAAACACCATCGAGGAAGGCAGTCTGACCGTGAATTTGGACGCGGTGGACAGAGCCATTGACGACAGTTCCCTCGAGGGGAGACCATGCATGCTTGCGCTTGTGGAACTGGTACTTGCGGCCAACGACGATTTCGACATTAGCGTGACCTTGGTCAGGAAGGGCGAAAATGCGAAGTGGGTTGTCGTGGAGCCGCAGACGAATATCATCCAGGGTGAGGCGTCCAGAGGCCACGGCACCAAGGAGCAACGGAAGCGTCTCCTCGATACCTGATGTTGCGGAAGCTTCCTTTCCCAGCTGGCAAGCCAGTTCAAACGGTACGCGGCCGACGGAGAACACGTCGATTGACTCCAAGTGATCCCAAAGGTATTGCTGATCCTCGACCGTTGGGAGACATGTGACGCCTTCAAACTGGTCCCTCGAGAAGAACAAGGCATAGACAGAGACGTCACAAGTGACTTTGAGTTTCTTCCCTTTGCTGAGTGAGATCAAAAGCATGTCCTCCTTGGTTTGTACATTGGTCACGTGGAGAGACTTGCTGTGAAGGTCCGCCAAAAGCAGGATGGGAGCAAGGTTAGCACCGCGGGCATCGGTAACGATTGGCTTTTCTGGTGGCCATGACGCAAAGTGGGTGGCTGTTGCAGTGAGCTGACTGTCCGGTTCGCCATAGCGGAAGGGAACGAAAAGCGACCTGACATTGGCTTCAAGTTCTTCGTCGAGCGTCCCAGCGTTGGCGGAGGTGGCCGTGACGCTCATCGCGTAGTTGCAATATGCTGAGCCTGCGAAGTCACTTCCGGCCTTGTCAAGCGACATCCTATCCGTGATCCTTGCCTCGAGGCCGACGGGAAGGATGAGAGACGTGACCAATCCGCCGCTGATTGAGGCTTTCGTGGCTTCAGCAAATTCCCCGCCGTCCGTTGTAAGATTAGGAACGAAGGAGGAAATATTGACCAGCCCTGGGAACGTGTGGGTGTCATGAGAGGTCTTGAAGTCGACCGGCGAAACCTCCAGCGGCATCTTGCGTACCAGGGCCTCGAACAGCAACTTAGCGATTTTGACATTCGTGATCAGCGGAACAGCGAAGTCGACGGCCATGCGACGAGTGCGATAACCCTTGCTAGCGTAGCTCGCGGGACGCCTGTAGTGATTCTTAGATGGCAAGTTGATGTACATGTCGATGAGGTTATTCGCAAGGTGCTGCGTCAGTGAGTATTCCGATTTCTGGTCACTGTCTTCGCCAAGGATCTCCAGATACTGAGGAGCGATGATCAGCCTGAGTATTCCCCGCGCGACGGGCACATGAAAGCCTCACCTTGCAAGGAATGTGGTGTTCAGTGAAGAAATCCGCAGTACCTGAAGTACCGAAGATATTGTAGCCGGCGGCATGCAACTTCTGGACGGATGGCAAAATCTCGAGCTTCTCCTTGAAGCTGCCAATCGAGAAAAGGATGTTCTTCTTCGGCAACACGATACCAGTTGAGATGAGAGCCTTGATATAAGCTTCATACTTGTTCTTTCCGAAACAAGCCACCTCTCCTGTCGACGCCATCTCCACACCCAAGACAGGATCTGCACCAGATAGGCGACTAAAGCTGAATTGAGGGACCTTGACGCCAACGTAGTCCGGGGGAAGCGGCATATGAGGATACGGCTCCACCGGCATGCTAAGCATGACCTTTGTCGCCAACTCGATCGCGTCTATGCCAGTCACTTTTGAGACAAACGGGAAGGAGCGTGCCGCTCGAAGGTTGCACTCGATGACCTTGATCTCGTTGTTCTTGGCGATGAATTGAATATTGAACGGACCAGTCACGTTAAGTGCATTGCCGATCTTGAATGTGGCGTCTTCTATACGGCGGACAGTCTCGGGGTCAAGGTCCTGGGGAGGATGGATGAGGGTCGCATCACCAGAGTGAACGCCAGCGTTCTCGACGTGCTCGGAGATGTAGTGCATGATGACCTTGCCATCCTTGGCGACTGCGTCCATCTCAATCTCCTTCGCGCCCTCAATATACTTGGTGATGACGACAGGATGCTCGCGGGAGACGGCAGTAGCTTGAGAAAGGTAGCTGCTGAGATCATCCTGGCTGAATACGACGTTCATGGCAGCACCAGAGAGCACGTAGGATGGGCGAACGAGTACAGGGTAGCCGACTTTGTCGCAGAACGCATGTGCCTCCTCGAAGCTGGACAGTTCCTTCCAGAGCGGTTGGTCGACGCCGATCTCATCAAGGAGACGAGAAAACTTGAATCGGTTCTCCGCCGTGTCGATCATCTCGGGAGATGTCCCATAGATCTTCACGTTCTGGCGATAGAGCGGGAGTGCGATATTGTTCGGCGTCTGTCCGCCCATAGAGAGGATAACACCGCGGGAGCGCTCCGTATCATAGATGTCGAGGATCGTTTCCAAGCTGATGTTCTCGAAGTACAGACGGTCGGCCTCGTCATAGTCGGTACTGACGGTCTCTGGGTTGTAGTTGACCATGACCGTTGGGAGGCCCTGATCGCGGAGGGTGCGGATCGCGCGGACGGCGCACCAGTCGAACTCGACAGATGAACCAATGCGGTATACACCAGAACCGAGGACCATGACGCCGCAGTCGTCGAAAGTGACGTCGTGCTCGACAGCGTTGTACGTAGTGTACAGGTAGTTCGTGAAAGCGGGGAACTCCGCGGCGACGGTATCGATTTGTTTCACGAACGGGGCAACACCATTTTCCTGGCGCAAACGGCGAACAGCGAGTTCTGTTGTGCCCATGCATGTGGCGATCTGACGGTCTGAGAAGCCCAGTTGCTTAGACTGACGAAGAATGTCCTTGTCGATGGAGTTGATGGTGGTTTGGCTGAAGTTATGACCATTTTAGCGCTGACCTTCCCGTGAAGGCTGATCATTTCTACTTACTAGAGAAGCTGCTCCATCCTGAAGATAGACTGCAGTTTCGTGAGGAACCACTTGTCGATGTTCGTCATCTGCCATATCTTCTCTACGCTATATCCGCGGTGGAACGCAGCTGCTATTGCGAAGATACGCTTATCCGTCGGGTTCATGAGCTCCTCGTCAATGTCCTCGACGAAGTCGTTCTGTACAGTTAATGTCTTTCGTTAACATCGACATGGCGAAGAAAAACACACACAGGCCAGACGAACCTTCGCGAACCCCGAGAACTGGTCATCAATGGCACGGATCGCTTTTTGGATTGTCTCCTGGAACGATCGGCCAATGCTCATGACCTCGCCGACGCTCTTCATACTGCTGCTCAGCAGCGGACTGACGCGGCTGAACTTCTTCAGGTCCCAGCGCGGGATCTTGACCACTACGTAGTCCAAGCTGGGCTCGAAACAAGCCGACGTCACCTTCGTCACCGAGATTCTTGATCTCATTCAATGGAATGCCCAATCCAAGCTTCGCCGCAATGAAGGCCAGTGGGTACCCGGTCGCCTTCGACGCCAGAGCTGAGGAACGAGACAAACGCGCATTGACCTGCCGAGTAGAAGACGATGCCAAATGGATCAGAACCGAGAGGAGCGCGGATGAAGGATGTTATAGAGGTTACCTCAATGATGCAGTATTCGCGTGACGTCGGGTTAAGCGCGTACTGGATATTGCACTCGCCCACAACCCCCAGGTGCCGAATAACGTTTATAGCCGTCGTCCTGAGCATGTTGTAGTCTGCGTCAGACAACGTCTGCGACGGCGCCACCACGATAGAATCCCCCGTGTGGATCCCCAGCGGGTCGAAGTTCTGTATTTGTGTGGCAATTCTCTAGTTAGCATGCCATCCTAGCAGAATTCGAAGGACATGGCGCGGGACTACTCACCTCCATGTTGCACACGGTGATGCAGTTGTCGCGGCAGTCCCTAACTACCTCGTACTCGATCTCCTTCCATCCCTTCATGCTCTTCTCAACTAGCACCTGTGGACTCGTCGCGAAGGCCTTGCTGCACAGCGCCTTCAACTGCTGCTCGTCCTGCGCAAAACCCGATCCAAGACCACCAAGCGCGTAGGCAGCGCGGACAATGACGGGGTACCCGATATTGCTCGCGGCCGCAATCGCCTCGTCAACCGTCGTCGCGGTGCTCGACTGCGCACACCGTTCACCAATCTCCTCCATCGCGCTCGCGAACAGCTGACGGTCCTCAGTCATGATGACGGTGTCGATGGGCGTGCCGAGGACCTTGCATCCGAGGCTCTCGAACTCGTCCTTGAGCTTGATGCCAACGTTCAGCGCGGTCTGCCCACCGAACGTGACGTAGATGCCGTCTGGCTTCTCGTACTTGATAATCTTGCGGACAAACTCGGGCGTGACGGGCAAGAAGTACACCTTGTCGGCAAGACCGCGCGACGTCGCGATGGTGGCGATATTTGGGTTAACGAGGATCGTGTAGATGCCTTCCTCCTTGAGTGCCTTGATCGCCTGCGAGCCGGAGTAGTCAAACTCGCCCGCCTGGCCGATAGACAGGCCTCCGGAACCGAGGATGAGGACCTTTTGCACGGCGACGCGGGGGACACGGGCCTCGTTCTCCTCCTTAGTCCCGCCTGGCATGGAAATGGGCACTAGGCGGCCAGTCTTCGCGCAGTCGACGACGTTTTGGATGAACACGTCGAACAGGAACTCGGTGTCACGCGGGCCGGGGGTTGACTCAGGGTGAAACTGGACAGAGAAAAACGGCTTGTCGAGACAATAGATGCCCTCGTTGCTCCCATCGTTTGCGTTCTGGAACAGCTCGCTCCAGCCGTCAGGGAGAGACGTAGCCTCGACTTGGTACCCATGGTTCTGGCTGGTGATGTAGCAGCGACCGCTGAGGGCGTCGGTGCAAGGGATGTTGTGGCCGCGGTTACCGTACTTCATCTTGGAAGTCTTGGCGCCTGCGGCAAGGGCTAGCAGTTGGTGGCCCAGACAGATGCCGAAGATGGGCCGGTCACTCTTCTCCATCGCACGAGCAAGGCGCTCGATGGCAGGTGCAACCATAGTGGGATCACCAGGACCGTTCGAGATGAACAGCCCGTCGAAGGGCTCTTCAGCGGTAGCAAGGTAGTCGTGATCCCAAGGAACGACCTTGAGCTCCACACCGCGATGGATAAAGCAGCGAATCTGGTTGTACTTCATGCCCACGTCTACGGCAAGGACGCGGAGGGGGCGCGACCCAGACGGGTGCAATTTTGGTTGACCCACAGGCCTGAAGATACGCGGGGTCTTGGTGGAGACAATAGAGACGAGATTCTTCTGGTTGGGGTCCGAAAATGGAATATCGAGGTAGTCCTCGCGCCAACGGGCGGGAGCACCGTTGGGTGTAGCGCCTGTCGGGGACGGGTCACGGGATGGTGGGGTGGAAGGGGAGAGGAAGAGGTCGCGAGAGGTGAGAAGGGCATCAGTACGCCTAGCCAATACTTTTGCGAGCATGGAGCCGTTCTCGCGGATTTTTTTTGTCAAGGCGCGGGTGTCAACGCCAAATATTGCTGGAACCCCACTCTGCTTGAGCCATTCGCCTAGGGAGGAACCGGCGAGGAAGTGGCTGTAATCTGGAGAGTAGGAGCCAACGACGAGGGCAGAAATATGTACACGAGAAGACTCAAATTCTGGGGGGATGTCAAGAAGAGAAGACTCGTTGGGACGAGGGGGCACGCCGTAGTTTCCGATGAGAGGGTAGGTCAAGATGAGGATCTGGCCTTCATAGGAGGGGTCTGTGAGGGACTCTGTGTATCCGACCATGCCTGGGGAGAGTGAAAAAAAGTGAGTGTGGGGCATTGAAAAGGGCAAGGACGGGGCGCACCGGTTTGGAAGACGCACTCGCCGGCAATGCTCTTGCCCTCGGCACCAAAGCTGATGCCGCGGAAGACGGTGCCATCTGCAAGTTCGAGGACAGCGTCGACAAGCTTGTCTTGGTCGTGTATGAGGGTTGCAGCGAGGGGGGGAGCAGGGAAGCCGTGCTTGTAGTTTGTAGCGGAACGAGCGAGGACGGGCCTGACGGCGTTTATTTTGAGGGCGGGGTTTGAGAGGGCCATGGACGCAGGCATAAAACGAATGGAGTGGGTGGTTGTATGCGTCTGTCGGGGCGTTGCTCTTCCTGTTCGCTCGGCCGCTCCGTGCTGCAGCGACGCGATCGAGTGAACAGGAAGAGAAAAAGAACGGGCGTCTCTCCCCGCTCCATTAAATCCTCAAATTCATCGCGCGCGTCTAGATGCACATGCAGATCGCCCCCGGAGATAAGCTGCGTTTCGCCCGATATGGCTGCACCGGCGTCTGTGCTACCTGCAGCCCTGGGCGCCTCTGCCCACTCAGCGAGGAGCATCCACTCACTTCAGAGTCAGCGTCCCGCCTGCAACGAGCTGCAGTCTCTCCCTTGTCGTCGCCCAAAGCCACACCCTGACCGCCAGCCATGGCCTCTGCGTACTACGAGTTTTACCGTGGCTCTTCGTGAGTACCCCTCCTTGCAGAGCACCTGCCTGGCCAACTGGACCGCCGTCTAGCGTCGGCATGGCTCTTACCGACTCTCTCGACGAGCTCATCACCAGCGGCGCCATAACCCCCCAGCTGGCTATGAAGGTTCTCCAGCAGGTGCGCACCGACATCTCTCACCCTCACCTCCGTACTTTGCCTGCACGCCGCTCAACTTCCCTTCCCCGCCCGGGCCGCCCCTTTGACCCCCATAGTTCGACAAGTCTCTTGCAGACATTATGGTCAAGCAAGTAAAGACAAAGACGAACCTCAAGGTATGTATCGATCTTTCTACGGCGTTCATAGGTTTACAGACATTGCCCTACTCATTCGCTCGCGGTCGTCGTCATGCTCAGGGTCACCTCCATACTTACCGCCTATGTGACGATGTGTGGACTTTCATCGTAAAGTCCGCCTCCTTCAAGATGGAGTCCAATGAGATGGTATCAGCACCCAAAATCAAAATCGTCGCATGCAAGAACGGAGACGCCATCGAGGCTAGCAAGAAGTAGGGTCTCTCTCCACCTTTCGTCCCAGCTCTTTCCATGGTCCATTGCTGCCTACACACGGCCAGCCCTGTTGCCGTCGTTCTTCTCCCTCCTCGGGTGATATTCTCCATGTGTTCCGGCCATATCATATTTGCGTGCCTTTCCTTCCCCTCACATACTTGTAGAACCAACTGGCAAGTTAAGACTACGTACATTGTTGTGCACTGATAATTCTCTTTCGCACTATAATCTTCCCTCACTATCGTAGTGATAAACACTGCATGTCCAATCATTTCTGCCTGTCAGTCCAGCCTTGGGTCAACATGCTGGCATTCGCCTGGGAGGAAACACCGCATTGTACTACTGGGTATGCACAGCAATTCGTGTAGACCGAACATTTGATATATATTCAGCCGCAAAACAGCACGACAAATGTAATGCGACATGAACCAAACGCGGATCCTCCGGCCTGCGGATCCACAATGTGCATTCATCCATCCACCGCAACTCCAAGGTCTCTTCAAGTTCCTCCCAACTTCCAATCAGATCGTTTCGAAATCTTGTCAGCACGGTATGTTCCCGTAATGTACATCTTGCAGATCTAGAAAGCTTCCCCGAAACTGCGTCCCAGCACACAAGATTCCCTCCCGCCGGTCGCACGACTCGAAGGAGCCGGTCATCAATGGGAACCGTTGACGCCGTTGGTCTGTGTGTCAGTGACATTGCTCAGTGCGGCATCCGCCTTGCGGAGGTCCGTTTCGCTCAAGCTCTTCGAGCGGCCGCCTCCTGGCGTACTTGCACCAGACATGACCGAGTTCGCACGAGAGCGGACCTTCATGACGAGCGGGCTAGAGTGGATCCACCCGTGTCACTTCAGCTTCACAAGACGACGGGTAGAAGAGACGTACAAGGGATAGCCCTCCTCCTCCTCTTCCTGCGAAGCCGGCCACTGGTATCCACGGTAGTCACTGGTGTTGAGGGCCTGCATCTGGATGGATGCGTCAGCAAGCAAGTATGAGACTCTGTGACCAACTTAAACGATAGACATACCTCCTCAGTGATGGTACCAATATCACCGGGAGTTGCGATGCCCGACATCTTGTACCGCGGGCTCGCCGGAACACTGATCGGCAAGGTCATCCGCTCCATGCCGAAGTCGAGATCATCCTCTTCGCCAGGCTCGCCGCCAGCACCGTAGAATGCATCGGGGTACGCACGGCGGAGCGCAAGCTGGCGGGCCTTCGAGTACTCAATGCCCAGATTCTTCCAGTCGAGGAGCGGTGAAAGGCGCTCGACGCGGTTACGTTGATTGATGCGTTGCCGCCGAGTTTTGCCACAGAAGGAGAACATGTGGTCCGTAAGCTGGTTAACCGCGTCCTCGACAGACTGGGAGCGACGGTCGAGGATGTAGCAACCTTCCTCTTGGGGGCGCTCGATCAGATCTTGCATAAAGCAGCCGAACCCAGACAGGTTGGTGGTTATCGAGGGAACGCCCATCTGGATACTACGTTGAGAACAAAAGATAAACGTGGGGAATAGAAGCTCGACTCACGACCGTGCACTCTGCTGGAGTGTAGCCCCAAGGCTCATAGTATGAGGGGAAGACGCCCAAGTGGCATCCACGAACGAACTCCTCATAATCCATGCCAAGGATGGGGTTGTTGCTGTTCAGGAAGTCTGGGTGGAAGACAACCTTGACGCGGTCATGGGAGTTATTGAACAGCTTAACGCGTCGTATCTGGTTGAGAATCGGATCATTGTGGTCATCGGCCATGTTGTGTGTCGTCACGGGCGGGAGGGCATTACGCTTGAGAGCAAAAATGCGACGTTTCAACAAAACCTTGTCTTCTTCCGACAAAAGATCTTCGGGCGTAGGAAGAGTGGCATGTTCTCTACACGATATCAAACGCATCAACTTGGAAACGTTGGCAATTACTAAATACAGCATACCCGTTAGAGCTCATAGCGTGTTCAAAGAGACGTTGGCCGATCCGGTTTTGGATTTCCGTGACCGTGTCGCGAAGTTGCTTGGTGACAGCCTGACCCTTGAGCGCGTCAACAGTATACGAGTGAGTGGCAGCGGGCATGATGATGAACGCCACAACAGAGACTTTGGAGCCAGACTTTTGCAGTCGGAAGTTTAACCCTACACAGATGTCAGATGCGACGTCGGGATCGAAGAGCACAGTGCTTACGAGCCAGCGACTCGACGAACATATCTACGCCCTTGTTGCGGTACTCATACCGGCCAGCGGTGAACATGTAGAGAGTGTTATCGAGATCGAAATCGTAGTGGCCGTAGAAGTGTCCACGGATGAAATCGTGAATTTTCGCCTTAGCCGTAGAATGGAGGTTCTGGAACTCGTGCATCGCCTGGAACTTGACGACGTTGAGGCCATTGGGCAGGACGCCATCAGGCTTGCGCTTGAGTAAGTGTTCGCTTTCGTAGGCGGTGATGTGCGAAACGGTGGTAAAGACATCGGCGCAGTGGGCGGAGGAGCGCTCGATGCAATATCTGTGATAGATGCCGCGCTTTCCTGCCTCGTGATCGACGTCGAAGTACTGAAGGTTGTTATAGAAGTCGACAGAGCCGGCGCAGAGGTATCGGCCAAGAAGAGTGGCGTGGGTGGTGAAGACGGTGGTTACGTCTATGTGGCGCTTGCGGCAGAGGGGAATGGCAAGGCCTGCCTGCCACTCGTGGAAGTGCGCGATGATTGCCTTGTCGAGTTGGCGGGAAACGTACTGCGGGTAGAAAAATGTGAATCAATCAACGTGTGGAGAAGGATGCATGGTGGTGGAGATGGCGAATGGAGATTCGTGCGATGGAGTGGCGGGACGCGCGCAAGGTTCGCCCCACTCATCGTGACAGAGCACGAGAACGCACGGGCGGTTCACGTGAGACGTTTGAGCGGACGAGAGTGAGGAAAAGGAAGTGATCTCGGGCGGCCCTTGTCGGACCACCGAGACAGAGGGCGAAGATAGGGCCACCATCCAAGTCGCCGTGACCATTCGGGGACAGAGGGTCGCGAAGATGTGGGAACGGGGGGCGCGCTTAGGAAGAAACCAGGTGGAAGGTCCGAGGGTAGCTGACCCGGTGACGCGATAGCTCACGATGGGGAGGAGGAAGGCAGATGTGGGGCGGGAATGGTCGCGCGACGGGGGGGACAAGTGGGCTCGCATCGTGTTCGGTCAGAAGCAAGACGGGGGGTGGGGGACAGGATTGCAGGAAACGCGAAATTCAGGAAAATTGGGATAGAGAAAAGGAGGAAAAGAGATGACGAGAGGATGGAAGGAGAGGACGCACCTCTCCGAGGAACCAGGCGACGATGTAGCCGAAGACGATGGTCTCGTTTGTTTCATGGTCGTTTGGTGGAGTGGGGATGCCTGCGAGGTTCCAGAGATCTGCCTTCCACTCGTCGAGACGAGAGTATTGGCTGCCAGTGTCGAAGAGAAGGACGTTTGGTGCGCCCTCTATAAGCCAGCGGCCGTAGAGGATCTTGACCCCGGCCGCACGCATGTTATCGAGGGTGGCAGCGAGGTGGGGGTCTGTGGGGTCCTGAGCCTCGACCTCCATTGGAGCGGTCTTGTAGGAGAGGGGGCCGATGAGGGTATAGCGATCGCCATACTCTGAGACGGTGACGGGGACCTTTGTCTTGATGACGGTGTAGATGCCGCCGACCTTGTTTGCGACCTCCCAGGCGCACTCGAAGAGGAGGGGATTGCGAACGTCGCGCTTGACCTCGGCCATGGGTGTGGGCGAGGGCAGGGGGAGTCGTCTGTGGGGGTTGAGGCAGCCGTGGTGGGGAGTGCGGGGGGGGCGATGCGGGGGAGGCTGACGGTGGTGGGAGAGCAGCTGGCAGTTGGAGAGAAGCTGGCAGCTGGAGTTGGAGAGATCCCAGTCGCGCGTTCTGCCCCAGCTCTCCACACCCAAAGACGTCATCCAAGACGACCTCTCTCCGGCCCGCGAGCCGAGACCGCGCCCACAGACCGCGACTCCTGCTCCGAACCGACTCCCGCCTGCCCAGCATCGTCCCATCCCTCCTTGTCTGCAAACGGCCTTTCCAGCACGACGATCTCTCCTACCCAGCGATCGTCTCTCGCCAGCAATTACTCCGTAGATTACGCTAGAACACACACCATACGCACCAGCCCCGTATCTATCCGGCCCTTTCTCCCCTCCCGTCCCCCATCTCTTGAAATCGGCTCACCCGCACAACCTCCCTCCCTTTCTCCGATGTTCACGCCTTCCCCTTCTCCGGCTCCCCCGTCAATTCCCACTTCCCGAACAAAAGACTGTTCCATGTTCGTGATCAGCTCTCCTTCAATCCGGCCAATTACCAAACCATCAGCCAAAACTTACTCAAAAACGGCCATGATCGTCCACTTCCGGTTGTCCGACTCTGGGAACACCAGCGACCGCGGTCCGTAGAACACCTGTAGTTCACATCAAGCACCTTGGTCAATCCTCTCTCCTCTACCCACAGCCTCACGCCCCAGGCTGCATCTCGGACGCACCTCATCGTCCACTTCTTCCTGCTTCCGAGGCAAGCAATGCATGAACTTCCAGTTCGGGTTCGCACCACCCTCTTTGCATAGCTTTTCCGTCACTTGGTACCCCTCAAAGTCCTTTAGCCGTTCCGCCTTCTCCGCTTCTTGTCCCATCGATATCCATGTATCCGTCACTACCACGTCCGCTCCGTGGACCGCCTCCTGTGGATCTGCGGTCATCAAGATCCCTTTGTCGCATCCGAGCTCGACCACCCGGTCCCATACTGCCTTCGGCGGACGGTACTTGGCGTTCTCGGGTGCGCCGACGCGCATTTGATGGCCCAGCCGCGGGTACGTGACCAGCATGTCGTTGAGCACGTTCGCACAATCGCCCACATACGCGATCGTCAGCGGACGGAGGTCCTCCAACTTCTTCGACTTTTTCGGTTCCTTGTCTTCATACTGCTTGGGCGTAGACTCAAATAATCGCGCATGTTCCTGCAGAGTGAGCAAATCGGCGAGCACTTGCGTGGGGTGCCAAAGAGAGGAGAGCGCGTTCAGAACGGGCACTGGCGAGTACTGCGCCAGTTCCTAATGCAAGGATACGGGTAATGAGGTAAGGACGCTCGCCAAGAGGAGCAAGAAACAGACAAACCTCGATTTCCTCGTGAGCTCCGACGCGGGCAAAGATACCCTGGGTCATTCCTCCGATAACACGAGCGGAGTCGCGGACGGACTCATTGACACCAATCTGGATGTCGTCCTTGCCGAGGAAAACAGCCTGTCCTCCGAGGAGGGTGGCAGCGGTCTCGGCGGAAACACGGGTGCGGGTACTCCGCTTTGAGAAGAGGAGAGCAATAGACTTGTTAAAAAGGGACTGGGAAGGCATGCGGAGCTTTGAGGTGGACAACCTGCCGTTGTCGAGGCGGCCTTGAGGGGCGAGCCATGGAGTAGAGGTGCGCTTGAGGTGGTGGGCATGGACAACGATTCGCTGGATCTGCTGCGGGGAGAGGTCCGCGAGGGTCATGAGATGGGGAACTTTGGTGGCGACGGCTGCCATGATGGTGGTTTTGGGGGGGATGAGACTAGGGTGTGGTGTGGAGGTTGTGAGTCAAGATACAATATAGGGGATGTGGGATGAAGGAGAGGAGGCGAAAGCCTGTGAGGAATAGGATGGCTGGTGAGTTCGCAGATAGGCCCTGCCTAGCAGAGAGCGATCGACTGAGAGCAAGGGACCTTGGGCAGGCTCGCAGCTGAAGAGACGGGGACGAGGTGCGACCAGGGCCACTGCCAGAGTCAGAGCTGGTCAGAGCAAGCCAACGCGACTCCCAACGCGACTCGACGCCCAGCGCCAGTGACGCACAACCCTAACCCCCTCGCGCATCGTGCCTGCGACCGGACCGCGACCCCAAGTCCAAACTTGCCACCGACCGCGTTCGTCCCCAGCGATATTCGAGCATGCAGGACGGAAGGGCACCACGGTATGTCCTCCAGAACGCGCCATTTCGTCCAGTCGTTCATCTTCCCCATCCAGAATCAAGAACAGGGCCCCTGCGGCCATCCAGGTCACTGCTGAGCAACTTCTTCGCGATGTATGCCCCCATCCCACCTCTCTTCTCTCACAACTCCTCTCACTCACGCACAATAGGCACAAGAGCGTCAGGAATCCCAGTTCCGTGCCCCCAAGCAGCGCGTCGAGGACTTCGAGGAGCTGCACGAGTATCGCGGCCGCAAACGTGAAGAGTTTGAGAAGCGCATCCGACAGACACGCTCAAGCATGTATGTCTTCCTCCTCTCTTTTTTTCCAGCCTTCCTCTCACTAACACCCTTGCTCAGAAAAGAATGGCTACAATACGCCAACTGGGAGGTCCGCTCTCTCCGCTCACATCGTTCATCCATTGTTCTCTCACACCCCACCACAGGCTAGTCAAGGCGAATACGCCCGTTCTCGCTCCGTCTTCGAGCGAGCCCTCGACGTCGATCCACGTAGCGTCCAACTCTGGCTCTCCTACACCGAAGTCGAGCTCAAGGGCCGCAACGTCCAGCATGCCCGCAACCTCTTCGACCGTGCTGTCACCCTCCTCCCTCGCGTCGACCAGCTCTGGTACAAGTACGTCTACCTCGAGGAGCTTCTCCAGAATGTTCCGGGCGCCCGTCAAGTCTTCGAGCGCTGGATGCAGTGGGAGCCCGACGACAAGGCCTGGCAAGCCTACATCAAGCTCGAGCAGAGGTACGAGGAGTTCGATCGCGCCAGTGCCATCTACGAGCGATGGGTCGCCGTCCGCCCGGAACCGCGCGTGTGGGTCAAGTGGGGAAAATTCGAAGAGGAGAGGGCAAAACTGGACAAGGCGCGGGAGGTCTTTCAGACCGCTCTCGAGTTCTTTGGCGATGATGAGGAGCAGATCGAAAAGGCACAAGCGGTCTTCAACGCGTTTGCCAAGATGGAGACAAGGCTGAAGGAGTACGAGCGGGCAAGAGTGATCTACAAGGTGCGTGTCCTGTCGTCGTCCGTCCTCAGTGCACGAACCCAAGTGCAAACGTTTCCATTGTCCTGCAGTTCGCTCTGTCGCGCTTGCCCCGTTCAAAATCGGGTCCTCTTTACGCAGCATACACCAAGTTTGAGAAGCAGCATGGCGCACGCACCACTCTCGAATCGACAGTGCTCGGCAAACGGCGCATACAATACGAAGAGGAGCTTCAACACGATGGCCGAAACTACGACGTCTGGTTCGATTATGCACGTCTGGAGGAGGGTGCGTTACGAGATGTGCGGGAGGAGGGCGCAACTTCGGAGGAGGAGGAGCGGGCAACGAACCGAGTTCGGGAGGTGTACGAAAGGGCGGTTGCGCAAGTGCCGCCAGGAGGTGAAAAGCGACATTGGCGGAGGTACATATTCTTATGGCTGTTCTATGCTCTATTTGAGGAGATGGAAACGAAGGTAAGCGCGTTCGAATGCCGTTGTCTTCGCAATGACTAACAAGCATGACAGGATTACGAACGTGCACGACAAATCTACGAGACGGCCATCCGCGTCGTACCGCACAAGCAGTTCACATTTGCCAAATTGTGGGTCATGTTTGCACGTTTCGAGGTACGACAACTGCAACTCCCGGCTGCTCGGAAGATTTTGGGAACGGCCATCGGAATGTGTCCAAAGGAAGCGCTTTTCAAAGGTTACATTCAGCTCGAATTCGACGTACGTGCCGTGAACAATCTATCTAGCGTGCAAAGTCCTCATTTCTTGGTCCAGCTTCGTGAATTTGATCGCGTGCGAACACTGTACGAAAAGTATATCGAGGTATGTGTGGTGTCACTATATCGTGCTCTTCCTTTAACACGTTTGTGTAGTTCGACCCCACGAACTCCGCCGCTTGGATCAAGTATGCGGAACTGGAGACCCAGTTAGCAGATTTCGCCCGAGTTCGTGCGATCTATGAGCTCGGGGTGTCACAAACGGCTCTCTCTATGCCCGAGCTCTTGTGGAAGGCATATGTTGATTTCGAAACGGAGGAGGGTGAACGTGAAAAGGCCCGCGACCTCTACGAACGCCTCGTACAGCTCAGTGGCCACGTCAAGGTCTGGATATCGTACGCGACGTTCGAGGCAGAACCTATTCCAATTTCTCGGGCCATGCGCGAGGAAGCGGAAGACGAGGATGAAGATGAGATCCCAATGGTTGAAGGCGATCCTGCGTGTGCTAGGCAGGTGTTTGATCGTGCCTACAAAGACCTCAAGGGTAAGGGGTTGAAACACGAGGTGCGTTCTCGACTCATAGGCCTATGCGGGTCGCTCATATATTCCGCGGTCTTCAAGCGTGTTGTGTTGCTCGAGATCTGGAAAACATTCGAGGAGAAGTACGGTTCGGCCGAGGACGTTGTGAAGGTTCAGGGCATGATGCCTATTACGAGCAAGCGCAGGACTGTCGACAAAGAGACGGGTCAAACGGTCGAAGGTACGTGCTCATAGGCTTCCCGCTGTCGATTCCTCCACTGATGCTGGCTTTGGTGTTGTTAGATTGGGACATCGTCTTCGCGGACGACGAGCGGGAGTCCAACCCCACATCATTCAAGTTCCTCCAGATGGCCCACGCATGGAAAGCCTCGCAGGGCAAACCCGGTGGCGGGTCTTCTACAGCGCCACTGTCTGGTTTCATGCCCGCCGCAGCTGCTTCATCTTCCCAGTCGAACGAAGAGACCGGCAAAGGTGCACAAGGCAACACACGGGACCACAACGATGGCAGCAGTGACGTTGCCAGCTCGAACGGCGACAGCGACGATTAGTAGTTACGCTATCTGGTGTTTGTATCCGATACGTGTAGAATTGCTTCATGTTGCTTGGGGGAAGGGACATTCGTCATCCATGTATTATTCATTTTCAGGGGAAGCCAGCCTCGCTCCCCCTGATTTATCCAGCAGGTGAAGGTCTCATTCATCGCCCTGGTCCGCCAGCCTCAGCGGAAATTGTGACGTTCTATAACCGAGAAGAAGTACAGACGGAAGGCGAATGAGAGAGGGGATTAAGAACTAGGTGTATGTGTATGCAACAACATTCGTCAGGATAAGCTTCTTGATACCTTGCCTCCTCGTTCTAACTTCTGATCATGTTGGGTAGCCCATGGCCCCATGTTCATCGCAAGTTCGTCAGTCCCATTCAACTTGAAGCAAATCCACCTTTCGGCTAAGTTCTCTAATGTCACAATCACAACTAAAAAGCTTAAGTCTACGGAGCTACAGGAACCCATAGTGGAGATACCTTATACCTCGCCTCATCCGTATCGCACCGTGATGGAAACGAAAAGGTTCTAATGAAGCAGTCTTATTACACAAATTTTACATTGCTGCTGGGAGGACACCATAACATAGAGGCCTCTAGGCTTTAGCCCTCCATCATCTCCTCGGGGGGCGCACCGCCTCCACCGCCCTGCTCCTTGTCTTTGCGTGTCGCCTTGACCACATCGTCGACGCGAAGCAGCACCCGTGCCGCCTCGATGGCGGTCTTGAGCGTCTGGACCTACAAATCGGCATCACATGTTAGTGGCCCTAAATTCGAAGGGGAAAACTTGGCCGTACCTTCACGCTGGCCGACTCATACAACCCATACTCCTTCATATCAACGATCTTCCCCGTGTCGCCATTGATCCCCCATGAGTGCTCGCCGTTCGCGTGCTTCGCCTGGGAGCAGACACACCGTCAGTCAGCCTCCTACGTAGTTGAGCGTTGCACATGAAAATAGAACGTACCCTGAGCTCAGTGAGGACACGAATTGCGTTCCCTCCACTGTTCTGGACAAGCGTCCTAGGAATGACTTCCATCGCGTCCGCGACAGCGCGGAACGGCCAACCCTCAACGCCGGTCACCGTGCGGGCTTTGGCATGCAGCCCGACGCTGATCGCCATCTCCGTCGCACCACCGCCAGGGGCGAGGGTCGGGTCGAAGAAGACGTTACGCGCGACAGACATGGCATCCGCGAGGTTGCGGTCGATCTCGTTGAGAATGTCTTTTGACGGTCCACGGAGGAGAATGGTGCACGCCTGGGGTTCTTGGCACTCGGTGAGGAACGAGAAGTACTCGTCGCCGATCTTCTCGATGTTGAAGAGGCCGCACTTGGTGCCGACATCTGCCTCGCGCAGGTCCTCGACACGGTTGACGATCGTCGCGCCGACCGCGCGTGCAAGCCGGTTGTTGTCCGTTTTGCGGACACGGCGAAGAGCAGAGACGTTGGCCTTGTAGAGGAAATGTTGGGCGTAATCTATGTGACAAATCCAAGGTGAGGAAAGCGAGAAATGCGATTTATATGACAAGTTAGATCGTGGGCAAGTTCAATCCTTTTTGCTCCTGAAAGTGCATATGCTGTCTCCAGTAAAGCATCTGGAGCCGAAGTAGCCCATGTCTCTCAACTCCTCCCGTATAGAACACGCAGACGCTTGTTCGCTGTAGCTCGAGTTAGATATCAACGCACCTGAGACGCCCTTTTCTGTGATGACGAGGTCGGGCTTGAGCTCGAGGATCTTTTCCACCATCATCCGGACTTGTTCCTCCTCATTCTCTAAGATCTTGGACCAATCTGCCTCTTTTGAGATCTCGATATTTGTCTGCGACTCGCCCTTCTTGTACTCGAGCGGGCAGTCGAGAAGGACGATCCTCGGGTTCACGATCCGCCTCCTCATCTTGGGGTGGTGATGTCTTTGTTGAGCATGATACCGTCCAAGACACGACTCTGCTCAATCTCGCCGCCAGGAATTTTCTCGACACGTGCATACCGCTTGATGTCGACGGTCTTGAGCGCGCCCTCGTCGTGAGCAACAGTGCGGACTGCCTGAAGGGCGAGTTTGCACATGAGGTCGGACCAACGCATGACAAACTTGGTGCCGATGGAGGTCTTGATGAGGGAGAGCATCTGCTCGTCGTCGTTGACGTCGATGGGGATGGATATGCGCTTGATGATCTCGAGGGCTTCCTTGAGAGCCTTGTTGTAGGCTGAAATGATGACGACAGGGTGGATGTCCCGCTCAAGCTGTGAGAGCGACTGGGCAAGGATCTCGCCAGCTGGAGGACGGATGGTTGTTGTAGGACGAGTGATATGCTGAAGGGAGGAGGCTCACCAAGGATGATGACACTCGTCGTTCCATCTCCGCACTCCTCGTCCTGTGTTCTGCTAAGCTCGATCATATTCTTGGCTGCAGGGTGTGCAACGTCAATTTCACGAAGAATGGCGTTCCCATCGTTCGTGAGGCTATAATTGAGGTAAAATTGAATAGCATAGGACGGGACGACGGGGATGAGGACATACAGAATGCCGCCCATGGGATCGAGGATCATTTTGAGCATGGCTTTTGGTCCCAAACATGTCCGGATGACATCAGCAACCGTCTTGTGGCAATCAAGTCAGAAATGCAAAACCAATGGTGGAGAGAGAGGATGGCAAACCTTTGCAGCTGTGATATTTGAGATTTGAGCTTTCCGGCCAGTTTGTCGTTCTGGAGCGGTGTCTGCGGGGAGCGGTGAGAAGACGGTGGCTTAAAAAGTGGGCATGACCTACTCATTACAAACACGGGAGTCTGGCCGCCTGCTTGCATGGCTGGGTATGGCGATGGACAAAGGGGAGCGATGGGACGGTCGATGGGTTCGTGCAGACTGAAGCGCTGCAAGCTCGGGTGTGCATACATCCAAGCAAGTTGCATATGGCAATCGAGACGCCGGTCAGGATCATGACGTAGGCCTCCGTCCGCTCTCCTTCCCTCTTCAATTATCATCTCCTACGAGCAACTTGTCCAATATCAGACCAATGCCCTTGCACGCCTGCTTTGAACAGGCCCGATTCGCAGACTGAGACTGGGGAATGACGCTCAGAGCGCTTTGCGCACGCGAGGGTGGTGAAGCGCCCATCAAGAATTTTGAGAGGCGCCCACGGAGCGAGTGCCGCAAGTTCTGGCAGGGGCAAGTGCTTGGAGTTGGCCATCTGCAGCTCGGCCCCAGGCAGTCCTCGCCCAGATCCCTTTGTCGCACCTTGACCGGGCCAGTCCGCGTCGCATAGAATGGGCTTCATCGTCGCTCCTTCGCCGTCGTGGTTCTCGACCGTGCCCCCTGCTCTCCCCAAAATCCGACCTCAAGCAGCCGTCTGCCTCCCAACTGGCTTCCCTCACAGAACGCGCTGCCTCTCTTCTCTCCCAAGATGCCAAAACCTACTCTTCCTCTTCCTCTGCACACAGCGCGTCCGACTCACACTTCCTTAAAACCATCCTCTCCACCGGCACTCTCTCCGACAGACTCAGTGCCCTCACTCTCCTCGTCCAGGCCAGCCCCCTCCATAATACCGCCGCACTCGAAAGCCTCCGCTCGATGGCTCAACGCGGCCGTGCAAAGGGTGGCAGGGACGAGGGTCTCAAAGCCATCCGTTGTGTCGTTGATTGGTGGGTAGGCGGTGGAGGTCCCACTCGGAAACTACGGTGCGTGCTTGCTTGGCTTCCTCTTGTCGTCTACTCATCTGTCCCATGCATATATCTCTTTGTCTCACAACCTCTATACAGATACTTTCGCGATCAGCCTCTTCTCCACCCTGATGTCCAGGATGCTCACCTTCTTCTCTGGTACTTCGAGGATTGGCTCAAGAAATACTTCTTCTCCGTCCTCCAGATCCTCGAGACCTTTTCCCTCGACCCCCTCAACTACGTCCGCACACAAACTCTCGCCTTTCTCGCGAACCTCCTTCGCGCGCAACCCGAGCAAGAGCAGAACCTTCTACGCCTCCTTCGTAAACAAACTTGTAAGTTCCTCCACATCCTCGACCTGCCCTACCCAAGTATTCTGACCCATCCCGTATTCAGGGTGACACCGAAAAGTCGGTATGCTCCGAGCATCTTTCCATCTACTCCAAGTCCTCCAAACACACCCAGTCATGAAAGCCGTTATCGTGCGTGAAGTTCGCGCTCTGGTTTTCCGCCTCCCGGCCTCCACCGCTGCACAAGCAACTCCTTCAACCGCTGCTACCCACACACACATTCGTTTTACTGATGACAACCCTGCGACGAGCAAACCCAAGCCAAAAGAGCAGCCCAGCGACAAGGACGTCCGTTGGAATTCTCATGCTTGGTATTACGCAGCCGTGACATTGAATCAAGTCGTGTTAACACCCTCCGCTGGGGACCGGCTTGTTGCTCGCACGCTCGTTGATGCGTACTTCGACATGTTCGAGGAGATCCTGGGCTCGAAAACCGACGACAACGATGGGAGCGACAATGAGGAGGGAACGCGGGGAGGAGAAAAGGGAGTCAAGTCCAAGGACAAAAAAAAGCGCAAACCAAAGGAGGTCAAGGGCGAGGCCGGCTTCGTCGAAGTCGAAGACTCGTCTTCGCGTTTAATTGGTGCAATCCTGACTGGTGTTAACCGTGCGTTGCCGTTCGCGCAGATGCACCTGAGCAGTGAAAGCTCTACTGTGTACGTCGCTGTTCTCACTCCATCTGCGCTTATGAGCGGACATATTCCTGATTTCTGTATTCAGTTTCCAGAAACATATCGACACGCTTTTCCGAATTACTCATACTTCTACCTTCAACATTTCACTCCAAGCTCTGACACTGATTCTTCAAATCTCCACTACGCTCTCTGTTCCTACGGCATCTTCCTCCAAAGCGTCACCGTCAGCCACACACTCGTCAACCGCGTTTTCAGTGTCCATTAGCGACCGGTTCTACCGTACGCTGTACGCGTCGCTCATTGATCCGCGTCTTGGCGAGTCGAACAAGCAAGCCTTGTATCTCAACCTGGTATTTAAAGCGCTCAAGGCTGACCACAACTCTGTGCGCGTCGCGGCCTTCGTTCGCCGATTCGTGCAAGTGCTTGCAAGCGGAGTAGGCGCTGCTGGTGCCGTCGAGTTTGTAGCGGGTGGTTTGTATTTGCTCGGCGAGGTGAGCTAGACCTTACCTGTGTGCCTTGACTGCGCGATTGCGCTTACATGAAGATTAGTTATTCAGCACAACCCCGACGCTTAAGCAACTATTAAACCATCCGAAACCCAAAGTCGCGTCCACCCCCGACGCCCCGACCTATGATGCTCGAAAGCGTGACCCACAATATGCACATCCATTCGCGTCTCCCATGTATGAGCTCGTGAGTATTTTCTATGCCCTCGCATCGTTCGGAACTGAACGTATTTAACAGCTGCCTCTCCTGAATCACTACCACCCCACCATCTCCCTGCACGCCCACCAACTCCTCTCTTCGACACCGATCACCGGCTCGCCGGACCTGTCGCTCAACACCCTCTCCCACTTCCTCGACCGATTCATTTATAAGAACCCCAAGAAGCCGAAACCCAAAGGCCAGAGCGCAATGCAGCCGTCGCTCGACAACGCGTCTTCCGCGCATGGCGTCACTCTAATCAAGGGCGAGGCTGGGCTAGGCGTGCCAGTGAACGACGAGAAGTTCTGGAAGAGGAGAGTGGAGGATGTTCCTGTGGACCAGGTGTTCTTCCATACGTACTTCGTGCGGAAAGACGAGCGAGACAAGAAGAAGGCGGAGAAGGTAGGGAAGCGGAAAGGCAAGCGCGGACAGGAAGGTTCGGATGTTGAGGAGTCCGAGTCCGAAGGGGGCGAAAGTTGATGCAGAGAGCCAAGACGAAGGCGAGGATGATGCTGCAGAGGAAGTCGAAGAGGCCAGCGATGACAGCGAGAGCGAGGATGGCGGGTTCGACTTGGCGAGTGCGGGCAAGAAACCTGCCCCCGCCGGTGACGACGATGAGAAGGACGAGAGTGAGAGCGAAGAGGATAGCGATGCAGAAGAGGCAGAAATCTGGAAGGCATGTTCCCCAACTTTGTCGTCGTTAAATGTTGATTTGCTAACTCCTCTGGTAGGCGATGAGGGCTACGATGCCGTCAGAAGTCCAGGATGACGACCTCATGGATGACGACAGCGATGATGTACCCTCCGATCTCGACGGATCGTCAGGTAGCGAAGAAGACACAGATGCCCAAGATGGCGAGCAAAATGAAAGCGACGAGGACGAGGAGGACGGCGAGGACCTGGGTTTCGCAGAGGATTCTGATGCCGAGGATTTGCTGTCCCTTGATGCTGAGGCGCCAACGGGCCTTGTTGACTTTGACGGTTCCGAATCTGGTAGTGAAGGGGGCGGGGAGGAAGAGGAGTGGGCTGGCATTTCATCTGAGCAAAAGCAAAAGCAAAAGGGGAAGAGGAAACGGGGCGAGGAGGATGGGAAAAACCGCCGGAAGAAGCTTCGGTCGCTACCTACGTTTGCGAGCTACGAGGATTACGCAAAGCTCATCGAGGATGGACCCGAGGACAATATCTAGCACCTATGTATTGTGGTTGGGCGTATGTGCGCGGATTGAATTGCTCGTGCATGGGGCAGAGGAGGCGTTCGGTGTTTGGTGTGGACGTGAAAGCAGCTTAATGTTAGCCTACGCACCTTGAAATCGCCGTCAGCGTCCGCGGCCTCCTTGTCCCTCCTCTTTCTCCCCTCTCTGCCAGCCCACCAGGACTGTGCAGGACACTGTACGTTGAACGCCCGGCATGGCCCTCGTCGAGGATGAGGCGTCCGAGGGGGAAGTAAAGAGGAATTTGACCAAAGAGTCCGAGAACAACTAAGATAAAGACACAAACTTAAACAACAGTTCGCCGCCGCAAGGCCAGACCTATTCTCGGACCTCGTCAATGACGGCATTCAGGATGATTGGAGACGGTTCCAAAACATTAGTGAGTCCACTCAACGACTTGGGAAGCCCGCTCTTATTGTCTGACCCATTCTTAGCATTATCGGGCACGACACTTCTCACATGGACGAGCAGTCAACCATGTCCTCCATCGAAGAGTCATAGATAAAGAAAAGAAACGGGGGAGGGCATATGGTGGATGGAAAAAGAGTCGCAGAGACGGGCGCTTGCACGTCGGCTCGGCTCGCCAAAGACAAGGGCTGCAAATAAATTCGAACCGTTAGTCGCATGTGGCGAGAAGAGGCGAGAGGGATGACAAAGAACGAACCTGTATAGCCCCTCGACGATCAGAGCACCCGTCTGCGCCAATAATTCAACCAAAATAACAACTGAAAACTGTAAGGAACCCGCGGGCCGTATTGCTAAATACGGCAGGCTCGTCGGCGTTTGCATTGACTTCCCGATACGGATGAAGTGCTTAGTGTATAGATAGAGTTGCAATAAAACGTGAAGAGACTCGCATGAGCTTGGCTCAGACATAGCGAGTAAAACAGTAGATGAAGGAAATGTGCTGAGCGAGTTGAGCTGTCGAAGGACAGATCACAGAGGGGAGTCGTATGGCACAGCAGAGGGTGAAGACCGTCCCATTCTATGCCCAAGCAGCTTGCACTCAACTGAGTCTTGGTATTGGTTGGTGGTTACGGAGACTCACAGCTGCTTGCAAAACAACGGTCGCGACCACCGTCTGCAGTCTCAGTCTGGGGCATTAATTTCTTTTCCGATTTCGGCACGAGCTGGAATGGGCGCCTAGGATGTCTCGCTCTCGCCACCAAATCGCCGTCAGCGTCCGCGGCCTCCTCCTCCCTCCTCTCTTCCCCCTCTCTGCCAGCCCACCAGGACTGTGCAGGGAACTGTGTCTTCAATGCCCGGCATGTCCCTCGTCCTGCGACGGCGAACGGTCCTCCGTGTCCTCTTCTTAGCTGCTCTCGGACTCTTGGCCAAACTCCTCTTTACTTCCCCCTCGGACGCCTCATCCGCTTCCTTCTACGGCCCAGCTGATCCCAAGCAAATTCGGAAACAAAACGTCTTGGACTATGTCACCCGTTCCGACAAGCAGCTTGATGCCCGCAGGCACGAGTTCCTCCACGTCAGGATGGGCAGAGACGAGCGGCCAGACCTATTCTCCGACCTCGTCAATAACGGCGTTCAGGATTATTGGGAACGCTTCCAGAAACCCTAGTGAGTCCACTCAACGACTTGGGAAACTCAATGTGAGGTCTTTGTCTGACCCATTTCAGCATCATCGGGCACGACACCTCTCACATGGACGAGCAGTCTATCATGTCCTCCATCGAACAACTTCTTACCCTAAATGGCTGGGTCGCCGCTCTCTGCCCGACCCTTGCCCGCCCGTTTGGTCAGAACAAGTACGAGGATGCGTACGAAGACCTCGCTCGCCAAAACAACCTCTACTTCGTTGGCATGGTCATCCATTCTGCCGACCATTTCCTCGTCGACCAGCTTGCCGTTATCGTTCAATTGGCCAAGCGCCTCGGACCCTCCAACATATTCGTCTCCATGCTAGACTACGACTCTTCCGACTCTACCGAGACATTGACCGACCTGTGCGAAGCCGTCCTCACCCTCCTTGGCGTCCCGTTCAGGATACGACGCGTACCCGGTATGACCGAAGACCCCTCTGCTGCCTACTATCCCTTGGAGGAGGCATATGCACGCAATCTCGTCTTGGAACCTCTTCATGAACTCCACCAGCGGCGGAATATTAAGTTCCAACGCGTCATCTGGCTGAAAGGCTTCACATGTCCCAACGACATCCTCGAGACCATCAAAGTCAGTGTCGTCAACGATGCGGCAATGGTGTGTGGCATGGACTGGGCGGAGCACAACGGATTCTTCATCTTCTCCGACCGGTGAGTATAACGTCTATCTTGATTCAACACACAGACTAACCTCCTTCATAGCTGGCGCACACGGGATATTAACGGGGACCAATTCCGCCAATCGAAGTCCTCCTCCATATCCGAGTCTTCCCTCACATCTGTTCCGCCACGCGACCCCAGCAGCGCACAGCGCTACACTCAGCATCTTCCCTTCCAAGTCTTCTGCTGTGAGTCCTGGTACCCACGTCGTCGACCCCGTGCAGTCCTATTACGTTGGCATCGAATACCGTGCCGGAACGGATTATTTCAACTCCACAGCCAGCCACGACGACGTCCCTGACCGGGAGCCCGATGCGCCTTGTCTTGACAGCACGCAAGCATGGTTCTGCCGTGATCTCTGGGTCTGGAAGGCGAAGGAAGGCATGAAGTCCATAGACGCAGAGCTTGCGGCCCAGTCCACAGACACGTCTACGGCTCCAAAGCGGAAACGCGCGCCGGAGCCCCAAGCTGCCGATTCTGAGCCTCTTGCCCCTCGCCAGGCAGATAAAGCGAAGGCAAAGGATGACGCGGATGCGAATGCTGGGTCAGACTACGACGCGTCAGACCTGCCAGTCGTCGACCCGACAGAACCGTATCCCAACACGGATGGGCCTCGGTTGACTATCCCCAACGCCGTCTTCTTGGCGGCGAGGATCTTGGTGAACCCCCGGTGTGTAACTACCTACGCGGGCGTGTCGCACACGCAGCTGGCGCTGGACCTCTTCGGACCTCCAGATCGAGAAGAGGAGCAGGAAGTTGGCAGGCAAGATGTCCTCGACGAGTGGGAAGGTGCCCCGGACACTTTCATTTGCCAGGAACAAAGGTATGCTTCCCGTCTGTATGCAGTCCGTTGCTCCATGCTTACGATGATGGCCAGGTCAACTGGAGGGAGAAGAGCGCCGAAGACGCAGAGGATGATCTCATTCTCCATTCACCGAGAGTTAGAGGAGAGTTTGCTGTCACGATGATTCGCCCCCGAGATTTCGCGCTTTCCGTACGGACATTATGGAGCATAATAGACTTGTCAATAGATCGACGTACGATATTCAGGTGTAATAGAGGGGCTGTTTACTTATAGTATTGACGGACAGAACCGCGCCAAGCCCGCAAATCAACCCACAATTTCCAGCCTTTCTGGTCCATAGACTCCCAAGAGGTAGTGACAAATAGCAGCTATAAAGTTCCGTAATCAATTAACCAAGAGGGTAATGTAGAGGCCTTGACAACAGTAGCAACACGGTCACTTTCTCCTCGTCCGGGTCCTCGCCCCAAAGGCTTTGAAACCCCCATCGTCTGAATCGTCGTCCACCACGATGGCAGGAGCTTTTTTCTTTGCCGCAGCTGTTCCTGCGCGAGACTTGCCCTTCGATGACGCTTGGGTGGCTGTCCTGCTACTTCGCCCCGTCGACTTAAGAGATTTGAGTGTTGCCCCAAACTCATCGTCGTCGTCATCGTCGTCGCCTTCCGCATCATGCGGGGGCTCGTCTTCGTCGTCAGAGTCCATACGGAAATCATCATCCTTGACCGCATCCTCCTCTTCGTCGTCAGAGTCCAAGATGAAAAGGGGCTGCTTTTGGGAACTTGTCTTTCCTCGAGTGGCTCTCGTAACAGTGCTTTTCTGGGTGCTAGGAGGCTTTGCAGAGGGGGCTCGGCCCTTCCCCTTCGTGGACTTCGCAACGGCCAGTTTCTCTTCTGCATCGGAGTCTGAATGGAGTAGTAGACGTTCCTTTCCGTTGCGTGGAGCCGAACGCTGGGTGGTCGCGATCTTTGGCTGCTGGGACTGGGATTCTGGCAGAGGCTGGGAAGGCGGCTCCGGCTGTGAGCCTTTCCAATATTCTGCTAAAAGATGAGCAAGGCATAAATAGTCTCATTGAAAGGCGACGTACGGGACCCAATGCCAAGGTCACTTTGCTCCTCGACGAGAAGTTCGATGGGCTGACGCCGCTCGCCCGCAGTCCTCTGCTCGAAGATGCTCAGCTCGTGCAGAATCAATACGATGGATCTCATCCGCATACCTTCCTGAACTTCTTGAAATCCGGCCGGCCAACCCATTCAGCCCTGCCCTCGCCTCGCCTCATATGATCAGTGTTCGTGCCCGCCTCTCTGAACACTGGGCACTCAACAACCACCATAAAGTTGCCCCTCACGTCGCCGTCGTCTCCAAACTCCTCCAACACCTTCCACTCCTCGTCCTCCCTCGCCCGCTCCAAATCCGGCTTTGATATCCGCAGGTTGTTGAACTCCCTGTCGAACGTATCCTCGCTCTTCTTGCCCCGCTTCGTCGAACGCGACGGCCTTCAAGAACGCGTCGTCCCTATCCGGCCCGGCCTGGGTCCCCTTCTTGCTGGACGACGGCTTGGGCGGCTTGACGTGCACTTGTGTCTGCGCCATGTCCACGCGCGTGACGACCTTCGACATCGGCTTCTTCTGCGCCTGGTTCTGCTCTGGGGGTGGAGGAGCCTGACTCTGCTCCACGGGGGCTTCTCCAGTGCGTCTCTTCAACCGTGGGTGCTCGTCGTCCATGTCGACATCCTCGTCTTGCGTCTTCCTCTTCGTCCCCCTCGCCTGCGTCTGCGTCTCGGAAACGACTGTCCCCTCCTCTTCCTCCTCCATGACGGGCAGCAGCAACGCGTTGGCTCCACTCCGCCCACCCGTGCCACTCCTGGAAGCCTGAGTCGCGAACATTGCCGATGGCTCATACTGGGTCAAGCTCTCGCCTCCTGGAGGCGAGCCGACATGTTGGCTGGCGTACTCGCTCATGTCCATCTGCGCCACGCGATCGGGGTCGCTCTCGTCAAAGAGCGCTTTGAACTTCTTCAGCGGGGGCTCCTTCACGTCGGTATCGGGTATGAGAGAGTCCGCGTCGCCTGCTCCCGACGGGGGGAAGAGCTGGCTTGTGGCGCTTTGGGGAGCGCCGACACGGCGTTTGAGGCGGGAGGGGCGAGATGGCGTTGGGGGCTATAACACGAGGGAAAGTACGAGAACGGGTCAGTCAAACACGGGCGTGGTGAGATGGCAAAGAAAATCAGACGCACGACAACACTCTCCGATCGCTTGGGGACCACCTCTGCTTGAGGTTCCTCCGAGGCTCGACTGACGTTGTTGTCCTGGTCCATCGACTCGTCGTCAGCCAAGGCGGGCTTAGCACGGGCCCTCCGCACTAAGGTCTACGAATTCAAGTCCCACTCCCTTAGCTCGCAGTCCCGTAAGATGTGATAAACTTGGCTTACTCGTCTCTGTGGCGCAGCCTCTACCGCTGGTGCAGGTTTTTCCGGCAGCAAAGCGGGCTCCTCCTGGATGGCTTCCTGCGAAGGTGGCGCAGGTGGGGGCGAAGGGGCGCGCGATGACGCCCTCGATGTCGCTCGTCGTGTCAGTTTCCGACGTGGGGCAGGAGCAGCAGGAGGTTCGGACAATGCTTCGGGTTTCCGGCTCAGGAGCAGCAGAAACGCGGCGAGGCGGGACCACCATGTTGCTGTCAACGACAGATGGCTCGTCTTCGAACGTGTTGGGAACAACGTCTGGGAGTGGAGAGTCCTCTGGTGTTATCACAAGGCAATATATGTCAGAACAGGTACAAAGGCTGGCATGTCGGGAACATTACCTTCACCAGGATTGTACGTCGCGTCAATATGAGAAACATCAGCATGAACAACAGCTTCGATAATCTTCTCCGGGACAATGAATTTAACCTCAAAGCTGTGCTCTTTCATGAATGTTCCCAAAGTCAGAACGTGAACATAAACGTACCTTGTGGCTTCCTGTACCAATCCGGACCACCCATCTTTCCGACCGCTGCTGTGACTGAATCCCGGGTGGCGACAGGGACCAGGATCGCATTCCTTCCTCTTGCCTTGGCAAGCACCTGCCTAAATGCATCCTTCCCGTTCGCTGCCGCGAAGCACTCGTAATCTCCTTCGCCCCTCTTCACGAGGTCCTTCATGGCGTTCTGGGTCTCCGCGCCCTTTTCGCCGACGAAAACGAATCGGTGGCCTCTAAACAAGCCCGATCTCTCCTCGTTGGGTTCCCAGATGGCATACTTCTTCAACTGGGGCGGGAGCGATGGGGAGAAGCCAGGACGGAACTTGGTAGTCTGAGGCAAGACAAAGTGCTCCTCAAGCAGAGAGAGTTCTCCGGGCTCGTCAGAACGGCCAGACGCAAGGAGAGCGTTGAGCCAGTCTGGTTTGACGAGTGTGACGGCAGAGATGAGAGAGGTGGCGATGGCCGGGCTAAGAGTGTAGGAAGGAGTCAAGTGATGGGTGACATCGGGGTGAGGGGTTGGAACAATGTGAATGCCTTGGAGGATATATGAGGAGGGACACGGGAAGACATGGATCAATATAAACACACACCAAGCTCGGCACATTCTCTGAGAGCAGTTTGGGGTACACCCTTGGCTGGAGGGTTGTAGCAGCATAATCTCTCCCAGCGTACCCTACGGACGCAGTTCACTCGGAAGGGCGCACTATAAAGGGAGGGCGTACTAACCTGACGAATATGCTTGCAGAGAGGTGAATGATATCGCCATTCTCCAACTGCATACTAGTCTTGGGTTGACATAGTACGCGAGGACGGGATTGGGACGGTCGCTCGACAGGGCGGATGCGATCTGTGGTATTCTGAAAGGTGAGAGTTGGCACAAACGCGGGGTCTGCCTATGAGAGAAATGGAGTGAGCCGTTGGGTGGAGAGGGAGTTGGAGGGAAGGACTGCGTACAGCGTCTTCTTGGGAACAGGGAGCGACTAGGAAGAGGGCATGAGCCTTGGAGATAGCCTTGCTTTTGATCTGGAGGGGATTGTCCCTGCGCCCAAGGGTGTATTCCTTGCCGGTCTTGAGAAGCTTTTGCTCTGGGGGAGATGAGAGAGTGGGTAGTGTGAAGGGGAGGATGGACATACTGTCGGGGGCCTGGCCCTCGGAATGGTCCTCGTCGAACGGACCGGTGATGATCCACATGAAGCCAGGATTCAGCGCGTAATGTGGACGTCAGCCACGAATCGAACTCTGGTGCAGAGGCGACGACGAGGACAGTCAGTGATGGAGAGTGCAGACTCAGACTGCTTCAGCCACGGAACGCGGACCCTTTTCACGCTCGCCAAGTCCGACGCGTCGCGACCCGCGTCCAGCGCCCATCCGGCCCGTCACCACCGTCGAGCTCTCTTGACAAGCGCTCGTGATTTTCCACCACCGCAACTGGCAGTGGTATATTTACATAATGATATTAGCAGGCGCGGTCGACGTCTCAGATCTCAGACCGTATGCACATACACAAACGCCGCAACTGAGAACTGCCGATTCCATGCCTTGACTTGTCTTGTCAAACTCTGCCAGAAGGCTTTTACGCTCACCGCAATCTCGCGCTCACTGCTCAGCCGAATTCTACGGGCAGACGCCGCGTGGTCACAGTAGGTAAGTCAACGTTGGTATTCGTGCGTCATGATTGATACGTCTCTCAACCTCTCTATATCTTCAACGATTCCACAACCGCTGCACATCGTCTGACAGCTTTCCCAGTCCCAGCATCAGCAGCCCATCGTAATTCCGTCGTACGGTCCAGCATGGTCCCCCCCTTCCCCCGCAAACAGGTTGGGCACCGCCCCCACAATGCACTCCACATTTGGATTGTCTTGACCTGCATATCAACAATTCAGCATCCCTCATAGCCTCTCTCGCAGAACCAATCCTACCAGGACACGCCTCCCACGACCCAGACTCGTCAATGTGCACCTCTCCAGATGAATGATGGTATCCCAGCCAGCGTGGAGGCAAAATGGGCACAGTGTCTTTCTTGTTGTTGATATGTGTCACCGACATCGACTGCGCGTCCACGAAGTCCGCAAATGCCTGGTTTCCGGTCCGCGGAAGCCCGTACCCCACAAACCGAGTGGTAGCGTTAGGAAGCTGCAGATGCAAAAACACAGCGTCCAGGAGGGCCAGTGCAGCACCTGTCAAATGCGAGCGTTTCAATTGTGAAAACAACACGATGCCTCCAGCAGCGACATACCCAATGAATGGCCGGTAACGGTCACCTTGTTCGTCTTGAACGTGGACGTCGCGTTCTTCACGGCTGCGAGCACATCCGACGCCGATCTATGACGGGCAATGGGTCAGCGGGATCGATCGTGGCCATTCGAAGGACTGCCAACCTCGATTGGGAGGCAGCAAACCCGTTGTGGACCAGAACACCGCTGCCGAGCCCAATACCGGGGAACAGATTTCCGTCCAGGAATCCGAGTACGAAGTCTCCGTCTGTCAAGTCGGGTATACTTTTCTCGTCGTGAGTCGCCGCGCAACCTTGGAAGAAGGAGGAGACCTTACATTTTGCTCGAATCGGTACCCTGGTGCCCGACGATGACCTCATTCAATGCAGGATCGTATCCAACATACCCTAAAACGTGCCATTAATTCACACAGGTCAGCCACATGCGTCAACGGACATGCAGAGGAAACGTCGACGAACAGAATTGGGTGAGGACACCGTCTCCTCCGGAAGCAACGGGCTTGAAAGTGGGGTTCGCCTCACAGTTGTCCCCGCAGTTCCACGCCAGAGTCGATGCCGGCGAGCAGTAGGCCGTGCTGGCGAAGTGTGTGTACGGCCTGAATGCAGTGATCTGGGCCTCAGTGAGTGCAGTAATCCCCGACTGACGCTTCACGGCCGCTGGCACTGCGACGGTCTGTGTGCACAAGAATGCGCCCACCACCACCGCAGAGAGTGTTGCCTTTGAAAAGCGAGTCATAGGGAGAGACCTTCAGCAGGAAGAGGACTGGGAGCGTAAGACCCTGGGGTGCCGATCCTGAGCAGTCGAAGAGGCGAGACGACTGTGGGGCATCCAAAACCAGAACACGGTCAGCTTTTAACGTCCATGACCTGTCTTCCCTTCTCCTAACGTGATTCGCATCCGGGCAGCAAAAATTCGCCGATAGCCGTAAGTCATTGCGCATCCGGCACCGGACGGGTGATGCTTCCTACTGGATGGAGTTAGAACCTGCGACGATGCCGATCAGCTGGTCTTCCAAGAGATGGGGAGGAGAAGAATGGCACAAATTCACGAAGCACGAAGCACGAATCTCGTGGGCCCGTCAAGTAAGGTTGCGAAGCACGGAGGGGCCAATCACCATAGAAGCGGCACTCCTATGAATAGGTTAACGGACCACTCACTGCGTCATGTTCGATGAGAGACATGCGGCGTGCAGTAGAATTTTAGCGAGGAATGTGCAAGAGGCATCGTCAGAAATACTGTTGATATTCTTCGGGGTCAATACGTGCCAGCAACTCTGTGAAAGTGTGAGGTCAGGTGAGTACATGAGTCAAGCCGTCTGGCAACGGGGTCCTCGCTTCAAACTTCAAGCCTCAGATGACATCACCCAAGGCTTTCCGGATTCCGCACATGACCAAAGTGCCTTCTGTACGTCGATGGACGGTGAGACTCATCTGCGCTGAGGATGGACTGGATGAGTTTAATTGTCAGGCGCCTCAATGTGCTCACTTCGATGGCAAAAGTCGCGCGAACATCAGCACTGCGATTGACGTCAGGGGAAAGTCCCTTTGTCCAGGTCCTCGAGGCTGACGTATCCAGATAGGGATGCAAACTTGGCCGTGAGTGTTTTGGCGGACCTGAAGCAGGTGGGAACCTATGCAGCTTGTGAGTACTTATCGGCGTCCTCACGCCCAGGGTCACTTCATTCAGAACCGGATCAAACATGCCATACCCTGACCCACTCGAAGATAAGCGACTCGGCGCGAAGTTGAAGTCAAAACAAAATAACACTGGGTCAGGTGCGTTCGATTGAAGCCTTGCAATGCTCGGCGGCCGCGATCTTCCCGTCTACGACTCATTTTGAAGGCCCGGCCCTTGAAGGGCCTATCAGTCTCCACCTCGGAATAGAAGAACAGCAGTTGACCGTCAAGTGTGGCCATCGGCTCCGACATGCAAAAAGGACCGTTACGTGTGTAGCCGGATGTGCCGCGCAGCCACAACGCCGATCACCCGTTCTTCGAGCGTAGTAACGCGTGAGAGTGGAGACTAGGCGGAACAGATGTCGCGGCTCCGTCAAAGAAGATCGTTAACCGTTGAGAAGTCAATAGAAATTTTATCAACCGGCACACATATGAACGGGTTGCAGGGCTCACCGCATGAGATGGGGCGTTAGTGGGGCATGCAGCGGGTGCATTTTCCGCGTCGTAGGCTCATGACCGGTGTCGACATGGTACCTCACGAAAACGTGAAATCAAGTGCTCCACGTGTATCTGACCTGTTGAGCGCAAAACAGACAGGAAGATGCCACTATAGGTTCACATGGGGTAATCATATGGGGCTGGTCTGCCTTGCCTTCAATGTATGCAGGATAGTAAGAGCGCGAGCCGATACTAGTTGCCACCATTGCCTACGTCTTGCCAATGCTTGTATGGCTAGGGTATCACAACGGCGGAATGTGGGGCTATTCTTACCGGCGTTTGAGCGGAACACAAATCGCCTTCGAGTGTGTCTATGCGTATGTGTGTCGGTAACAAGGGGGGGAGAAGGGCATTGAATTGACGGCGACCGTTTGCCAGTGAGAGAAGAATTGTCTGGGGTCTCCGAGGAGAGCGGATATAGCACCAAAGACGATCGAGAACATGATGGAGTAGTGTAATGAGTACGTCAAGTGTTGAACATCTGAAAGGCCAGAGTAGGCCAGAGTTACAATTACTTACTGATCTAAAAACTCAACCAGTGGTTTGAGTCTGACAACCCCTAGCCTGGGCGAATCCAGGCACGTCTAATCGTGCAGAAGATCCGGTACTTGAAGGATGGTCACGCAACGATATGGAAAGGCCGACCGCGACGTGTTAAAACGACGCGCGGGGATAGACATGCCGAGTATCCACTGTTGGAGATTGACGGGATAAAACATCGGGTTGCGAAGTTAGTAGTCGTTGGGCAGACTGGAAGTGTCTTGTGAGTTAGGCTTCCTTGACTCTCCCTGAAGGAGGTACTCATGGGCGGACTCTTCACTCTGAGAGTGTCAATTCGCTGGTCGAACCCAATTATGGATCATGTCCACATCGCCTGTCAGAGGACCTCAGCGGTGAAGGTAGCTGGCATGAAATGAGAGCCAAGAGTACGCACAGACAGAAGTTCTCGTCATTTCTGCGATGTGAACAGAGATCAGTAAGTGCCGGACCCAGTGCGCAATTTTGGAGGGTAATTTTGGACACAGCGGTAGGGACGAAGTATGGACGAGTTCAGCGAGAGAGAAACGCCTCACGCGAGATAGTGATTGGATGAATTCGGTTGGGAGGAGTGGGGCCTGTCATTTAGAGCTGTACGACGACGTTTGAATATGAATTTGCGAAGTACTCACGTATAAGACAGGTACGTTATGACGCAATGTGATGGGCCACAACAACCAGGCGTGGACGAGCCTCGTGGGCGCGGGCTACCCAGCCTGCCACGGGTAAGTCGGGGAGCGAGATATTCCATATGCACAGACGTCATCGCTGAGAATATCTCAATTTGCTCTTTTTCACTGAGAAAACGGCCTGCCTATTGATGCCTAGTCTTGTCCCGCCTTCAAGCTTCCGCATCAACACAGCTCCAGCTAGGGAGGGGTCCCCGTCAAGAGGAAGAGGAATCAGTCAATAGGCGCCTGCCAACAAAAGAGACGAGCGCTTGGTCAGGAGCGCCGTGCAAACGACACCGCTTCTCGCCTGCGATGGCATTGGTTCCACATGTACTCCGTCGTCGTTCAGCCCGGCTCCTTTTACTCTCGCACTGATAATTCCCATAAGGACATGACCAAACCGACTCTGCCAGACCCAGTGCGCTCAGTTCAAACGGGAATTTCCATAATTAAATGTTGTCAACGTGGGCGCCGGTCACCCATGGAACACCGCAAGAACGTCTGTCGGAGACCTCGGATCGATTCGCTCCCCCCTCATGGCACAACCCATCCCATGTCTTCGCTTCCGTACCAGCGGGACCAGCTACCGTTTTACGAGAGGTAGGAAGCCTTGTACCTGTCACATTCCACGTCTGTACCTCATCTCTCTATAGAGTCATCCAAGGGTCATCTGTTCAGGCCTCTAATGCGATTTTTACTCGGACACCACCCCTTGCGACGCTCCGTGCATTGCGCAAACAAACTTCCGCTCGAGAAAACCATCTGTCCTCTGTCAACGCAAGCTCTCGCCTAGCCCGCTGGGATCGGTCGCGTGCGATACCATAGCTCGCGTCACGATTTCATTCGACCCATTATCAAGTACCCGCACCGTATTGTCATCAGTATGGTCGAAGGAGGTACTCCCCCTGGCGGGGTGACCTCGCTGAGTGGATATAAAGCACCCTCAACTCAGTGCCGACTCATCTGAGACCGGTCTTCTCTACCTGTGCCCCTCATGGCCAGACTCGTTGCATTGCTCCCCTACTTCATTGTCTTTTTCGCCGCATCTGCGTTTGCGGCCATTGGACCTGTCGCTGATCTAGTCATCTCCAATTCAGACATCTCCCCGGATGGCTTTTCCCGCGCCGCCGTCGTGGTAAACGGCGTCTTCCCCTCACCTCTCATTACTGGTAACATGGTCTGTCTCGTATTGCAGTTAGTATTACACAATGCCTTGCTGAATACCTGGCTATAGGGAGACAACTTCAGGCTCAATGTCATTAACAAGATGACCAACCACACCATGTTGAAGACGACGAGCATCGTATGTCTCATTCACCCTGCCGTGTCTATCCCCCATCCTGACGTCTTTTCCCTAGCACTGGCACGGCCTCTTCCAGAGAACCACCAATTGGGCTGATGGGCCCGCTTTCGTCACACAGTGCCCGATCGCTAGTGGGGACTCGTTTCTGTATGACTTCCGAGTTCCCGATCAGGCTGGTCAGTATTTTTGTGCTGTTTGATTGAGGCCGCTGATATTTATCGTGTCGATTTAGGCACCTTCTGGTACCACAGCCATCTCTCTACACAATATTGTGATGGTCTGAGAGGGCCATTGGTGGTGTATGACCCTTTCGATCCTCTTGGATGGCTCTACGACGTCGATGATGGTAGGATTCCGCTGGCCTTGCCGCTCGAACGTGTCTTCATAATGTTCTATAGACTCGACCGTCATCACTCTCGCAGACTGGTATCATTTTGCCGCCAAGCTTGGTCCACGTTTTCCGTGAGTATGTGCCTCTGTTCAACCAGAAAAACATGCTCACATTCCGTACGGCCCAGAGCTGGACTCGCCAATTCCACCCTCATCAACGGTCTTGGTCGCAGTCCTGATACGCCCGGTGCAGACCTCGCTGTTATCAACGTTACGCATGGCAAGCGGTACGTGCATGGTCAATTGTCAACTCGCGTGAAGATGTTGAACATGTGAAAGCTATCGCTTCCGCCTAGTGTCGCTATCATGCGACCCTGCCTACACCTTCAGCATTGACGGACACGAGCTGACTGTCATTGAAGCCGATGGTGTCGAGACCCAACCCGTCACCGTCAACGCTATCCAGATCTTGGCCGCACAACGTTATTCCTTTGTGGTGAGCTCCTCTGATCGTGCCGATCGCGAAGTGGAACTCAAAAAGGGCATCTCTATAGCTCAGTGCAAACCAAACCATTGACAATTATTGGATTCGGGCCAACCCAAACGTTGGTACCCTCGGGTTCGCAGGTGGTATCAACTCTGCCATACTGCGCTACGACGGTGCCAACGTGGTCGAGCCTGTGACGTCTCAGCAATCGACGCAGAACCTTCTCCAAGAAACCGACCTCCATCCCTTCATTCCGCGGTGGACAGTACGTGATTCACCAGTAAAAATAACCCACGCGAAACACTCACACGTCTTCATCGCACTGGCAGCCTGGTAGGCCCGAGCCCGGAGGGGTCGACTTGGCCCTTAACATGGCTTTTGACTTCAACGGCACGAACTTCTTTATCAACAACGCCACATTTACTCCCCCTCCCATCCCCGTCCTCCTACAGATCCTAAGCGGTAAGGAAGCCGCCCAAGACCTCCTACCTCCTGGCAGCGTTTATTCTCTCCCCTCCCACTCGTCTATCGAAATCACCTTCCCCGCGACCGCCCGCGCCCCCGGTAGTCCCCATCCCTTCCACATGCACGGCGTACGTGCTTCTCTCCTCTTCGCGCCATCCACTCACTAGAGCTCTTGACACTGACCGCACTCTTCCTGACAGCACGTTTTTGCGGTGGTACGCAGCGCCGGTTCGACCGTGTACAACTACCGCAACCCCGTATGGCGTGACACCGTCTCGACGGGCACGTCCGCGGCGAACGACAACGTCACGATCCGTTTCCGGACAGACAACCCCGGCCCCTGGTTCCTCCATTGCCATATCGATTTCCACCTCGAGGCTGGCTTCGCTGTCGCCCTAGCTGAGGAAATACCCCGCGTGAAGCAGGCAAACCCCGTGCCTTATGAGTGGTCGCGTTTGTGCCCAGTTTATGACGCGCTCTCTTCGGAGGACCACTAGGAGCATGGATTGGCATCGAGCCAGATGGGAGCCTTATGAGAGGTTCGAACAACCGGAGATTATTTGGGATGTTGTTCCGTAGCTAGGATGAACGTGGGCTTATGCAATAGCGCTGTTCTGGGGACCGCCGGACTCATGAATATTTCGTTACCTCCATGAGCGTTCGGAAACTCTACACAATATCCATACCGTCCTGGTCGATATCTGCAATCTTGGGACTCATATACATGCCCTTTTATGTATGCCACTAAAGTACGGTAATATACAACGTCACGACAAACCAACAGGACCAACTATGTCACCCAACGCACAAACTGACAGTCGCAGAGTAGCCAAGTCATCATGAAGACAAGACGGCCGCAACGATAGCAGCCGCCGATGCATCAGCGGTCGTCATCAACGCAGAACTCTCATGAGCTTCAATGGAAGCAGTCTGAGAGGCCTGAGGAGCAGCGCTAAAAACCTCAACGTCAACCGCCGACTCATTTTCAACTGGGCCCTGACTACCGGCCGCACTTGCTGCAGGTGTGAGAGCAGACCCGTAACCGTCGGCGTAACTGCCAGGAACCACAGGCACCGTCAGCGGAGGCGGCTTGGTGACAGGCTCCTTCGGGCCCGTATAGGGTGTTTGCCAAAGCAACGCCTTCTGTCGGGCGTCCTGTTGCGCCAACGGCTGGGGAGGAGGCGGCGCACTAGGCGGAGGTGGGGGAGCGTACCCGTTATAGCCCGTATACTGGGGGTAGTGCGGATAGGGCGGCTGAGTTGCGGTGTTTGCGTATGGGTAGTGATTGTAATGGTGCTGTGGGTACGGAGGTGGGGCGTATGATGAAGACGAGGGCTGAGCAGCTGCGGGTGCATACGTGGGTTGTGAGGCAGAGTATGGGTACGGCCAAGACCCATACGAATAGGTTGCTGTCCGGGGCTGCTGGTAATGGGAAGCATACAAAGGTGGAGGGGCTTGGGGTGGGGTGGAAGATGCTGGCGGAGGGACAGGATGTCCAGAAGGCGTCACAGGAGATGGCGCTGGCGCAGAGGCCAGGGGGCGATAAGACGACGTAGGGTATGGTGCGCTGGGAACGATAACTGTCGGTCGCGACGTAACAGGTGCAGCTTGAACGACGTAAGAAGTCAGACATCTCATCTGGTGTGGAATAGAACAAGGTACTCACGACTAGGCTTGGGCGCGACATCGCTCGGCTTCTGCGCAACGATCCCTTCCGTGTTCCCGACCAGGACGCTCTTCCAGCTGAACTCCTTCTTTAGGTCTTTATCCGCGTCCCATAACACTTCTACGGTCCTCCTCTCTTCAACGATCCGCAGCAACTGCACCTCGAAGATGCCATTCGTGATGCGGAGCTTGATCAGGCTCCCCTCAGAAATGTTCACGACCCGGTCGCGGATGCGCTTCTCATTCGCTTCCTTTTTCTTTGCAAGCGTGGCCTGTATTGTCTTCAGCCAGCAGCTCGACGTAAGGTTGATGGAAGTGATGCGCACCGGATTATGCTGATGGCAGAGTAATTCCACCTCTGTCTTCCGGATGCTTTTCAGCACTCGGGGCTCAGGAGGGTCCCCTGCTAGAGCTGATGAAGTATGTACGAGGTCTACGTCCATGGGATGGTCTACCGCGGCAACGCCAGAAGGACCGGCAAGTGTAGGAGGATGCCCTTGGTGATCTGGATGTAGAATAAGGATACCGGGTGCGGGCGGCGGCGGTGGGGGCGTGGGCTGCCGCCGGGGAGGTTGGTTGTCCACCAAGATGACCTCCTTCTCCACTTCCCTAAGGACCCTATATACAACCCCGTTTGCATGCCCATCTCGCGCGCACGAGACGTGGAACGCTTTGAGACACCTGGGGCTGACGCACTGGATCTTTGCGCCATGTGCCCTGTTCTTCAGCTTTGTGCATGCGGTGCATTTCTGCGCACGCGTGAGCTATTCCAGTCCAGCACCCTCGGTATGGAGCCACCACTTACCAGATTCCAACGGTCCTTGCTCACCGCATCTACGCCAAACACCACCTTCTCCAGCCTTGGGGTGTCCTCATCTGACGTACCCATCTCACCATCGAGTTGGATCTCGTCTACCCATGTGTCCGGGATGACCGCTGCGCATTCCGCATGCGCCATACACGGACCCAACTTGGCATCAGTGGTGGCAGCATCATACCACCATGCCGGCGGGTCATGGACACGCAACAGACCTTCCTTGTCGCCCGACGGACAGAGGCAGCAAGGGAACTCCTGCTCCTTCGGGGGCGGAGGCGGACCCATCTTCAGCATCACGCGTTTGATCTGTTTCGCGGGCGATGCCAAAGTGATCTTGGACGACGAGGCGACAGGTTCGGAAGGAGAGGCAGACGACGACTTAGTCTTCTGCTTCTTTGCTTTGGTGCTGGAAGGTTCACTCTCGAGCTTACGCTTCCTGGAGGCTTTGGACTTCGCGTCCTTCGCGGCTGACGACTTTTTGCTGGGCCCAGGCTCGGGGTCGTCGTTCGGCTCATCTTTGATAAGGTGTGACTTGCCAGGTTTGCGATAGACTTGACGGTTCTCCGCCGCTCGGTCCCGCAGCAACTGGTCAACGTCGATGCGAACGCTGATAGTGGATATTTAGCTACAAATTCGTCGTCTAGTAGTATGAACTAACCTGAAATTGACACATCCACAAGCCTTCGCCCTCCTTCCGATGTCTATCCAGCTCTCAAGCGCAAAGTTAACGCTTTCGGCACAGTTGAAGCCCAGATTGAAGCCCGCGTGATAGCCTCGAGGGAAGGTAATGACGAACTCCCCAGATTGCTGGACCAGATAGTTTGGGCGGCACGACGTCTTGGCGAGAAGAGTGGGTGAAGCAAGGTACGACTTATGTCGCAGGAACTGGTCGCAGTTCTTGCCTGCACCGGGAAACAGACCTGAGTCGAAGTCAACATAGTTACAACAGAAAGGTACTACGATGACACGCACCCTTCATTGTCTGTTCGAGAGCGTTCGCTCGTGCTTGGGGCATGGCATACCAGAACTTCGGCGCTCCAAAGTGAATATAGTTGATGCTGAATAGATCCATGTCCTCAACATGCCAAGCAAATGTCGCCCGCCACATGCCGAAGTACAGATACGGCGTGTTAACACCAGGAAGACCCTTGGACGATGCTGGAAGTAGACGAGTAAGGGCGGACGGCAAGCAGGCAACGTTCCAGGCCGTTGTTTCGTCGGCGAAAAGGGATCCTGGACCGCGAAGGTGGGAGACTATTTGTCAGTAAGCGCCATCGGGGTAAAAAGTGACGGGACTGACCTTGCATATCAGCGCCATACCATGGTGGTTTGCCGAACCCGCAATTCCTCCAATACCGCCTCTCGAGGTCCTTGCAGAAATCGTGGGTGTAGCTGTGCGGTTCTGTACCGGGAGGGAGCCACGCCTTGTGAGGCTCAAACGAGTCGAGGAACTCGCGATCCTTCTCAGCACGAACAGCCAGCTCGGCCTCCTTCGTCTCGCGGGTCTGCGGGGCTCGTCTACCTTTCTTAGGCTTCACATCCTTCACGTCCTCTACCTCCTCGTCCTTGGGCTGGTTCGTGCTCTCGTCCTCGCCATCTTCCTCCTCCTCCTGAGCCAGTGGATGTCTGCGCCCCGACGACTTGGAGTAACCGGGTGCGGACTCTAGTTCAACAAGTGCCTCGACAGTGGCCTCATCGTGATCTGCAGGAGAAAGGTTTCTATGGCTGTTGGGTGGTGATATGAGGGCCGAGGAGGAGGGATCAGGGTGGAGGGAGATGGTCTCGTCGTCTTGTTCGCGCTTGATTTGCTCAGGCTCGGCAGTCTCCGACATCCTCGCATCCGCGGTCCCGTTCGCGCTCCCGTTCATCGTCGCTGCCTTCCTCCCCCTCCTCGTCCGCCTCGCGCACCCGTTGTTCGCCCGAGCATACAGCCCGATCTCGTTCACGCCGGGCGCGCGCAGCTCCTCCGTCGCGCACAGCTCCGCCCATTCGCGCACGCTCAAAGCTTTCCGCTTCTCGATGTTCTGCTGCTGGTATCGCCCTTCCTGACCGATCATATGCTGCTCGATAGGGCTCTTGAGCTTGACTTTGTCTAGTTGTGGTACCACGGATGGAAGCTGCTCGGACCTGCGTGCACCCACAGGAGAGTTGAGCGGGGTGGATTGAGATAGCAGTACAAAAGAAGATGAAGGACTAACCACTCCTTCGGAGGTATGATCTTGACAATGCCGCTTCGCATGCCCCACGGCTCCACCCTATTCATGTATCCTTCGAAGTCCTGAAACTCCTCCAGCGTGGGCCTGAAGACGGGGATGCCTCGCTGAGCGGTGGGGTCGTCTGCAGGGTCGAGCCAGTCTCGACCATCGGAGTTGGGGGATGGAGGGAGCTGGATTGACTCGTTTCCATAGAAGTGGTCGGGTTGTAGTGGAGTGTCCGGTGTCGCAGCCCGAGGGTGAGCCACGGATGGACCTCGACTGATGGTAGACATCGAGGACTGTCCTCCCGGAGCGGGCGTAGGAAAGTGGGCGTGCTATTGTGTCGAAGGGAATAACGGACACGTAGGAAGAGAGACGTAGACGGAATAATGATAGGAAGAGGCCTGCGAGAGCGTGGTCGGCGTCGAGGACGAGGCTGAGAGTCGGGAGGACTTGCAGGCTGAATTCTGTCGCGAGCTCAAGCCACCGCCGAGTCCCTCCACCGGCGCCCCCTCCCTGCCGCTTATGTCAGATGCCTTATCGGGTTCTTCCGAAATCCGGTGTGATGCACCACGACATAAGCCTCGACATATGCGCTTACCACGTTAGCAGTCGCACCTCCCCAGACCAGGCACTGTCCAGGCGCATCCAGAGCTCACTCTCGCCGCAGTCCAGAGCCACTTATCGCATGCGCTCAAACAAACAAACATTGACATTGACATGCCTTGCTGCATCCTCCAAACCTCGGCGCAAACCCGTTGGATGAGCCGTGACATCCGAATCCGCTATTCCCTGAACCTTGAGTACGAGCTCAGCACCGTATCCACATCATCTGACATTTCCAGTTGGTCTGCAGAGGCTTTGAACCTGCATAAAGGACAACGGCACCGCCCCTTCGCTTCCTGCAGCTGTGGCAGTTGCGGCGCCGAACCCCCATATGCACCCCGCTTCCAAATGGCTTCCGTCAGTATTACCATACTACTTATCAGATAAAGCGAACTGACTTGGTATTAGCTTCAATCCCAATAGAAGCATGAGTGATGCTAGACATGCCACCGACTGCAAAGTCATTTTGACTCTTCTGCCAGCCCTGTCAAGAGCATTCACCGGCAATTGGAGTATTAATTCGACAGCGGCTTCCACCCACAAGCTACCAAGGTCACACTCCACCAGAGAGCAATTCAGGTGGCTATCCTGCTCTCAAACTGCTCCGAAAGAGGTAACTCAGACGCCCAGCGAACTCGCGGCTCGGCGCTTGGCAACTCAGACTACTTGCTGACGCGCAATTTCAAGCTCCTACAAGGCTCAGAGTCTGTAACTCTCGGGAGAATGTTATGCCGACTTGGAAAGGAGCTCTTTAGCGACTCTCCCCAGTCTAAAATCGGGGAACTCGAATTCGTTGCAAGCAATTCGAAATGACCGGCGCTCTCCACCACGACTCGGAGAAGACGACGCTCACCGAAACGTCGCCCGTGTACATCGGAGCGCACGGCGCCTGCACTGCCTCGGCGAATGCCGCCGAAAAGTACTTCATCCCACTGGCACGACTACGACCGTTCCACGGTACTCAGGTCCTGCCGACAACCCCTCTGTTCCGGACTTGGTCGCCGCATGGTGACTCTGTTCCCTGAGTTCCATGAGCCTTCCAGCCACATGAATACTTCTACCGTGAGCTCAGCGACACCCATATACGTGTAGTTTCGTGGATCTCGGGCAGTGCCTCTCAGAGCTCATCTCCATATCATACAACTTGGGCTACAGTACGATACAAAGAGAGAAAAGACCGTCGAGGCGTCGATGATGGTTATACACAGCGCGAGCAACGTGTCTGCACAACCACCCACCCGCCAACATGCAAAAAGTGTAGGCCTGAGACTAGCAGGTCGTCAGAAGACGAAGAGGAGTGGGGTAAAAACTAAGAAAATAAGCTGAAAACAAGATACCAGCTTCCCAACCAAGTGAACGCAGAATGCAAGAATGACATGTACTCCTCCGAATACATATCCACCAACACACCCTAGAACAGCGCTATTGACCCCCAGACCCCGACGGGCCCATCAGCGGAGGCGACTCCGGCTCGCCCAAGGGCACCGCCATCGTGCTCGGCCCAGCATCCGCAGGCCCCGGATACCTGCTGTCGACGGGGTACGGCGGCGGGAGCTCCTCGACGATGCCTCCATCCCTGTGCTGGATGATGATGTCTGGGCCAACGCCCGGCTCCGACTCCGGGATGGCCGCGACGGGCGGCATGCGCAGGGACGTGCCGACGCGTCGCGCGGTCGACTGTGTGGGGAACGGGCGCGGCGGACCCGCCGACTGCGACCGTTGCACAAGGGGCCGCGACGACGGCCCTGCGACGCGAATGCTCGACCCCGCCAGAGACGGCGTCGCCGAGCCAATGCCTGAGCCCGAGCCCCGTGCACGCGCTGCCTGCGCCTCCGCGTGCGCCTCGAGCATCTTGCGGTACCGCTGCGAGGGGGACAGCGTCGCTGCGGGGGACGTCGAGTTCGGCGTGAGCAGTGCGACCTCGGGGGGAACGAGTGTCCGCGCGACCGACGGCGCCCGCGACACGGCAGAGATTGGGAACTGCGACTGCGGTGAGCGGATCATTGACACGGCCGAGGACTGCACTGCCGGTGATGTGAGATAGGGTATGGGCATGCTTGCCGCCCCGCCGATCTCTGTGGATGCCATGTCGAACGATGTCGGACTGTCTGTCTGGCGGTCGGACGAGTGTGAGTTGACGTCGACAACCCACGATGGGGTACGCTGAGGCTGGCTGCTGACTTGCACCATCCGGGTATCGAGGCTCAGGCTCGGCCGCTCCAACGCGCGTTCCGGCGATGCAGGGTCGAACGGTCGAGGTCGTGCATCTTGACCGTCGACAACTCCTCGGGACATAAGTTGCCTGCGACGCCGCCAATACCAGAAGGCCACCCCCGCGAGAATCAGCGGCACCACGAGCCCGAAAACCACACCGAGCGCGATGGCAGTATTCTTCGCTTTAGCAGCACGCGCGGCAGCTGACGCCGCTGCTGCTGCTGCTGCTTTTTGAGCTCGGATCTGTGCTGAGGTCGCGGAGCTGGTATTCAGCCCAGGGCAGTCGCCAGGCAATACAGGAGCTCCTGCAGTGTGGACTGCTACAGACGAAATACCCCACTGGCCCGTGCTGTCGAGACGAAGCCAGCGTGATTAGTAAATGGCAGGAACGGATGAAAATAGTTACTGACGCATCCACAACGGCAGCTATTCCGGTCGTTCAGAACAAGATGACGACAAAATAGAGGGAGTGGAACTTACCCAGTAACTGCGTGCCAGGGTCCGCCCGGTCAATGAAGGTCAGCACGTCGTTACCGGGCCCCAGCGGGACAGTCGTGATGACGGTTGAATTGAGAGCCGCAAGGGAGATGGTGTACGGCATGACGCCGCCAATAATCGTGAGTCCCCAAGGATCGCATGTGTTAATAGTGGTGGAGACATTGGCCTGGACTACTGGAGGGTCCTTCGGAGTCGGTGGCTGGCAGGAGGTGTCTCCAGCTGAATATATTGATAAGTCATTAGATATAGGGAGGGGGAAGGTCATTCCACTTCCACATACCGATAACGCTATAATAAGAGTTTGCAAAACCTCCGGTATTGTTATTGCCATCAACGACGGTGAGTAGAAGATTGGATCCTGGAATGCGAAAGTTGTGCACTGGGCCTATGAGAATAAATACGGGAAGCCGTACCTTTAGGATTCTGCACCTGCCACACCAAGGAATCCTGATTGTCTCCGATGTGCGACACCATTGTCACACCCTCCGGGGCGAAGGCGAACATGTAATAGGGCCCCGTACTATTCACAGTCGTTGAATTCTGGAGGGGGATGAGGCGAACTGGAACCTGGTCGCATTCCGAGAACGTTTGTTGGATAAACTGATGCCCAAGGAATGCTCAGAACACCCGCCCACGAAATTCGGAAGTGACGATACACGCACGTTGCTGTTGGGACCCAGACCCCAGTTGAAGGTGTGATCGGCACGGCACGTCTGCACAAGCAAAGAAGAGAAGAGGAGGAAGAAAGCCAATATTCGACCTAGAGAATCCATTGGTCGAGTCGCCGCAAGCCCCAGCAAGGCAGGTTGGCTAGATGACAAAAGAAGGACCCCAGAGTATCTGCGAAGGAAGGGGAAGAGCGGGAAAAGGGAGGACACGGTGGGGGTGAAGGAGAGAACGTCCAGCGTCAGTACATGAAGGCGGACGACAACCAGGACGGCCAAAGGAGGGCCAAGTCGCAACGAGGAAGGCGTCGGAGGAGATGTTGGAGATGGCAGCCGGATACAGTCCTGAGTCCGGGGCACTGAGGGCTCGTCAGGGGCAGGCGGCTATGGCCAAGTGGCCGGGTCGCGGCTTCCGAGTCGCATCTGGAGGAAATGATGGGATGGCGGACTGTCATTGGGCCTGAAAGCAGTCCGTCATCACATCATTGCCGTTGGAAGGATGCGAACACGAGCATCCCTCTCACGCGTTGGCGCGATGATTATCGTCACAACATGGGCGGGCTTGAGTCCCCTGGTGGTAGACGCGGAGGCTCTTCTTGCGGAGCTGGGTGAGAAGTTTGTTTCGCACTGAGAGAGTTGCGAGGGCGTAGAAAGACAAGGGGGATCGAGGGAGAGCTGTACGGGATGTGGCTATCCATCACAGTTGGACATCAGGGCGGCGGTCCAAGGGGCCGGGCGTAGGAGGGGATGGCAACGTGATGTGACTACTGTGAGAACACGGCACAGAACTGGGCATGATAGAGACAAGCATCAGCTGCAGCGGGGCATTTGTGGTCGTTTCATGCGTCGGTTGCCTGGATCAGGAACTGGTTAGTGGGAATCACAGTTGCGCTAGGCAATGTTGGAAGCTGACCTGCTACTTATGTACCGGATTCTACGATCCTTAGTACTCGTCGCCCGAGGATCGCGGATGGACTCGGACTCAGACTCGGCTGTCGATCACTGTTCATTATGGAATGTTAGGCGCCTACGAGAAGCACCGACGCGCCGTCGTCGGCCACGCGACTTGAACCCAATCCTATCATGTTAAAAAGTTAAGTTCGAGTCTCTCCGTTAGTCGAGCAATACGCAGTCCACCCTGAGGGCGGCTCGTACGAATCGTCGATACGCACAAAATAGGCAACCGGTACCAAATCATTTTCACCAGTTGCGCCACAAACCTCACTGCTGGTCGAAGTTGCCTTCCGTCTATTCATATTAGGTCGCGAACGCCGAACAGAATCTTAGCAAAGTTGTAATATACATAATCGTGTTTGGACATGTATAAGTAATGCGTACACGAGAGCAGGAAACGACCTGCCACCAATTGATGGCCAGTGGGACGATCGAATGGATTGTAGATTCGGAGGACGTCCTGGGATGGATAGTGGTCAGGAAACAGGTGTCGGCCTGTTGACCGCTGTCGCGACGGCTTTTGTCTCTAAGATCGGGGAAAAGTCAAGGTCAGCATAAGAACGGATGTTTCGCACTGTCGGACGTTGTTCACCTTTGGGTCTAGACACCTTTTCAGGCACTTGTCGCCGCCACTGCCAGTGCTTGTAACCCAGATACCACTTGGCATCCTCGTTGGGTGAAACAAGGGCCTTAAGCTTGCAGTAGTAGGGTTCTAGCAGCATCTTGCCGGTGTAAGTAGAGCCGACCGACAGGCCGACGTCCGGCCGCCCTTGGCAGTCACGCAAGTAGTCCACGTCGATCAACTGCCTGTTCGCATTTGTGATCGGTGCGTCCAAGTACTTGAGGATGCTGTCGACGATAGATATGCCAAAGAGCGTCAAGTGTGTGTCTGGGTAAAGACGGTGAAACTCTTCTGGTGGTAGGTCCGGTTCATTCCCGTCGTCGTCGAGCTCCGGGCCGAGGGAGTAGTAAATGGCGTCCTCGAAATGGGTGCGGATTAGGGACATGAATGTCTGTTCTCCGAGACGCCAGCCGTACTTGAGCTCAGGGGGTTTCATGCGGGAGGCGGGGGAAGGGATAAGGTACCTCGGAAGCCTCTGGCTTTCGAGGGGCTGCTGGGAAAAGACAATTCGGCGATCCTGCATGTGTAACGGCATTAGAGAGGTATCTTAGTGAAGAGACTTTGACTGGATAGCACCTCCGGAGTGTATGCTTTGCCATCTGTGGGCGCAAAGAGTAATTTGGGTGGAGATCCCTGAGGGTTCTCGTCTCTGAGTCAGGAACAGATATCGTGGCGTGGAGGAGTTGGAAGAGGCAAAGGGAGGAGGCACGAGTGATGCGCTGCAGTCGCAATTTGGGCCTGCTACAGGCTTTGCCTGAAGGTACCTCGGATATGCGGTCGTATGAGCTGGTGATTGGGGAGTGAAGGCAGGTGAGGGGCGTGAGTCGCGCTCCGTTCATGTTTGTTTTCCCTGGTCACTGTCAGCACCGCGTCACATGCAGTCACGCGTCGGTGTCGAAACCCACTCGGAAAGCTTTGTCTCGTACGAGCCTACAACGGATAGGTACGAGACAAGGAAAGGTTAGGAAACTTCAAACTTGGAGGAAATGGATGATTTCCGAGTCCGCTTATTTCCCATCAACAGACCGCTGCGACCTGGTAACATAAAACCGGCCCCCCGACTTCGAACAGTTTCAGCACGGTCGCATCCAGACGTAGCCACAGCGCATGACGTCGTGCACTCGTTCCCGCCCTCGCAGTAACGCATCATGACGGCATGGCGCTGCGAAAGCCTCGTCGGGCTCGGTTACGTACTGACTACTTATGCTTATCAGAAGGCTCTGAGAGAGACAGCAAAAATTAAGGGTCAATGTAATACTGCACATCTTGACGAAAGCGGTCTTCGGCAATCCTAATATGCTGTCCGCATTTGATAAGTAGCGGGACACGGTATTTCGCACATGCCTGGGATGACCCTGGGATGACCTGTCCTGATAACGCTGGATTTGGAGCGACAATTGCCTACCTGGCGTGGCTAGAGTGCACTCAGACTAGTTTGTACGGGCATACATACATCAAGGCTTCTCATTCATCATCCCTTCACTCTGACCATCAGCATGTCTCATTATAACAAGGATAATCGGATAGCAAGTCTCATATCCACGACGAGACCACATTTTTGGCTCCAACATCTACCAGTTCTTCCTCCTAGGCAGCGACCTCTACGGCGCAGCCATGGCAGCAGAGAGCAGCTTGTTGAAATCCGGTGTCCCGAGACCAGTCACCTACATCCGATTTGGGAAATCAGACACCCAAGAAGACCAAAAGCCGAAACACGATGCATGACGTACAGGATCCCACCCCGTCTCCGCCGGGAAGCCAGTGGTGTTGCAAGCCCGGGTTATTCCCAGACGTAATGTCGTTGAATGCAGCCGCGGCAGTGGAGTACAGCAGCGGGTTCAGGAAGCCGAGTGGCGCCTTCCCGGCGTTGAGCCGCTGGTCGTTGAGCAGCGCCACGATGCTCGCGAACGTCGGGCTTGATGCGCTCGTGCCAGAGACCGCCTCGAGCTCCCCTGCAATATTCACAGCGAAGTTCACGCCCTGCGTCGAGACATCGGGGTACGCGCGGCCCGAGGTGTTGAACAGGCCCGCGTTCGTGGTCCCAGCGTGCTCAGGTACGCTTCCACGGCCGCGCTCTGGTAGTCTGGGCGCGCGAAGACGTTGGAGAAGCCGCCTGACGAGAACTGGGCGGCCGTCTCGGGGCTGTTCCCCTGCGTGCTCCCGACCGACGTGAGGCTGATGGTGATACACGCCATGTCAGTGTCAGTGCGCGGAACAAATATGCTCTGAACAGCGCTGATCGCACGACCCGAGGCAGACTTACTATGGACAGCCACTGGGGAAGGTGGGCACGAATGATCCGTCTGCGTTGCAGGTGTCACTGAAGCGACTGCCCGCGACACCGCCATCTCCAGATGCGAACAGTACGCTGGTGCCACGAGCGCCAAGCTGTGCGTAGGCGTTGCAGAGCGTGCTACAGGGCGAGCGCCAGAGATATTAATGGGGTGTGTGGAGGGGGCAGGGGCTATAAATAATGCGTACTTCGCGATGTCAGGGTTCGTCTGGAAGAACGTCTCGTCGAATCCAAAGCTCGTCGTGAGGACGAGGGGCGGGTCTTGTTCCGCAAGGAGCGAGGTGATGATATCGAGGAAGCCAAAGATGCCGTCCTGATTCTGGCTACCAACTGTCAGGAACGTGGTGTTGACGTTGGTCGCGATACCTGTCGTATATTGGATATCTAGGCTCTACGGCAGGCAGTGTCTTAGTCCCTCAAGGAAAGGGCAAAGCGCATATCAGATATATGTTCGACATATTGACTTACGGCTTCGACTGTTCCCGAGCCAGTGTCCGTGCGCTCGTCGATGGACTGGACAATGAAGGAGCCATTCGTGATGTCTGGACGGAATGACTGGAAGAACGCCTAGACGGACTCGTTAGTCACCCTCAGGCGATGAGGTACTTAGGTGAAAGTGGCACCTGTAGGTCCGTCTGGTTCGCGACTTCGTTTGCAAAACCGCTCACTCCGATACTGTTGCCGGGCGCAGTCGCAGGAGAGATGGGAATGTTATAGATCGCCTGGAGGCACTGCGGAGTCATTGTTGTGGCGCAAGAAGAGGAAATCGCGGCTCTCTTGGACCGCGTTCTGCGAGAGTGCTTGGGCAAGTTGATCTTGGTTGCTGAAGGATTGCTGACAATGGCTGGTAAGACGCTGAAGAGAAGGCGTCAGTAAATGGCATACGATCTGTTTGATCCAACGCTGCACACACCTGGTCGTTGGGTAAACGAAAGCCAAATGTCCCTCCAATTCTGAAGGGATCGAATAAGAGTTGGTCGTATAAACGGTCGAGCCGGTATCCGGGTGGGGGGAAGGAACATAGTTGGCAGTGAGGAGTGCATTCACGGTATCTACATCGACCTCCATATGCAGGAGATCTCCAGATGGGGAGACCACCTTCGCTGTGATATTATGCTGAGCAAGCCAACCCGTGACCGCTTGGATAGTCTCTGGGGCGGGCGCAACAAATGCTTTGGCCTGTCATATAATACAGGGTTAAAACGTCAGTGTGACCATGCAAAGAGTACACACCTCATCACTGGACAGATGTTTACCGTAATTAGGACTCGTAGGGTCACTGATGTCCAGGAGAGCGTTGTGGAGCCCAATGATGTTGGCAGGACGGAGTCCGACCACTAAGTTGATTCCATGCGGAAATATGCCACGTAATCCCACCACCACCATGATGATGGGCGAGTGAGAAAGGAAAAGAAGCGAGGAGAAGCAGTCCTGCTGCAATCATGGTGAACGAAGGACGAAAGCACAGCAGCCCCGGGGGATTTCGCGGGAAGGCGAAGCTGAGTGCTTGGTACGAGATTGGTTCGGTTTATGTAGTACGATGCCGAGAAGGCCGCTGCAACTGGATGCGGATCCCATGCGACCTGAGGATGGAGGCGCATGACATGATGGCGAAGCCCTCTGGGCTGGATGTGTCCCCGCCTGGGACAAACAATGCCACCGAGCGTCGCAATCCGCACTGGGTCTGGTCAAGGTTGGGAACTGTCATCTATGCATGCTTTATCGGTAGTCCTGTGCCATCCAGGTGGCGACGCTACTTGGAAGCCGTCCGGATGAACTTAACTTGTAATGCATGATTGAACGATGGGGACGTGTCGCCCTCTGTTATTGGCCTTAGACAGGAAATCTAGGGTAGAAAAGGTGAGGTGAGTGCGATTCCTGAGAGGAGTCTGACGGGGACAGATGCTCACTTGACAGGACCCGCATCCTTCGCCGGTTGCTACGGTGGGGCTGTGGGCTGTGAGCGACGGCAGCGCATCGACGAGATATGGAGCGCACCGAGCTGGATGTTCTGCGTTCGCGATGCCCGGAGGCCATTGGATGGTTGTAGTGGGCGTCGTGATACAGGAAACCCGGCCCATTCCAGAAATCATGGCCGTTGCTGCGAACCACAATCCGTCAGCTGCAGCCCACGGCCCGGATCCAATCCTCAATTCGCACTTAAGCGCTAGCGCCGAGCATCGCAGCGTCCATCCCACCAATGAAAAGAACCTCCGTCGTGCGAACCATCCAAGCACCGCCAGTAACTCCGCGACCTCCACAACCACGGCTTCCAGGTACAAGCCGCCGCCCAACGAATCGTTTGTCGCCGTAGTCGATACCTAAAATTACTACCAATCGCGAGGTACGGCACCCAGTACACTACCCAGCACAACACAAACGGCAGGCAACGAAACCACAAAGCTGTCCTCGCCACCCCGCTCTAAAGCACCGTTACACCTGCCTAGCTCGCCGCCTTCTTTTTCTTCTTCGCAGGCTGCTCCGCCGCCGGCGTATTCCTGCCGTTCGACGCACTGCCGCTGTCCACCGCCTTGTACCCCCGCTTCTTCAGCGTCCGCTGCAGCGCCCGCTTCGTCTCCCCGTCCGCGAACGTAGACAGATCGAAGTACGGCGCCGCCAGCTCCAGCAACCTGCGTCAAACAAACGCGTGGCCATCAGCATCCATCCCGTCCATCTAAGGAAGGCTTCCCAACCACATCCGCATGGGACGCTGGCGCCGGGAGGAAAAGAAGAGACGCACCACTCAGGCTTCACCTCGGTGACAGTCCGGATGTACGGCTTCGTCGTGAGCACGAACTCGTTGAAGATCACCCACTCCGGCGACGTATCAAGGCCGCAGCTCGGGTGCAGTGACACCACCTGGTTGTCCTTCACCGTCAGGTACGCGTTCTTCTCGCCTTCCTTGTGCGCGACCTGCATGAAGAACCCGCAAACGAGCGTCTTCCGGATGTTCTGCCACAGCTTCTGTTCGTTTGCCGTCGTCACCAGTTCGATCTCGTACCGCTCCATCGTCCGTTGCAGCTGCATGCGCACGTTGTCCGCCTGCTGCAGCGCACGGGCGGAGAGGTAGTTGTTCCAACACCAGTTCTTGTCATGCTTGTCTGTCAAAGGAAAACGCCAGTCAGAGAAGCTGCGTTGGTACTTGTATAACCTTCTACGTACTATTCATATAGGAGTTGTAGACGTTCATCAACGTCAGATGGTCACCATCTGGTATTGTCAGGAGCGCCTTCGCAGCGTCCGCCTCCTTCCGCTGGTTCGGAGGCCTGAGCCACACGTTAGGCACTGATGATACCCCCAAGACCATCAGCGAACAGGACCAAGACATGGGCGGCGGTACCTACCAGAAAGCATCGCAACGATGGTCAGAATTTCGTGACTGCAGTAGAACTCCGGGCTGGCGATCAGCATCTTCGCCATCTGGAAGCCCAATATCAGATGACGGCGAAGGACAACAGTCACAAAATATGGTCGTACCTGGGGATCGAGCGGGAAGTCCGCCATGATGGAGCCCAGTTTCGTCAGCTGGCCCTCGTCGTCCAGCGCGGCCAGATAGTTGAGCAGTTCCAAGGCACGCATGAGAGTCTCGGGCGCGGGCGCGTCGACGTAGTCGAAGTGCACCAGGTCCTGGATGCCAAGCTTCGCGAGCTCCAGCACCGTGTTCGCGAGGTTGCTCCGCAGGATCTCGGGGTGGGTCTGCTCCTCGAGCTCGCTCATGAAGTCCTTCTCCGTGTACAGTCGGAAACACTTGCCGGGTCGCGTACGACCGGCACGTCCGGCGCGCTGTTGCGCTGAGGCCTTCGAGATGGGCGACACGAGCAAAGACTCTACACGAATGCGCGGGTTGTACACCTTCTGCTTTGAGAAGCCAGGGTCGACAACGTAGACGATGCCGTCAATGGTGAGCGACGTCTCAGCGATGTTCGTGGAAATGACGATTTTCCGGCCAGGGGGGCCACCAGCAACGCGTGGTTGTGGTGGCTGGTCGAAGATACGCTGTTGCTGTTGTGGGGGAAGGGAGGAGTATAAGGGGATACAGGTGAGCGGACCGACGCTGTCCGGATCCTGATTGAGGAGCTCGTCCGCCTCAAGCTTGATCTTACGGCACGCATCTTCTATCTCCTCCTCACCAGTCAGGAACAGCAGGATGTCCCCTGGGTCTTCGGCGCGGTGGATCATGAGCACCGTGCGAATGGCGGCCTCGACGTAGTCCGGCTCTGGTTCCTGCGTGTAGAAAACCTCGACAGGATGCGTACGACCTGGAACCTTGAACAATGGCGCGGGATTACTGGGTCCGGCAATGCTGAAGTATCTCTGGAATTTCTGAGCATCGAGGGTAGCAGACATGACCACGATCTTGAGGTCCGAACGGCGTTTGGCCAGGTCTTTAAGAAGACCCATGAGGATATCGGTGGCGAGCGTGCGCTCGTGCGCCTCGTCAAGGATGATGGTGGAGTATCGTTTGAGGTCGGGATCGTTCATGGCTTCTCGGAGGAGCATACCGTCGGTCATGTACTTCATGAATGTCGTTCCTGGCTCAGTCATATCCTCGAACCGTATTGAGTAGCCGACTTCCTTTCCCAGCGACACTGAAAGACGTAAAGGCGTTAGAATGTGTTCAAATGGAGATGAAATCAGCCTCGTAGTTGGCTAGTTCGGAACACAATCCAGGAAGCGGGAGGACATGGAGAAGGGAGGGGGCGCATGTCAAGATGCCTGGTGAATACTGTTGAGGAAATGCAGCTACTCCGGTCCCAGGTTCGCAACAAGACGCAAGTGCATCCCTCGAGACTCGAGTTGCGTAAATGCGCCATATGCACCGATGGGCATTAGCACATTGTGCAAATGTGGATAAGTCGTCGCATTATTGTGGTCCAGAGCCAGCATGGCTGCGTATATGCGTGCTTCAGAGCAACTTCCTTTGTAGGAAATTACGTGGACAGCACACATGGTTGAAATGAGGGACGGACGATAAGAGAACGCTCATCTGCAGAATCCTGGCGAAGCAGCGTAGGAGGGAGTTGGCGGAGTTGATTCGTCACGATCGCGCGAGAAACCTATGGAGCTCAGGAGAAGACAGCCCCCAACTCTCTACGCAAAGCCTCAAAGAACTTGTCCCATTCTTTCCCGTCCCTTTCAATTTCTCTTTTATTGGGCCAGATTCGAAGCAATGTTCACGAAACTGAGATCCAGGAGGAACTCACCATCAAGCTCGTCCGCAACACGCTTGGCGACTGACATAGCAGCGACTCGTCTTGGTTGTGTACATGCGACCATTTGGCCCTTGGTATGGGGAAGGTCGGAGTAGCAGACAAATTGCGGGATCCTGTCACAAGGCGAGTGGTAAGCATGGCTGTCAAGTGTCCGGGATTGGTGGAAAGTGTGGGTTGTCTTACTGAGTGGTCTTTCCTGAACCTGTCTCGCCGACCATGACGATGATCTGGTTGTTGGTAAACTTTTTCCGGGGAATTAGCTACGCTCGAATGCTTGGGGGCTGCGGAATGCCTGAAGCAGACTCTGACCTCCCCAGACATGATGAGAAGCAAATTGAAGACGTACCATCTTGAGGAACTCGTCCATCTGGCCAAAGACAGGAAGCTTTTTGCGACCCTCGAGGATCTTCTTATACTGCGGCGAGTGCGGTTGACGAGTAAATGGGTTCACATCGCTCTCCTATAGATGGAATCAGAAATCGAAATTGTAGTAGACAATGTAAGAAGGCGTGCCATTGCTCTTGTAGCCTGTTCTGCGGTGACTTTCCTTGGGAGGAAGCCATGGAGAGGGTTGGCACCGGCAGGAGGTTTTGAGGTGACTGGAGGAGCGCTGGTATAGGGATTGTAAGTCTCGTAGCCCATTGCAGTATTCGTACACCAGAGAGAGGGCAAAAAGGAGGGCAGACGGGGGAACGAGGGAGGGGAATGGCGCGTTGTAGTCAGAGCAGCAGCAGCAGCACTGCAGGCGAGTGGAGGAAAAAGTAGGCGCTCATGATCACGTGGCCACGGGGACGACGCGCGTTCGCGAGAGTCGAGTGTGCAGCGAGTGACGCGTTCTCGGACATCGTCTCCTCCTTCCACCTTCTTCCTCAGCCATGGACCACTTTCCGACAAACTGGGGCCGTCCGGTACGCTTTCTGACAGTTGATAACTGTGACAGATGCTCAACAACCCTTAGCGCAATGACGCATTCGATGCTTATGGCACATACCCCATCCACCAACGTCCGGCCACCAAGGACAACTTCGCAGAAGGCGTACAACGCACCCAGTATGTTCTCTGCACATCCCCAACAGTTTCAGTGGCTCACATCGGTGAAGGCAACCCATCGTGACCGGTACATCCGTCCTTGCCATCCAGTACAAGGATGGAATTATGATGGCTGCAGACAACCTCGGTTCGCTACTCCCGCTCCTCCGTCCTCTTGCCCGAGCCTGACCGTGTATTTTTCGGCAGCGTCATATGGCTCACTTGCCCGCTTCAAGGACATCCAACGTCTACACCCAGTTGGCAACTCCACCGTCATCGGCGCATCCGGAGACATGTCCGACTTCCAAGCTATCCAATCCCTCCTCGACGAAGTCGTCATCGACGAGTTCACCCACGGCGACGGTCACGATCTCGGTCCGGCAGAAGTCCACGAATATCTCTCCCGCGTCATGTACTCCCGCCGTTCCAAGATCAACCCTCTCTGGAATTCCATCCTCGTCGGCGGCTTCCGAGATGGCAAACGGTGAGTCTCGTACTCTCGTACTCTTTCAGCGGACATCCGCGCTCTCCTACCCATGATCCAAGTACCAATACACCGTTCTCCCTCTCCCTCACTATCAGTCGTGCTTTATATCTATGTTGCCAGTTTTGAGACCAATGGCGGTTCCAGACCTTTAGCAGGAATACCCCGAAAGTTGACAATCACAGATGATGCCATTTCCTCGTATTATTCAAGGTCACCTTGAATTCCACCCTCCTTTTATCTCGTCGTTATCAATTCGGCATTTTTGCTTTGGATGCCAGTTTAACACACGGACTCCCATCCTCCGCTTCTCCTCATTGCCCTCGAATTTTGCCAAATACATCGCCACTAACGTCATTGGCCTCTGTTCTGCCGCAGATTCCTGGGTTACGTTGACCTTCTTGGCACAACCTACTCCTCCCCTTCAATCGCAACTGGCTACGGTGCCTACATCGCGATTCCCATCCTTCGTTCCGCCGTGGACGGCAGAGTGGAGGAGCTCACCGAGGAGAACGCGCGCAACCTCCTCCACGAATGTATGCGCGTCCTCTTTTACCGCGACGCTCGCAGTTTGGACAAGGTCCGTCTCCCTATCTGTGCTTCTCGCACGTCAATGCGGCGGGAAAGATAGACTCACCTCGGCCCGATGTTCTTAGTACCAAATAGCGACGGTGAACGCCTCGGGCGTGCATATCTCGGACCAGGTGCATCTCGAAACCTCCTGGAGCTTCGCGGAGGGCATCCGTGGATACGGCGCGCAGACGCAGTAGTTTTGGACGGAGCACACATCTGCAACCGCAATCGCGCATGTAATAGTAGTGGTAGAGATGATTGTCACAATGGGACCTCTGTACATCTTCTGAGAGGGTTCGATCCCAACCTGTGGGACTTGAAGGATAAAAAGACAAGATACTACGCCCAAACTCCCAGCCTCAAGCCTTCGCCGCTCCATCCACCGCGATACCGTCTGAGGAGATCCACTAGTATATTAAGGTAACCAAGTACGTACCGTATTATTGTAGTACTACTCCGAATCCTCGCAGTATATGTCAACAGCTAGATCTACAGAGCGTGTAGTCGTGCATGATGGCCAGGCCGTGCGTAGCGTTGCGTTCAGTGTCTCATTACTAAGACTAGGATGCTATACGATGGGATGCGCGGTGTTGGTGTGTCAGGAGCTCCGAGTCTGGTGCCAAAACGAGACAGCATTCTATGCTACAGAGTCGAGTCGTGAGATTGAGCTGTACGGAATGAATGGGGGACAAAGTCGATGTGGGAGTAGAAATGAGTGTCGGCGGCGGCGCAACGTTGCGGATAGGCTGCGACGAGGATGTTCATAGATACCTTCGCGGATCCGACTGCCGCCTCAGGCCTGCGAGACGGCGGCGGTGGGCGGGAGATGCAGAGGCACCGAACGCGGGGGGACGACGATCTCCCTCAGATGGAACGGCACCCATCGCTCCCGCTCTCGCTCCTTCTCCCACTGCCTCATCCTCTCTGCATCCGCCTCTGCCTTCGTCTTCGATGCGGCGGGTGCAGACCCCTGGCCCATCGCGCGCTCGAACGGCTCGCTCGCGCGTTCGAGCTGCGCAACCCGCTCGAACACATCGGCACGCACGGCGGCGGTCTGGAACCACGCGCGGATGCCCGGGCGGATGCGATTCCCAAGCGTGCCTTCTGGAACGTTGGGTGCAGAGCTCGGTCGGGGGTTTGTGGGGCTGGGGAAGAGGGAGGAAGGGATGTGGAGGTTGTGCGATCGTTCCCTTGTTGAGCGGGGGCGCGGGGCGCGCTTGGGTCTGAGGCTGAGGTGTTTCCGGAGTCGACGGTGAGGCTGAAGATGAGGCAGGAGGGGTAGCAGAGACGGATGATGGCTGAGCGGAGTCCTTGTTCGCATTCGCTGTGGGATGGGAGCCGGGGCCGAAGGAACGGCTCCAACGGGTGCCGCGGCGGGAGTAGAGGCTGGTGTCGATGCGGGAGGGCGAGCATTGGGCGGCTTCGGGTTTACTACAGTAACTCGGTCGTCAGCTCGCACCGAAGACCGCCGTAGTTCATCATACATCGAGTACTCACATTTTCCAGGCCAGATGCCCGCCAGAGTCGTCGGCAGCTTCATCCTCCTGCTTGCGAGGACGTCATCAGCCACCATCCCGTCCTTCTTCCTCCCAAGCCCCAGGCCCGCCCACGTTTTCTCAGCGCTCAGGTGTGCCATCCGCGCGAAAGACACCATGCCGGGGCGCGGGTCGTACCCTGCAGTCACCCTGTGCATGACTCCCAGGCGCGTCAGGGTACGTCCCCGGCACGGGCGTGAACTCCCACTGCCGCGCCTGTGTGATCCACGTCCCGCAGGGTAGGCCGATGTTGCCCGCGACATAGTCGAGCACCATGGGGGGCATGGCCGACCGCTCTCCATTCTCTTCGCGATTGGGGTTGTGGGACTCTGGGACAATCCACGGCGTGGACCACCGATGCCAGCAGTCCCAAGGGGAGCGCACAGGGAACCGCGTCTTGGTCGCGGTGTACAATGCCAGCATCGCTGCGCGTGACTCGGCAGACGGCGGGCGCACGCCTGCGGCAGCCGATTTCATGACACGGGCGAAGGCGCCCGCGTCTGCGCAGGGTAGGGTGAGTGGGGGACGGCGCCGGGGGAATGGTACGATGCGCTGAGCGGGTGGCGGCCCTAGCGGCGCATCGCTCGCGGGGGGCTCCAGAAGAAACGGTAGCCTAGTAACGAATAGCGCGTCCTTGTCAGACGCGTTAGAAAAGGTGCTGGGGGACGGCAGCGGAGTCGACGGGGAGGCGGCGGGTGTCGTTGAAGACTTCGCATGAGCATTGGCCTCAGCATGCGCCTCCGCGCTACCGAACGGTGCGGTCTTGCCGCGTTCACCGGCCTTCGTCTTCCCGTTTGCGCCTGTGCCAGCTCGCGCGCGTAGCCGACGGGACTCCACGTTCATCTCTCGAAGGAGGGTCTTCATCTTGGCTTCCTCTTCGTTGCTGGTCGTGGCCTGTTTCCCGAACCACTCCTGCAGAGGGCGTGTGATGAGGATGTTGTTGTACGCCTCCGCGATGAAAGTCCAGCCATTCTCCGCAGGGGGGAAGTGCGAAGTCACTTCAAGCAAGAAGAGGACCTCAAGCATAGTCCACGGATGTTCAGTGAGGTGGTTGGCAGGGTTGGCAGGCGGGTCAGGGGGAATGTTGTGGTTTTTGGACGCAAGGGTGTGTAAAGCAGTATGCCGGATACCGGCTGCAGGAGCGGCGGGAAGGATGTACCCATGAGGGCCTACGTGTAAGGCGTAATCATGAGGTTTGAGGCCCAAATAAACGGTCTCCGGGGGCGAATCCGATGCTTCCACCGGTGGAGATGTAGTTGGAGACGTGGCTTGAGGAATGTCGGGATCTGGCGAGGAGGCTTTCTCGTCCAAGGGAGAGCGATCCTCTGGCTCCGGTTCTGTCGGTCCAGTGTCGGATTCAGAGGGACAAGAATTGCTGTCTGGATCGCTGTCAGATACGCTGTCCGTATCCTCTCCGTCCGGTTCCACGCTCGCCTCGAGCAAACCATTACCCTCTGTGCCTATCCCTTGTGGAGATTCCGTCGCCTGAGCATGGGTGACAGCCCTCTCCTTTCCCTTTCCGCTAGCAGCTTGGTCATCCTCCTGAACCACCTCGGTCTGGTCGACTACCGCACGCACTCGCGCCTCCAACCGAACTGTTTCCTGTCTCAATGCTTCGATCTCCCCAGGAGATACCTGTGCTTGCCACTTTTCCATCTTGCCTAGCATGTTCTCCATCCGATGGACGCTCTGGAGCACCTCCGAACGCCAGCGTGCGGGGCTTGCAGACTGACCGTCCTTGCCAAGGGCGTCACGGACGCGTTGCAGGAGGGCATCAGGACTCCCTTCGCGTGCATCCGCGCTGAGCGACCCGACAAGCTTGGCGATGCGTGACATGGATGCGAGGAGGTCTTGAGGGGTGTCAAGGAGTGGATCAGAAGGGTCGGGTCCAGTCTTGTCTCTTTCCTTGGTTTTTGCTCGCACCCTGGACCGCTTCTTCTTGTTCTTCTCGCGCTTCTTCGCAACCGCTGCGGACAATGGCCGCGACTGGGACGTGTGAGGAGAGACACCATCTATATCCAGTGTTGGCTTAAGCTCGTCGTCCGCTGCGTCTTCATCGACATCCACTTCCTCCTCCTCGTTCTCAGCGAGCTCCTTCTCCGCCTCTACCAAATCCCTCTCCTTCTCTACCAGCCTGGGATCCTCCAAGACGATCGGCGGCAGCTCCTTCTCGTCTTCGCCGCTGTCCGAGTTGGGTTGCGGAAACATGTCCATGAGCATGCCCATGCCATCGAAGTGCTTCGGCTCGGAGGGCAACCACTTATGGAGCGGACGGTGTCCATAAGGGCCTGCTGACCTGCGCGTCGACCATCTGGAGCGAGGACTAGGCGCGCGGGAGCGGCTGAGTAAGTCGTCGAAGAGCTCTGGAGGAGAGCCAGAGCTGGAGGACGGAGGAGGCGAGTCTGGGTGGGACAGGTCATTGGTGCGGGGTGGCCAGACCTGGGGAGGGATGTGGAAGTAGTTTGAGAGCGTCTGGGTGGGATTGTGTCGGCGAGATGAAGTGGACTCGCTACCTGACCTTGGCATGGTCCAATCGCATGACAGCGGAAAGGGTGAATCTCCCAGTGAAGCCACGTAGACGTGGTAGAGGGTGACTAGCAGGAATGTGTTCTTCGGGAATGGCTAGGCTGAATCTGTAAGATGGGGGATGTGGGCGCAGTGAGCTCGAGATCGTGCGGTAATGGCGCTAGACGGTTAGCCACACACCTGGGTGGCCAGAAATGACGATGTGGGTTGAATTTTCGAGCAGGGGCAGATTGGTCCACTCGAAGTTCTGGGAGGGCCACTCGGATGTGGAAGATATAAAGATCGCGAGAGGAGTTGTGGAGAGGAGGTGGTGAGGGAGAGGAGAGGAGAGGTCGGGGTGGTTGGGTGGATGACGGCCTGGTTGGGACGCAGCCACAGCGCGTCGCGTCGCGTGAGCTGCGAGCGCTACGCTGAGCGCGGCTCTTGGACGTGGCCCACTTTCTCGCCTGCTTTGTTCTCCTTGTCCCTCCTCGCGTCATTATAATTCCCCTTGGTTTATGAGAACGCATGGCAGCTGTTCTGCAGTGCTTTGTTTATGTCCATCCGAAAAGGCCATGTGGGCATCGTTTGTTCTTCAATGCGTCTCTTGTGCACCGACGTTCTGGCGAGTCGGGCGAGCGACTCTTGGGCGCGCAGCGCGCTCACTCATGCCAAAGGCGAGCATATCCCTTCCTCTTTCTTGAACGGTAACCAAACACAAGATTTGTATGGTACGCGCTGGCCTCGTGTCGACGATGTGTCTATCGCACCCGTTGGACATGTAATGTATCCAGAGTTGCCATTCCTCGCCATCTTTGTATAATCCTGCTATCTTCAGGCCGGGAATTACAGTGACGCTGTCAACGAGCATAAGTAGTACGTCCTTTCAGATCATTCTTCTCTCAAGTTCCTTAAAAGCAATAGTTTGATTGTAGCAACGCCGAAAGGGCGACATTTGCGTGAGCAAACAGCCGGTTTGCACTAGCTGACGAAGGTCGTGGGTTTTCAAACCGTCCTCATTTGGGCTGAGTTGAAAGCGGTTCACTCAACGGCGTCCGCCTGGACTCATCTTCGGACGTTACCAACCTGTTGCTTGGTTTGAGAACCGGAGAAACGGGATGCAAGCTACGTATATCCTCCAATCGCTCTCAATCTGTTCATTTCAACACGTCCCTCAACGTCACAGGGGTGAGTTGCAGTGTCTCGGAGTGAGTGTCACCCTCGACTGGAAGTCGACTTTCCCAGATGGTGGCACGCAGTTCGTTCAGAACAGTTGGGCCGAGTTCCAGTGACCACTCTTCTCAGTGTCTTCACCAACATGCTTGGACGTCATACTGGCGCATCCTCGAACGCCTGTGTAAACGGCGAAACAAACACCCGGCTATCTCTTCTTTGATCTTCACGGACGAGCCTTCCCGTGGGACGCGGAGGTGCCACAAGTTGAGTGATGATAAGTTTTGTGGCTACGAGGTGCCGCTGATTTACCTCCGGTACTCGCTTCGGTTGGTTCTAACAGAGTTTAACGCTACTTTGCCGCAACGTTCTAGCAGATATAGCAATGACAAGGTCAACTACCGTCGCCTTCGTCAGTTCTGAACGACTCAGGCCAACAGAACAAGAAGTCAGATTACCTCCTTCTGACCTCCGAATGCCTGCGGCGGCCCTTCCTAATTCGCTAAAACCTCCTCGAAGCACTTGCTCATGTCAAACGTTGTGGCAAGCGCAATCCAATTGACTGCATCCGGTACACGATCTTCTCTTCTCTTTCTGGCTCCGTGTGAGTGCCACTTCTTCAATCCAGCCGTGGAGTTGACCCACCTATCGAATGTGCGAGCGTCGTTCTGTTCTTAGGCCTCACGCTGTGACCTCGGGTCCGACAAGCGCTTGACAAGGACTGCGTGGCAAGGGTCCCCCTTCGGTCCGTGCACTGTAGCGGTTCAGCTCCGCCGACCAAAAAATCTTCTCCAAGGGTTTCTCAATACTCCCGGAGCCCTAAATGACCACCCAGTGTATCCGAACATCAGTTCACTCCAGGCTACTACTTCTGGGCGGATTCATGCGATCACGCCGCGCCCTTCCAACTGCAAGGGTCTGTACTTGCAAGCGAGCGCGACCGTCGTATACACGCAGCTTGGTGGCGCCCAATCCCTAGCAGCAGCCTGACATCGCAAGCACAGTTTCCGCAGTTTTTTTTCGACGCCCCTTGATGTACGCATTTCCATGTCCCCCCAACCTCCGGATGACCGAGTCCTTGACGCTCCCATGGAAGGGATTCGCGGACTCCACGCCGCCACTCTGAATTTACCGCCGTTGTGGTTCCCCTTCTGCTCGGAGTTCTCCTGAGAGCGGTCGAAGGGAGAGAAGGAGAAGACCGACGTCATCAATTTGCTCCGGGTTCTAGCGGGCTCGGTTGCCACACGCAGACCCCGACCCCTCTTGTTAATTGGCCGTTTCCCAAAGCTACTGCGGAGTCTTTCCAAACCCGGACGGAGAAGGGATGGCTTCCAGCTTCGAGGACCGAATCATCGCACAAATTGCGTTCACTGTGTTCGGTGGCATCATTCACGCAGAGGTATAAAGTGTGCGGAGGCCCTCCTACCGTCCAACCCCAGGGCACCTCGTTCACTCGGTTCTTCTCTTGTCCAAAAACCCCCCTTCATCCGCAACCAAGCCTCAGAGTCCCTCACCTCGCCGAACAAAAATGTTCTCCAAGTTCACAGTTGCCTTCGCTCTCGCTGCTATCGCAGCTGGAAATCCTCTCCCCCAGATTATTCCCACTTCCATCCCGGCCCTCCCCACGTCCATCTCCATCGCTCTGCCTGTCACCGTCCCAAGTGCGGTTGGCGGGGTTGCTAGGTGAGCCATCTCTTGTCTTCAAGGCAAGGTCTACAGCCGTTTACATTTTCCACAGCAGCGCCTTAGGTGCCGTTGGTAAATATATATTTCTCCCCCTAACCATGGTATGCCGCCGCTGACCGTCCTCCTGTAGAAGCTGCCGAGGTACCCTCCCTCCCTGTGACTCTTCCGACGTCGGTCTTGTCGGACCTCCCGACTACCATCCTGTCCGACCTTCCAACTACCATCCTGTCCGACCTTCCAACTACCATCCTGTCTGACCTTCCAACTACTATCCTGACTGACCTTCCGACTACCATCCTAACGGACCTCCCAACGACTATTCTCACCGACCTTCCGACCACGATCCTCACCGACCTCCCTACCACAATCATTTCCGGCCTTACCACTATCCTTACTGATCTCCCTACTACTATCCTCACCGATCTTCCTACTACTATCCTCACCGACCTCCCGACCACCATTCTGACCGACCTCCCTACTACCATTCTGACCGACCTCCCGACGTCTATCCTCACCGACATCTCCGTCTCCGTCCCTGCCGTGCCGACGAGCATCCTTTCTTCTCTCCCCATCGCTGTCCCCACAGTCGCTTAAGGGCGACCAGTGACGCGGAGGCGCAATTCGTTCGCTGTTATAAGTGCCCACACTCGTCCTTCTACATCCATCCCCTCCTTAACACCTTGGTTATAAACAGCTGCCAGCGACCTCGACACCCCGCCCTCAGGCGCCTTACCATGTCCTCGGGTTCCGTTGCCTCGTGCGTTGAGACGTGTACATATGCCCCTCCATTCCCTTCTCTCGGCCTCGTCTTCCGAGTTCCGTTGACTTCACTGTAGTACGGTCGAGTTCGAGTTAGATGAGGTGTGGTGGTCGAGGGATGCTAGTACGTTGTGTAGAACCGCGTGGTAGAAAGGTTGCTTGGAAATGTTTCGTACAGTACATAAATCGAAGATGCATATGTTGTCTGTACTCCCGCGGCAGGTCCAGGCTTTGCGTCTCAACCAGTGGAAGACTTCCTGGAGCTGCTCAGCCCTTGGCAACGTTGTGGCGAGGTCCCCCGTTTAATCTCGCATAGTGAGATCTTCGATTCACCATTAGATTCAGAGTAGGACAAAAACGATGCAGTGTAGCGTTTAAGCCGAGCTTTGCATCTCGGAAATGCGGCGAAGTGTGATATAATACATTGTAGAACTACTTCCACTGTGTAGGTGAGTGACAATTGCAACCTAAGCGTACAGCGATTTACTTCGACCTCTCGACAGCGTTCAGGTAACCACACGACTGGTTCATTCATTTCAACAAATTGCCGCGTCCAGTTCAGTCGATTGAGCTGGATGAGAGCGTCATCGCCTTGCTGGTCGAGTTGGCGGAGGGTGTCACTGCCTTGTTGGTCCAATTGGATGGAAAGGTCGACCCCTCGCCGGTTGCGTTGAACGGGGGCATCAATCCCTTGTCGGTCGAGCTCGATGGGTTCTTGAAGAACAGTAGGCCGGACAGCCCGACTTCATGAAGCCGTAGGCCCTGTCAGAGCATGTCCCTAGATCCAGCAAACGAATATTGGGACTGAACGTACGGTCGGCGGTGTCCTGCGCAAAGCTCCCGAACCCGAGCACGTCGGAGGTCCAAAATGGCTGTCCTTGATTGGTGCCGTCCCCATTCCCGAAAGGCTACAAGTGCCAGCGTCAGCACTCCTCAAATATTTCGCGTGCAAGACAAGCTTTATCTTTACTCACACCGGCAGTGCGATACTGCTCTGAATTAGTATTGAAGATGACGAAGGCGATGTTCGTGACCATATCACGTTTATAGTAGGAGTGGTATCCCTCGCGCCCATAGACAGCGGCGAGAACCTCGCCCGCTGCAGTGCAAGGGCATCAGGGAGAAGTAGTACTGAATGCGGGTGAGCTTACCGCCAAAGGAAACGATCCCCGTCGGCGGGTTGAAGACACTGCCATGGCTCAGGATGGCAGTATCTCCGTTTTCAAGGTTGTATGAGACGGTTACGCCGTCAACCTGGTAGAACGTACAGTTGTATCTCAGCGGAGGATAGGTACGAATATGGGTAGACGAGTGGAACGCACTATCCAACCGCTGGAAACGGATATCTGATGGATGGGGAAGGCAGAGTTGAGGATGCTATTGGCTACCGACTCTGTCAACCCTCCCCCCGTTGGCAGTACAAGCACCGGAAATACCGTACCGCCATCATTAATCACGAATTGGCCTATAGGAAGTAGATGTGAGTGGGTGCTACGAACCTGCCAGTGCGATCAAAAATGACTTTACCTCCGTGGTCCATGTAGAAAATGTCAGGAGAGTGGGAACCAGGAGTTGTCCCGCCGATGAGCGAAGTCGCAGCGTAGTTCTGCATCGTTGAGATAACGAATGCTTGGGAGGGAGGGGGAGTTGGAAGCTCTGAGTTCGGAGGCCTCACACACTCCTTTTTATCTCTACGACGGATTAGATCCTGCCAAATTTACCATCCGTCCAGAACCCAGGCCTGCAGGTGAGGAGGGATTCTACGTTAGTGTCTGTCACAGAGGTTCCGATGCAGAACCCCGTCCAACACACGGTTAGGTTTAGCCTGCTAGGGGCATCTTTCTGACTCAGAAAGCAGCACGACGATACACCTTCGCTGGCTGAGTCCCGAAGGATGGCAATTGAATGACGGATAATTATCGAACGATGGCAGGTGAGTCCCTGAGGGCGATGATCGATAAGAGGTGCACGCACGTTGCTCCGTCTGAGTACTGCTACTACTGAGTATGTGCGAGACGACGGAGATGCCGTCGTGATCGCGTGTACTTAAGACATATGCAGGGAAGCTCTTGAGCCCAGGCACTGCGAGGAGGCTAGCCATTGTGTATCCCAGTCATAGAAGGGTGCTATATCATCTTGTCCACGCTTGAAGGTGGTGGTCTCATGCAGAAGCAGTGACACTGAGCTCGTCTGGAATGTGCGATCATGTCTTGTGAGCGAACCGAATGATGCTGGGATTATAACACGTACTTGTTTGAAGGCAAGGATATTGTAGCATGTCGGCCATCCTTGGTAGATACATGCTGCCTAAGGCTTTGAGTTTCAAGCGAGAGCGGACAAGTTGTCAAAGAGCACAACCCGGACGACGACGACGACGAGACCGTCACGAGTGCCCAGCTCGATCGGGTATGTAAGTTCACACGGTATCAATCTGGTATCAATTTTATGGATTCATCGACATCGCCACACGCCTCCAGCGCTCAATGGCCCGGACAGTGCGGCCACTGTCCGCGTCATGATATGCTGCTGCATTCTCGCTGAGCTTTACATGTCACGGATGGGGGACGACTTCTACAAAGCTGCGTAAGCAACACTGCTGGTGCGTCCTTCAGTTGCCCGTCTCGTTCAAATCCTCCGACGGTGCTTTCTTGAAGAACACCAGGCCGGATAACCCAACTACAGGCAGAAATGTGTAGGTCAGCACACGTTGGAAATCCGCTGAGAATGCAAGGTTGCCAGAGTGGACATACATGTGGCATCATCCTGTCCGAAGCTCCCGAACGCGAGCACGTCGGAAACCGAGAACGAATGCTCCCTGGTAATGTCCCCGAACGGCTATTGCGAACAACATCAACGCTAAGCCTCGGGTATGGGTAAGGTTAGGCTTTGACTTACACCGACGATGCGCACCGTCTTTGTCTCCGTGTCGAGTACGACGAAGCCGATACTTCCTACCTTGTTACCTCTGTACCAGGCATAGAATCCTGCGTAGCCGCGGACGGTAGCAAGGACCTCGTTGTCTACATGGCATGTATCAAATAACAGCATGGTGATGGGGTGGAGGGAGGAATTTACCACCAAGCGAAACGACACCACTCGGCGGGTTGACGGTGCTGCCATGGTTCATGACGGCGGTGTTTCCGCCTTCGAGGTTGTAGGTGACCCTGAGACCATTAACCTTGTGGAGCAATCGTGACCGGTTCAACGATGACCGTGACGGGAATAAGTTGGACGCACGACACCCTGGATACTAGTAAAAACCTCGATCTGCTGGATGGGATGGGTAGCGTTAAGGGTGCTGTTTGCTGTAACCATGGTCTGTCAACTTCGGGGATCGGCAGCTTGAGCCGACATTGCAAGCACCGCACCAGCGTCGTGGAGCACAAATCTCCCTAAATCGAATGCAAGGAATGGGCGTGAGCGAACGACGTACATCTGTGGTCAAGTACCCAATAGCAAATTTGGAACGGACTCACCATTGCTGGTCAAATAATAGATGTCGGGGGAGTAGGAGCCTGGACTGGCCCCGCCGACGACGGAAGTGACAGTGTAGTAGCTCGACATTGTTGGGGTAACAAAGGACTGGGGAGTAGGGGGATTCAAGACTTCGAGGCCTGAGTCCTGGGTTGCCGTGGTGCACTCCCTTTTATCGGTCAACACTACGAAACTTCCCGTCCGCCAGACCTGAGACTCTTGAATCCAAGAATGAAGAGGAGTCGACCGTTTCTGTTGTGCTATAGAAGCTCCAAGTGCGACGTAAGGCATGGCAGAATGACACTTACAGTGTCTCCCATGTCGTCACAGAGAGCACATTTTCATGCGAGGTAGGTCAAGGAAGGCAGCTGGTTATCGAAGGATGGCAGTTGAGCACGAGAGATGAGTGGGCAACCGCCAACCGTCGATTTCCGTGACGGCGTGCCGGCACGTAGAACGATCAAGCCCATCTAAGTTCATTGAGAGGAGCCATATGGGTAAGGCCACAGAACGTAATTACCCACCCAGGCCGTTGCATGGACGAGAATGACGGCAGATGACCAGGTATTACCCTATGGTGGAAGAACACGGGGGCTGTGGTGCCGGATCCCGACATGGGGCCTCCCGACTTGAACAACCAAGTCATAGCCGTTGCCTGGAACATCTCGTGAGTCGTCACACGCAAAACTACAATAGGAACGGGGGGTGTACAGACATAGTAGCCAGCCTTCTGCATGTACGATTGCAGTCCAGGTCGGTGTCCATCAACCTGATCAAACCTGGGGTATCCATTAGACGCCAATGACCTCGACAGAGCAGTGCCATCAGATACTTACTGCTTTTCTCTCTCAACTAAAGTTGAACCAGCCATTGAATATTGAATTCTGGTACGTTGCATGGATTCTAGGTCGCATTCAAATTTCCTCGACCTGGCAGGACTAAGTTTCCAAACCGCCAATGAGGCGAAACACGATGCATATTAGGATATCATCTCCAGTATGTACAAAGCTAATGAATACATGTGGGCTGATCTTCAAAGCATGATGCACAGGAACAAAAACCGAACGCAGCGAAAGCATTGCGAAGCGAGTCTAGTCATGCAGTGCGAATGCGAATGCGAACGAGCCGAATATACGACATATCGTCCGTGCGTAGGGCGAAGAGCCGCTGCTGATGCATGTCTCCATCCCTCAGACGAACGCACAATTAATGGAGCCACGATGGGTGGAAAGGTGGGTGGGGTGGTCAAGAGTAGCAAGATTTCTCTGACCTCACCGCCAGCCCGAAAGGAACACGACCCCGTCTCACGCGCTCCCATTCTGCCCCTCGGTCCCAGCAGCAAGGACCTCGATCCACGGCTGCTTCGGCACGTCGCCCGTCTTCGCCGCGACGGGGTGGAAGTCCGTCTCCGGCGTCGGGGGTACGAACCCGCTGGGGTGCACGATGGAGCCGTCGTCGAGCACGACCTCGACGGGGATCTTCTCCTCGCGGTCGCGCATCTGGGCGGCGACCTCGTCGCTGCGCAGCCCCGCGCCGAGCTCGTGCATCAGGTCGCCATGCACCTCCTCCCCTTCCGCGGCCGCGCGCAGCAGCTTGCGCTCGACGTAGAACTGCGGCACGACGTTGTCCGGGTCGTCCGCACGCGGGGGGCGTGCAGACGTGTTCTCAACGGTACCAGCGCCGATGTCGCTGAACCCGCTGACGACGCCGTTGCCCCCGTTCCCGTCCGACACCATGCGCCGGACCCACTCGACCTCCGCCTCCTTGTCGACGACGATCCGCTCCGCGCGGCCCTCGAGGGTCTCGCCCCACGGCTGCTTGATCGTCGCGACAAGCGGGTGCTCCTCGGTGTCGACCTTGGCCGCGACGGGGTGGAACTCGGTCTCGGCCGTGGGCGGCTCGAAGCCGCTCGGGTGCGCGACGGTGCCGTCCGGGAGGCGGACCTCGACGGGGATCTTCTCCTCGCGTGCACGGGTCTCTGCCGCCAGCTCGTCCCCTAGGATGCTGGTGCTGAGGGCGTGCATGAGCCCGGCCTCTCCTTCGCTGAGGTTCTTGCGGTCGACATAGTAGCTCGGCACGATGTCGTCGTGCGCGTCTTGCGACGGGCGGTGGGGACGCCGCCACGCGGCTGTCGGGTCGGCTTCATCCTCACCGCCTTGGCTCTGGCTCTGGTTCTGGCGGCGGGCAGAGGTGTGAAGGGCGCGGGTGTGTGAGGGAAGCTTATCTGCCGAGCAGGATGAGAGAAGCGATGTCGGCACAGGGCCCTGCCGCAACTGCCGTACGGAAATGCGGTAAGTCGCCGAGGGTCTGTTGGAACCGGGGTCAGTACGCAAGCTCAAGCTTTGGGGGTGCGTTGGGATTGAGCGAGGAGGTGGTATGGCAGGACAGAGGGCTCACAAACACTCCCAGACTGTGCGCGCCGCTGGCGGTTTGCAAACCCAAGCTATGGTTCGGCATACGGACCGATGACACGGAACGGGAAGGATGACGTCCATGGCTGCCAGTCCTCGCTCGATCACGACTGCTCGATCTGCGAGCATGCAGAAATGGCGAACTCACCTTGAAGCCTCTCTGGGAGAGGTCATGACGTCCTTGTTGCCGTCGCGAACGACTTTGCGTGAACGCGATGTGGGTGGCACAACATGGCTGGCGAGCACGGTAGACGCTGGCAGCACGGGAGTAGCAGAAGTGGAGGCGGCTGCGCTCTGGGCGGCGACAGAGTGGACGAGCCTGCGGCGGGCGACGTTGGAGAGAGTAGAGGCGTGCATTGGAAGAGTGTGGAAGGGGAGCAAGTATGGGTTGTGGTAGGAAGAAGAAGGGTAAGGGACATTATGAACGGCAGGCCTGTGTTTGCGGTTGTTTTGTTAGACTCCACTTGTGGGCTGAGTGAGGAGCGAGACGCGTCGGCTGCAGCGTCGTAACGTAACTTGGGGCTCGGCCACGGACGGCTTCAGACGGCTTCCCACCTGCGTGCACCCTCTTCTGTCGCGTTGCAGATGGGATCAGCGCCCCCGATAATGTCGCTCCTTCCCTTTTCAGACACTCATCCTCGAAAACTCGACCATCGCCACAAAAACGGCATATATGGACTCAGTTACGGGGTCCATCCGCCCACACACGTCCCTTCTTCCCTGTCCACTACGGGCGCCCCCAGTCGCTTCTGGTCTCCCCAAAATACTTTTCTACCCACTTGAGGCAACACGGCGGTGCCAGTCTCCCGAACAGCGCGACTGAAGCCGCTGTCTTATCTCTCCAATAGGCGCACGCGGTGTGGCAGAGCCACTTTGAGCATTTCTGGCCCATCCGAGCAAGTGGCTATCGATATTGTGAGGACATGCTCGACGCGGGGCAGTTTCCACTGTAGAGGGCCGCGCTGCTCTCATCGCGAATGCAGATCTAAAGAAAACTTACGGACATTACGGAGATCGCTGAATCTGTCCCTTGACATAAGTATGTGACTGTCAGATTGCCTTTCAGTGATGTCATCGATCCTCAGTACAAGTACCGAGTCCTCCCGACGACTGTCCGTCTCCATCCTCCGCACCTAACATTGTGGCCGAGCCCCTGCAGATCGTCCTGTATTTCTGGCGTCAACTTGTATCGTCTCGCAGTGCACTGAAGGGTGTACTGCTAGCCTGCCAATAACAAACGCATGCATAAGGCCGGTGAAGAAGGAACCAAAAGCGCGTACCATACGCAATTGGTCCTGCTCTCAGCTCTGGACATGGATATCACAAGCCCACCACGATCGAGCTCGAATGCAGCACAGGCTGTCTGGTAGAGTAGTTCTTCCCTGTTCTTCCTCAGATCGAGCCGCAAGTCTGGCCCTCTTCTGGATCACCTTGGCCGTAAACGACGGCTGTTTCAAGTTAAGAATATGTACAGACGTCATCTGGGGCTGCTCACCGATCGAACCTTATACGTACAGCGCCAAGTCAGGGGTCTTCGTAGGTAAGTTCCCTACTACTTATTTATCATCGGTCAATCTCAGATATGTACTTGCGCATCGCACTCTGAGTGTTGTATTTCCCAGCACTCTATCCTCTGTTGCCACCTACTAGCCGTGGGCCCATGTCTACTACTAGTGAGTACTTGAAGCCAACGCAGATGATAGAGGAGCTACGGTAACGAGTACTGACGTTCGCCTCCGAGTTGTCTGACTCGAACACACGTCGCTTTCTTACTTATCAAGGTGAATCTGGGTGGATATATGAGGCTATGGTAAGCAAGAACAAGGCGCGCTATCATATTCCGGAGACACGCTATCGTGTGGTTTGTTCTCGGGACGCCAACGAATCCGAATAGTACCGCTCAGACCTGGCGGATTTTTGGAGGCGCCGGGATTTTGGTGCAGTCGGATTTTGAGATGTAGATCGGCGGCGCCGTCATAGCTGCCTCCGGCAGCCCATTTACGAATCGGCACAGCTATCGGCACTCGCGATGCTTCGTAGCGACTGGGGGCAAGTTACGGCTATGCTCTCACCAAGCATCTCTCGCCATTGAAATTCAATGTTTGTAACCTACCGCCGGGACAACCTGGACATGCTTAGTACTCTTTTATCGCGCACGTCAACCGCGGATTCATAGGGAGAGATGCCTGCAAACCTGCGCAGATGTTGAAGACCGAGCTCGCAAATCTAATAAAAACGTCCGAGACCCAGGCCTTCATGTAGGGCGCGAGGCGGTGGGAAGGCCTGAGGCCTCTGAAGCCTTGTGGGCGTTGTTAGAGAGCCGCCATCAAGTATGAACGCTGCATTGCCGGAGACAGCTGTGACGGCGCCGCCGATCTACATCTCAAAATCCGACTGCACCAAAATCCGGGCGCCTCCAAAAATCCGCCAGGTCTGAGCGGTACTAATGCTCGAACAGACCACGGGCGCTTGCATGGAATCGCATTTCACGACCCCAGGTGCAAGGCGCACCTCCAACACTGAGCTCGGAATCTACAACGTCAACATACGGAAAGGGTCCGATCCACCGCCCTCCAGCCCCGCAAGCACAGCTTGGCGCACGGCGCCGAGGTAGTCGCCCAGGCGACGGCCGTCCTGGTTCGAAAAGTCGTTGTACAACTTGTACCGTGAGTCCGCAACGACGTTGACCAGCGACAGCGCATGCTTGAGGTTCCTGTGCAACAGCAATGTCAGCCGCAAACGTTCCAAAACCAGCCATAGAAATAGAGAGAGAGAGACGCACTCGGGTATGCGGCTGCGCGAGCCGACGAAGATGGAATGCAGACGGATGATGAGTTCCGGAATGTACGTCTGCCGGATGCGTATGAGGTCGCGCCGCTTTCTGTCCCCTAGAACGAACTTGATATTTAGTTTCTGCAGCGTTGGTCTGATTCCACGGACACCAAACACCCACCGTTGGGAACGTCCGCGTCCAGCATGAGCCAATCCGTCGTGAGCACCTTGACAACCTGCTCCCTGGCCTGCTCGATCAAGGTCTAAACACAAGCCGCTCTCAGCACATCCGTTGTACGCCAGCACCCCGGCAGGATGTAAGCATGCGTACCTTGTAGTCACTGAGCCACGCTACGCGTGTGTCCTTGTTCATTTGCGGCTGCTCAAGTGCTCGCGTCTCGACGACACGTTCGAGCAGCTCCCACACGTTGAAGAACTGGCGGTAATGCATATACTCCGTCGCCTGGTCCTCGGGCTCCACCAGGCTCCCGAGCTCTGGTGGAAGCATGTCCAATAGCGTCTTCGACAGCTGAATCCGCCCGCGGCCTGCCACATGTAAATATCATATCAAAACCATAAGGGACTGAACCACCAGAAGGACGAAATGAAACGTCGGTGCGTACCAAGGAAATACCGCAGGATGACGTTCGCCTGCTCAAGCGCGGTGTCGTACGTCGACTCGAGGAACGTCGTCCACTCGATCGAGCGCAACAGCAGGATCTCCGCGTCGGTCGGCGCAGGCTCCAGCCCGATGATCGACGGGAGCGGGCCCTTCGCCGGCGGCAGTATCTGTCCAAGGCGCCCCGTCTCAGCCCCAACCCTCTTTCCCAGCAGCGAATGACCCACCGTGAACGTCTTCTCGATCGTGCGCTCTGCCGTGACAATAGCGACCCGCTCAATGTCGAGCCCATGCTCCCGCGCACGCGTGAGCGCAAGCCGCCGCTCCGTCGCGTCGCCCGAAAGCTCAAGCGACGTGAGGAAGAGCGCATACCGCTCGACGGCGTTGTCGCCGAGCGCGCCTGCGTACATCGCGATCAGCTCGCGCTGGCCTGCGTGCTCGAGCACGCGCAGGTACGCCTCGAGGATGATCTGCGTCGCGAACGGGGAGACCTGGATGTCGATCAGCTGGAGGAACAGGCAGAGGTGCGCGAAGAAGCGCGTCATCGCCGGGTACCTGTCCGCGTGCCTTCCATTAATATCTTCTCCAGCCGGCGGGGTGATAAGAAGAGCGCACTCACTCTGGCGCAGAGACGTACAGGCCCTCCTGCAGCCCATTCGCGAACGCCTCTAGCAGCTCGTCGGTCCTGTCCAGAATGATGTGCAGCTGCGAGACGTGGTACGGGTGGTCGGCGGGCGCACCCTCCGCGACCTGTACACTGCCGAGGCCCTCCAACATCTTCATCACGTCGCCCTCCCATTCCTCGTCCTCGTCAGGGTTGAGCGGCCCCACCCCATCCGCGGGACCTGACGTCGCCCCACCCTCCAGCGCGCCCAGGCCACTCTCCCAGAAGCATTCGCGCGCGATGCTCGCAAGCCCAAGGCTGAGACGCTCCTCGCACGCGATGCTGACGAGGGCCCACAGATGGTCTTCCCAGGTCCGGCAGACGGCTTTCAGGACGGCAGAGGTGGATGGTGTGGGCGCGAGCGCGGCGTACAGCGCGCGCTCTGTGGGGGAGAGGGTGGTCTGCACGGCATAAGTGGCGAGAACGTGCAGACGAAAAAGAAGAGGTGTGCGCTCACGTTGAGTGCTGTGCGATGACACACGGTTTTCCACATCTGTCTGCGCACGTTCCCGTGCCATTGCTGGGAGTCCTCTGCATCCTCGTCGTCCATCGCATCTTCTTCGCGCGGCTCATTGGCTACATGCCCGACATCGACATGAGGCGTGTGCTACGAACGGAGAAAGGAACACAGCTCACCTATCGCGCGCCACTGGAAGAGAAGCGCGCCGCGAATGCTTGCAGCACGCCATGGCTGGTTCGCTTTTCTGCAAAGGTCGACTGCTTCGTCTAACTGGCCCGCTCGCACATGTGCGTATAATGCCTGGACAATGGCCTTGTCATATGCCTAACAGACATTCTGTGTAAGTTCGTGTTTTCTATACACTAGCAAGTGGGGCCATCCTGCATACGTGGGACAACAAGACCAGGCTCAGAATTCCATGGGCTTACCGCGTCACTGCTAAGGGGAGATGTACCACGAGTGGGCTCAGCCTCCCTCACTCGTGCAGGCTGGTGTGTCAGTGAGTCGCCGGAACGGCTATTGAAACGCGTCCCAAGACAGCACATGACGCGACATCCTGGCAAAGAAGTGACGAGAGAGAGCGACGAGGGTCGATATGTTGCCGGCGACGCGTCACGCCACGCTCACGGGCAAAAGGACTCCGGAAAGCAGAAGAGCGTGTCGAGTCGTGTTTCTCCCTTTCGCTGTGATTTATCCCTGTGCGACACGCGTTTCAAAGTCGGAGAAGGGGTCCGCACGCACATATCGCGGAGAAGAGACAGGGTGGCGACAATGCAAGGCATATGCGCGACAACGAGAGGCTCAAAAAAGGATGAACTTACAGCGTCGTCCGGTGCCAATCCCTTTCCCTCCTCTCCATCTCTGTTCATTGCATCTGGATCCAACTCTGCTACCACGCCTCCAGTGGCTCGGCCTGTCCGCTTGGCTTGCAGGACCGCGTTCCGGGTAAACCGCCAGTAGCCGTTGGTGGCGCCAGGTGTTACCGGCAGAGGAGCAGAGTCATGAAGCCATTCTCGTACTACCACGAGTGCTGACAGAAGGGGTGAGGCGTGCATGATGGACTGGGCGAGGGTGGCGGGTGGGGTGTAGGGGTTGGCTGAGAGAAGGTCTCGGGGATGAGGGTAGGCGGGTGGGGTGGTTTTGCGGAGTCTTGATGGCTATGTTTACATCATTGAACGACGAGATATAAAGCGAGGACATACGACATGAGGGCCTGCAGCAGTGCCCAAGTATCGCTCTCCATTTTGAGGGCATCCAATTCGCTTGACGATACGCTCCCCTCGACTGCGGCGTCTTGCAGTTCTACGAGTCTTAAGGTTGCGCGTCAGGATGGACGATTACAATCACACAATGGGCTAAATACTTACTGCTGGTCACATATCTCGCGAAGGCGAGGGGCGAAGCCTGTCTCGGGATGGAGAAGAGTCTCGAGGTCGTCCTTGTTCGCTTGGCAGAGCGACAAGACTTGTGCGCATGCTGCATAGAAGGACTCAGCCATGAGAAGAAGACGGCCAAGGGTGAGCGGGAGGAAGTGGAACCAGGGCCGGGGTGGTTAAGAAGCAAGTTGAAGCGAGGCCAATCCCGTGTGGCTTGTTGTGTTTGCGGGTGGTCGGCGCGCTCATCCGCAGTCGGTCCGCTCGTGGGCGCCATTCGGCATCAATGCAACTTAATATTGAACCACTTGAAGTTGAAGCACTTGAGAAGTAGCACATATGCACAGGTCGTCCCTGGGCTTTCCTCGCCTTCTTTCGCGACCTGCATCATGGTCTTTTCCGAGTACGGCCGCTCTAAACGGACGTGCCCAAGGTTGCGCCACAGTCCTGCGCCGACCTCACCCAGCACTCGTGCATGTTCATATACTACTTTGCTCCACTGTTTTGTCACACTAACACCTCGGAAATTCATCCTACAGAAGTAAATTTGAGTGGTCTTCCCTCCGCCACAGCCTGTTCAACTTCCGCCGCGCATTCGCCACCCTCACCCATCCAAGGCCCCAGCTTCCTCGCCCACACCCCACTACAACCAATTTCGAAACAATTGATGCCTCCGAGCTTATTGAAGAAGAGCGCTTCGCGTCGCATGGCCCAAGGGATTTCTACCTCGTTCGAATATGGGACGTCCTCCACTCGCGCTACCAGGTCGTCGCAAAACTTGGCCACGGCGCATATTCCACCGTCTGGCTTTGCCGCGACCTCGTGTAAGTCTCAGACTTCTGTGTGCATTACTCTGCCTTTTGATCATGTTGCTGCCTGGACAGAGAACATTGTCATGTAACCGTCAAAGTCTGTACCCAGATGCGCATCCCCGTCGAACGCGAGCTTTCTGCCCTCAAACACCTCAATAGCCTCCCGGCGTCAGAGCACATTAGACGGACATTCATCCGCACCGCCCTCGACCACTTCGAGCTCCCGGCACATCCAAAGTCCTCAGATCCCGCCTCATTTCCGTGCTTCGTTTACAAGCCGATGGCGACCTCGCTCTACCAGTTCCGCAAACTGTTTCCGCAAAGGCGGTTTCCTGAGCAGTTGCTCAGGTCTATTTTGCTGCACGTCCTTCGTGCACTCCACTACCTGCACACAGAGGCCAAGATGATTCATGCCGGTTCGTCTCGTCCCTTTCGGCCTTTCTGCCACATCATCATCTCCTGTTGCAGATATCCAAGAGGGAAATATTCTCCTCAGTCTGGATAGCCCAAAAATCCTCGAGGAGTTTGAGGACGAAGAATGGAATAACCCTAGCCCCCGGAAAGTAGATGGCGACCGAGTCGTCTATTTGTCTAGACTGATGGACATGCAATGGACTGGAAGGACTACGGTCCGCCGACTCTGTGCGACTTCGGCGAGGCGCGATTCGGGAGCGCAACGTACACGGACCTCATCCAGCCGGACGTATATCGTGCACCAGAGGTCATCCTGGCAATACCTTGGGACGAGAAGGTTGACGTTTGGTCTGTCGGCGTAATGGTACGAGACAGCGTAGATGACTGCCCGGTTTTGTGCTCACTAAACTTGTTCCGACACAGATTTGGGACATGTTTGAGGGCACGCATATGTTCAAGACGACTGGTGGGCCGGAGGATAAATATCGTACTGTGAACCACCTCGCGCACATGTTCTCATTGCTCGGTCCTCCGCCCGTCGACTTTCTGAAGCGTACTGAAGTGGACTGGATTCCCTGGAAGTATTTTGACGAGCAAGGCGAGAGTTTTATTTACCATTCTGCTCCCTTCTGGGAGGACTGACCGGACTTTCGCTGTTCCAGGGAACTGGATCGGTGCGGCCAGCGTTCCTGAAGACAACCTCGAACAATTGGAAGAGAATTTGGAGGGAGAGGACAAGGCACAGTTCTTGGCATTTGTACGGAAGATGGTGACCTGGAAGCCGGAGGACCGTTGCTCTGTTGAAGAACTGCTGAAAGACCCCTGGCTCAACAAGAATTGATGGCACGACGACGTTCCCTTTCACTCTCGCCGCTTGGATGGATGATACCCTAAAGTATGCATATTTGTTCCGAAGACTTCTCGTCAACCCCCACTCCCACATTTATATCAATAATCCCATCTCAGTCTCCTTCCTAATGCCACTTCTTCGACCTGGCCATGTCCCAAACCAATGTATAGCAATCTACGTAGTCTTGTAAGAGTACCGTCATTTTCTGACACGAACAAATGTTCCAGACATACCCTACATAGCACCGTGTAATCTCATCTCGCCTCCCCACTCAAAACATCTCGTTGCTGTCCTCGCTGTGGCCGGAATCCTGGCAAACATGCCTCTTTGAATAAATGACAGCGACCCTTCTCTGCCATGAATCGGCTCCGAGTCCGAGTGAGTGAATGTGCAATATGCATGCAACCCTACGTGTCCATTCGCATTGTTCCTTCCTTTATGTACTTGATACCGTACATCTAGCCGTCTTGGAGCCGGGGTAAGCTGCTGTCCGTGTCCATCCCTCATTTCCTCGCCCTGAAGGTCGCACTCGCCTTCGCGACCGCCAGGAGCCGCTCAAAGTCGGGCGTCCCCAAGCCAGTGAGCTATCAAGTCCAAAAAGCACGTCAGAACGTCCAGTCAACGCACTACCAAACCACGAGAACAAAATAGCCACAGGGACTTGATGAAAATAAACAGGACGCACCGGATCCCAGCCCTTGAGCGCAGGAAAGCCATCCGACCCGCACCCGGGGTTGTTCCCGACCGTGATGTCGTTGAACACGCCCGCCGCGCCCGTGGAGTACAGCAGCGGGTTCAGGAAACCGAGCGGGCGCAGCCCCGCGTTGAGCAGCTGGTCGTTGACGAGCGCGACCATGCTCGCGAACATCGGCGTCGACGCGCTCGTGCCGAGCACCGGCTGCTGCGCGCCCGCGGCGACGATCGCGATGTCGCGCCCCGTCATGGACACGTCGGGGAAGGCGCGGCCCGTGGTGTTGAAGTGCCCGGCGAGCGGGCTGGCGGTGAGGTTGAGCGCGTCGAGGTACGCGAGCGCGACGGAGGCCTGGTAGTCGGGCCGCGGGAAGATGTTCGAGAACCCGCCCGCGGAGAAGGTGCCAGCGACTTCGGGGGCGACGCCTTCCGTGCTCCCGACAGATGTGACGCTGCGAGGGAAGTTGGGAGTCGACATGAATGGAAACATGCAGGATACGATGGGAAGGACGTACAATGGGCATGTGCTGGGGAACGTTGGAATGAACTTCCCGTCGGGGCACGTGTCGGATGCCTGTTGGCCGGCCACACCACCGTCTCCGGAGGCAAATAGGATGCTTGTACCGCGAGTTCCCAGTTGCGCATAGGCGAAACATAACATTCTGAGTGACGGAGCAGAGGTGGGTAGTACGACCATATCAAATGTGAGTATGAATAGGGGCGCTAACTCACTGTGCAACGTCAGGAGGGACTGAGGTCTCTTGGAAGTCGAAGCTCGTGGTGAGAACAAGTGGCGGGTTGTCCTCGGCGAGGAAGAAGTTGACGATGTCCAAGAAGCCGAAAGCGCTACCATCTTGGTTGTTCTCGCCAACAGAGACAAATGTCGTCGAGACGTTCGTAGCCAGACCGACGGTGTATTGGATGTCGAGGCTCTGCAAGGAAACAATCAGCACATGGCACAACTCATCGCCACTAAAGCATACCGCTTCCAATGTCCCCTTTCCACTCGTGATCCCGCCGTCTACGCTCTGAACGTTAAACGTCCCAGAAGTAAAGTCCGGTCTGAAAGCCGACAAAAACGCCTACGCTTGCCATTTCAGCAGAGATTAGCAACGCGGAGAGGAACGTTACTGCCGCACCGTCAAGTCCGTCTGGTTCGCAATTTCGTTAAGGAAACCGCTAACTGCGAGACTGTTGTTCGGCGCCGTTGCCGGGGCAGTTGGGAAGTCGTACAACGCTTGCACGCAACTTGGGTCGATCCCGTCGACGCAATGGGCGGGAAGCGTTGCCCGCTTCGACTGCGAGCTCTTTGCCACTGACCTTTTCGGCAGGCCGACTGCTCGAAGAGACTGCTTCCGAAGAGCAGGCATGATCCTACAAGTCATTCCCGGGTATTCCGGTGATCGATGAGCTCGTGGCGCGTCGCAGTCAATATGCATAGCGTCAGGACGTACTGTGTAGTTGGATAGACTGCGGCCAGGTGGGGCTGCATAGCAGCAGGGATGGAGTACGCGTCCGTCTTGTGAACGAGCGCTCCTGTCTCGTTGTGCGCGAATGCGGTGTATTTGGCACTTAAGAGTGCGTTCGCAGTCGTGATAGGGACTCGGATGCGCAGAATGTCTCCGGCCGGTGAGATGACCTCCGGCGTGACGTTGTAGCGCGCCAGCCAATTGGTGACGGCCTGAACGCTCTCCTGCGGTGGCGTTACAAGCGATTCGACCTGGATAGATTATCAGCACTGCCGGTCGCCTATCCATGTGAGCAGATGTACCTCAGTTTTCGACAGGTGCTGACCGTAGTTGGGACTCGCCGGGTTGCTAATATCCAAAAGAGTGTCGATGAGGCCAGTCTTGTTGGCGGGGTTCAGAGCCAGGAGCATGGGCATACTAATGACGCTGTCCAGCAGGCCGCCAAGAAGATCGCGCCGAGGAAGTGGAGGCTGCTGAGCAACTGGTGCAGGCCTGCCCAAGCAGAAAGGAAAAAGTGAAAGAGCAAGCAGGCCGGCTGCAATCATCCTGATTGGAAAAGAAAAGGAAAACAAAAAAACGAAGAATAACTGCCCAGGAATTTGGAGATTCATGTCGCGCAATAAGCGTTATATATATGCCGAACACCCCATGGTCGAACCGCAGTTGGAGGGCGGCAAAGAAAGGCAACCAATAGCTTCCTTTGACCGTGGCTATGCTGCCCAGAAACATCAGAAGCGGCGCGGCCAGTCAACGGCCAGTCATCGAAATCAGTGTTAGCACGGAACACAAAAAGTAACTCACGGACTTTCTTACGCGCCTGGTGGAAGATATGCACTACGCCAAGCAGGCAACAACTTCCGCTCACGTGTGAAACCATGTATAATGAATTCCGAGATACCTTTTTCTGGAGATGTTTACTGAGACTGTCTATTCCAAACGACACATAGAGCACGTACCTTCTTTGGATCGACTCTCGGTTCGATCACCACAAGCTTCAGGTCTAGTTTGGGAGTGGGCTATACGGTCATGTCCATGGTATAAGAGCCAGCCTGCTAGCAAGTCCGGGACTGGTAATGTTGGTCGCTGATTAGGTGGCAAACTTGTCAAAGAAGCGGCGGACTTGGCAGAGGTAACTGCATCCATCATGTTTGCCAATTCTGGATACGCCTAGTCAGTGATGGTTGTCGAGATGTTCGCGCTCAACACTCACTTGGAAGCATTGGCCGCCAGACAATGAGTAGGTCCGTATTGCTCCCACCCTCATGCCGAGTCCGGCATGCCATTCGATCACTCAGCATCTGCAGTGATTGAGCTCGAGGGCGCGGGCCAAGGAATCCGTGCACTCCGGTATAAATCCATTCCGGGCCGATGCATTAAGATCCGGGATAGGGCGAGTACTTGTTGGAACAAGTATCGCCGGTGATGCTGTCACCAATGCGCCCGCTACCGTCAGTGACAACTGCACTGCCGGAGTCACGGCGTCGCCTTCGTCGGCAAAGGAACCACCGCGATGCGTTGCTGGAAGGGAGGATAGGCAGAGGAATGCGTAGTGCCGTGGATGGAGAGAGCAAAACGCGTACTCAGCCTACCGTAACTTACCGGCGCGAGACTCAGACTGGGGCAAGATCGAGTGCGGACGGCACTGCCACCAGTTGAAGCGCCTTGACTTCGTGCATTAGGGCGGGTTTGTGAGATTGACCTCTTCCTGGCAAGTGTCTTTACCCTATGTTAGATCTGGGGAAGGGGAAGGGAGATGTATAGTTCAGCTTCATACTTGCTCGATAAATATCGAGTATCACTATCTCAGAGACAAGTTAGCCACTAGAGGAGCTAAAATGAACTCAGGTAGATATCTCAGCGCAGCGCGCATATTGGGACGCCCTCATAAGTCACGTCCAAGTTGCTGCCCTCAAGACTGTAACGCATTCGTGAAAAGATCATTATCAGCTAATAACCATCAAAGTGACAAACATCACTACGTATACCGTATACGAAGGTCAGACAGATCAACGAGCGAGGGTCACGAAGGATCCGGATCCACTAGGCGCAGTACGTACGTACGTCCTTCCGAAAAAGCCTAGCAAGCGCAGCGCATGGACAAGGCCGCGCAGGCACAACAAAGCACAACGGGATGATATTGTATAAGGAGCGGGTGCGGGTCGGGTGGGTATCGTGCGGAACGGAGGGTCGACCACTGCAACAGGAAAGTATTTGAGGTATTTTGTAACACGGTGGCGAAAGCGGGGTGGACAGGATGGAATAAAGACAATCCAACGACAAACTTCGGGCGTCGCGCACGCACATAGAGCGAGCTTACCGCCTGCCGGTGCCACGGCCATAGCCGACCTGGAGGTTGTCGAGCTCGGCTTCGAGCGCCTTGATCGCGCTGTGCGCCATCTCGAGGTCCTTGTTGAGCCGGTCGCGCTCCGCGATGAGGTGCTGCTCCCACTGGCGGAAGCGCGCCTCCTCCGCCTTGACCTGCTCCGTGAACCGCTTCCGGAGCGCCTCCTCCTCCTCCTTGAACTTGGGGTTCTCGAATTTACGTGGCTTCTGCTCCCCAAACTTGCGCGTTTCCATCTGCGCCTGCCGGTAGTTCTCGTAGTGCAGCTCCTCTGTCGACGAGATCAGGTCCAGCATGTACGTCCGGATCAGCAGCGAACGCAGCTTGCGGAAATCGCAGTGCGCCTCGTTCTCCACCTCCGCAATACCCCACAAGTACTCGCGGCCCTTGACGGTGCGTCCGTCGGCGGTGACAACGTCCTCGGTTGAGCCAATGATGGAGAACGGCATGGCCTCAGTGAGAATGCGGGCGTGCTCAGCGCTCACTTCATCGTCGGCCTCAATAGGGGGCTGGTAAATGCGGATACCCTGCGCCTGGATAACTTGCCGGATCTATATTCCCACAGAGAGGTGTAAGTTTTGAGAACGGGAAAATCGATTGTCAAGTGTTACGTACGCGGTCCTTGAAGGTGTACATGTCGGCGTGCGTGAGGGTATCGGCCTTCGCGATGACAGGGATGAGGTTAACACGCGTGCCCAGACGCTTCATGATCTCAATGTCCAGGGGCTTAAGGCTGTAACATCTTAATCAACAAATGTGCAAAAACTGCGTTCTGGCAACGGGAACTCACGTGTGGCCTGTTGGGCGGATGAAGTACAAGCAGGCGTGAACCCTGAGGTCAATCTTCTCCCTCCGCTCGGGCTGCTGCTCCTGGCGCATATACGCTTCATGCTGGTCGTCGATGAAGTCGACAATGGGCGCCCACGAGTCGCGGTTGTTGACGTAGTCACCGAAGCCGGGAGTGTCGATGACGGTGAGCTTCGTCTTGAACTGCTTCTCCTCGAGCTCGGCCTTGATGATCTCAACCTCGGTGAGCTTGTCAAGCTGCTTTTGGTGACGCCTGGTGTAGTTCTTGGCCGGAGACAGCTCGGTTGAGAAGAGGGTGTTGATCAACGTGGTCTTACCAAGACCAGACTCGCCTGTGTAAGGGTATGGTCAGGACTTGTGCAGGGCATGGGTGACAGAGGTGTTTAGTTGGACTGCTCAAAAGAGGGGTCTGCGTGCATAGCGCGGAATCATGGAAGCAAGCCTAAGAGGTTCTACGCATACCGAGAAAATTCATCCGAACACGCTGGGAACACTGAGTGAATAGAAGAGGTAGAGCGACTACGCATAGACAACTGACAGAGCCAGCAATGTCGCAACCTCTTCACGCGGACACAAAGTTGCTTTCAAATGCGCAAATTCCAACAAGGCCCGAGATAATTGTTCCGAACGAAGTGGACGCGAATGCTCTCAGCATGCTAAATGGTGCCAAACAGACTGAATGCACGACAGCGTGGCATAACAACCAGTATGTTTGGCGAGCCTGCGTCCAGACCCCCAATTTTCTTCGACCAACGAGAACGCAAAAGCATAGACTTGGGATCGTACTCACCAACAACCATAATGGTGAAGTGCGCTCCGCGCTTGGCGACAATCTTATGCCTCTACAACGGGCAAATGGATCGCGTCTTTAGCGTTCGCGCTGCGCAATCAAGGAGCCCGTGTTGTCTCACCTGGTTGGGCAGGTTGGCAATGCCAATACCGTCAGAAAAGGGGGCAGCCATTGTGGAAGATGTCGAGGAGGGCGAGCGGGGGAGAGAGCGAGGGGAGGTGACCGCGAACGGGACGGACGGGACCACAGCTCAGGGAGGTGTCGAGCGAGAGTTGGCCCTCTGGGACGTGTATTTGTGGCTGTTTGCCCGCGGTGGCTCCAGAGCGGGCGCTTCTAATCTTTCTGCCTCGGGACCCGTCGCTTCCAGAGTCATCGTACCGACAGACTGCTCCTCTTCTCCGTTTCCCTTCTTCCTCCTTCCCCTCAACACCGCACAAAAGGTCTTTCTACGGGCTGTAGACTGCTGCCAAGATGAGTCAGGATCCAGCGGAGCAGAACATCCAGATGTGGAAGGTCAAGAAGCTCATCAAGAGCCTCGACGCCGCCAGAGGGTACGTCCCAGCCACCGTTCTCCCTACTCGCCCCTGCTCATCGCATGTTCCAGAGCGGGTACTTCCATGATCTCGCTTATCATCCCCCCCAAGGTGCATGAGTTGTGCTAGGATCGCCATCCGATCGCTCACCTTGGGCTGCAGGATCAAATTTCTCGTGTCTCAGCCATGTTGACGCAGGAATACGGAACGGCCTCAAACATCAAGTCCCGGGTCAACCGTCTCTCTGTGCTCGCAGCCATCACTTCCACCCAGCAACGTCTCAAGTTGTACAACAGGGTGCCTCCGAATGGTCTGGTGCTGTTCGTAGGCACCATCCTCACGGACGAAGGCAAGGAAAAGAAAGTTTCCTTCGACTTCGAGCCGCACAAGCCGATCAATACGTACGTCCCCACACCCAATTTATGCAACGTCCTCCCATCTCAAAGCTTTTGGACGCAGGTCGCTGTACCTGTGCGACAACAAATTCCACACCGAAGCGCTCCAAGAGTTGCTCGAGTCTGACTCCAAATTCGGCTTCATCGTCATGGACGGCAACGGTACCCTCTTCGGAACAGTCGCGGGAAACACCCGCGAGGTCATCCACAAGTTCACTGTCGACCTCCCGAAGAAGCACGGCCGTGGTGGTCAGTCCGCGCTCCGTTTCGCCCGTCTCCGTGACGAGAAGCGTCACAACTACGTCCGCAAGGTCGCCGAGCTGGCCGTCCAGCACTTCATCACGAACGACAAGGTCAACGTGACCGGCCTCGTGCTCGCCGGTAGTGCAGACTTCAAAACCGAGTTGTCGCAGAGCGACATGTTCGACCCCCGGCTCGGTGCCAAGATCATCAAGGTCGTCGACGTTAGTTACGGCGGCGAGAACGGGTTCAACCAGGTGTGTCCCCACCTTCGCGTTTTGCAGTCGTGTGCCGATGTGCTGAGATCGTGTGACAGGCCATTGAGCTCGCAGCGGAGGCTCTCTCGAACGTCAAGTTCGTCCAGGAGAAGAAGCTCATCCAGAAGTACTTCGACGAGATCAGCCAGGACACTGGCAAGTACTGCTTCGGTATCGACGACACGCTCAAGGCCCTCGAGCTCGGCGCCGTAGAGACCCTCATTGTCTGGGAGAATTTGGACATCACCCGCTACGTCCTCCGCAACGGTGCCAGTGGTAAGGCGCACACTGATCCTCCTCTCGCGAACAAGCTGACTCACTCCCTATGTCGTGGCCCACAGAGGAGATCGTGATCCACGTGAACAAGGAGCAGGAGAAGGAGCGTGATCGCTTCATCGACAAGTCGACCGGGCTCGAGATGGAGAAGATCATCGATCCACAGCCGCTGCTCGAGTGGTTCGCGGAGAAGTACAAGGAGTTCGGGGCAAACCTCGAGTTCGTCACGAACCGCTCGCAGGAGGGCGCACAGTTCGTCAAGGGTTTCGGCGGCATTGGCGGCCTCCTCCGCTACAAGGTCGACTTCACGAACCTCCAGAGCGTCGACGACGACGATGACGAGTTCTTCTCTGACGACGACGACATCTGACTTTTCGGGCGGCTCCGCACTGCTGGAGCCCCTCTCCGCTTGGGCACGCCGAGCGCGGCGGGGGGCAGGGGGACGTCGGGCGAGGAGGACGTCGGGCACGAGGAGGTCCGGGAGCGCGTGGCCGAGACTGCGGGGACGACTGACGCTGTCGTCCTCCCGTCCGGCCAGCCTGCGGCGGCGGTTGTAGGACTCGGAGCTGTGGACAAGGATGAGGGCGAGAAAACCAATAGGACGCCTGCGCTGCAATGTGCGGACGGCAAGCACGACAAGCGGCGCGGGGCCGATCCTCGTTGGATAACCAAGGATAGCGTCAACGTTACGAGACGTCTCTTCGACGTCAAGGTGCGTGGCTACAATTCGTGTTCGGGTCTGGAGTGCGTTTGGTGATGTGCTCGGTTTTCTGTTTCTCAGGTTCCAGGACCAAAGTCGACCCCACCATGTTTCTCAACGCACCTGTTGTTCAAGTAAGATTTGCTGTGCATCGCTATTCGATTGTCAAACCTGTAGCCTTTACGAAGTGTTGAAATGCCTGTAACGTGTTGTTACGACTAGTGTTCTCCATGTGATCTGGGTTGACCGTTATGCGAGCGGCGAGCAGTACTGACGACTCGGTCGTGCACGAGCACATGCACGGGCTTACTGGTTCCCTGCAAGTCCTTGACCATCCAATGCACACTACTTGAGTTGTTCGCAGCGTTAGAGAGCCGAGTGCCCTTGAACAGACTTCATGAAGATTCAAGACATCCAACGATGAAGGTGCAATGAATCAAAATTTACTGAAAGGGTACACAGCCTATGTATCCTCCACCGTATACCCAGTTGCCCCCCGATCCCAAACCCAAAGTTGGTATTCAACTTGCGGTTGTGACGGAGGCTGGCACGACATGGTGCAGCGGTGGTCAACCCTCTCTTTTATCGGTAGCACCTCGATCCTGGCAATGCCGCCTTGAGCCTTGCAGTCTCAAGCTCGGCGAGACGAGGGAAGGGGCTCCTAGATGGTGCAACGAAGATATGGACATGCCTATATGCCAACCCAAGCGCGACGCTGCGGCATGTGCACGAGGAGGAACGCCAGACAGGACGAAGACGACCGGGGATTGAGGCTTGAAGCTCGACCACCTGGTCAAGAGTCGCCAACTCGTCTTCAGGAAGGACGATCATGTTCCTCCGCCCTTCTGTCCGCGCCTCCCGGCCCCCTTTTGCTTGCCGGACGATGCGCCGGGACCGGGCCCCTTCCCCAGCTTGTTCTTCCGCCCACCTCCCTTCCCCGCGGAGCCCGTAGGCAGAGGCTCGTCGACGCCGTCCCCGACTGTGATGACAATGCTGACGGTGCTCTTCCCGCGCGTACGGTACGTGACGTCTTCATCGTCGTCGTCTGGGATAAGCTCGTCCTGCACCTCGACGCTCCCCGTGGTGATCTCTGTGTGCACCTCGTCCGCGGAGTACGGCAGGATGGCGGGGAGGGACACTGCGAGCTGCATCAGGTGCGGGATCGCCGCGCCCATCGCGCTCAGGTGCAGCGTCTTGTACCTACACGTCCATAGTTAGCCACAGTCGCATAGTCGGGCGGGGCGCGGGGAGCAACACGAAGAGGAGCAAAGCACACAAAGCACTCACCCGTCCTTGAGAAAAACGTCCTTGCAACGCCTGAGGTACGCGCCGAGCTCGGTGCGACGCGTGATGCAAATGTGGTTCTTGCCCTCGGTGTGCGCCGAGCGGGGGCCAGTCGCAGACACGGATGCGGGCACGGTGGGGAAGGGTCGCGGGGGCACCAGCTTGCGGACTTTGTGCTTGTGCTGCTGTGGTGGAGGAGGGTTGCTCGGCTCTCCTTTATTCGTTCCTCTCGGGCTGCTCTTCCTCCTCCTGTTCGCGTGCGCGTTTCATAGGATTGCGGGGGCTCGTCGACGGACTCGAACCTGGTCTGATGGTGGAGTCCACCTCCATCTCGATAGCACCAGTACTATCAGCTGCAGTTGCTTGGCGCGTCTCCTCGGAGTGGCGAGTTGTGCGTCTGGATGAACTTTGAGACGTTTGGATGGATTGTGGGCTTCGGTGGCAATAGAGTCAAGTTTACGCTTTGACATAGACAGGCTCGATGAGGATGAGGACGGACTGTGGGTGAGCTGTGGACGGTGGATTGACCGATCAATCGGGGAGCCTGTTAGCTCGTAACTCGTGATGCAAACAATTACAGTATTTAACCGGTTCTTGGACGTATGAACTTTTGGCCACCTTGAGTACCCCATTCCCATTGTCCACAAACCGAAATTTAAGGATGCATACCAGAGTATATGCCTGTTGAATTTGTGGTGAGCAGAGGGCAGCTTGGGAGAGATCGAGGTCTTCTTGACAAAAATCCCTTGTCGCCACTTGCTCAGGCCACAGTCGCACGAAATTGATCTAAGCGAAGCTAGCCGAGTATCGAGTATATCAGGCGTATTAGCGCCGTCGGGTGGCCCAAGACCACCGTCCGAGGCATCACTGGGGAGAAATCAAGTTTTCCACGTCAAGGAAAGTCTGTGGATAGCCCTGCGAAAGCGACCCTTTCCATCAAAATTTCGTCACGACTGAAATGCTTTGGAAAGGCGCCAATCTAGAGCCCAGAAAGGCTCATGGGCCTTTTGTGCCCGAGCAAAGGTGCTTTGCCGAAGACTTTCCTCCTCTATGAACCATTGATGAAGTTTTCATCATTTCCACAGACTTTCCGCACAGCGGGAAAGTTGATTTCTTCGCAGTGCATGTTCAACGCATTGTGTTAGTCCCCGATGGCAATGCCCAGTAAGTATGTCACAATGGTTGGCATGAATATGACTTTGATGGGAACGACGCGGCCCTCCCTTGCACAGAACAATTCCCCCAGCAGGGTTGTAAGCTAGTCGTATTGCAGATGCTTGCACATACTACGAGCGATGATACACCTTCTTGTAGCTTTCTTCGATCGGAAAGTACGTAGGATCGATTCCTCTAATTCGGTCCTCCAAGTAAACTGACACCCAGAGCTCGACAGACATGATTCGAGTCTGAAATTGACGGACATGCCAGTTTACATGATCTCAACTGCCTCACAGCAAAGTACAGTAACCCCGCTGCCTACAACTAAGGCTCATTATTCCCTCCCATCGTTATCAAAGGCTTTAATACGCTAATTCTAACGTGTGTACACAGTACAGCGAGGTCGGCTGCGAACCAGAAATCAAGAAGCCTAACTTCACGGGGAAGAAGAAAGCTAGCGATGTGACAACATAGCAATGTGCTCCAACGAATACACCAAAATGAACTTGAGCGAGGGTTCGTGAGTACAGAGTCCGTTGACAATCGAAATGCTTACTCACATCTAAACCATAGGTTTGTGGCTTCGGACGCTGTCCGGTTTTAGAAGATGAGAGGTATAGGCGAGCAGCCCATGCTCAGGCCGCCTGCGACGAACGTCTCCGTCAACAACGAATGGCCCAACGCCTGATACCAGAGGTGGAGCATTCAGAGCACTCACCGAAGTCATTCCGCTACAGCACACCGGCATCGCGTTGCTGAGAGACTTGTCAGCATCGTTTCCTCTCGAGCATATTCCGAGGGTCGTCAGAGCTCACCAGCTAGGTCCACCACCGACGCTGCCGACGGGGACCGGATTGCATGCAAGGCCCACATATTGATCCGAGTCTGTGGTGAGCCTCAAGGCGTCGAGGATCGGTGCGAGCTTGGGTGAGTCGGGTGCTTCTACCGAGTTGCAGCAACGGACTGCGCCCGTCGAGCATTCCGAGACCGACGGTAAACTCCGGCGCGATGGAAGCGCGAACGCGACGTTGGGCTGGAAGACGACGAGAGGGAGAGCGAACGTCGTGAGGGTCGTCAGAAGCTTCATGGTATGGCGCGAGGACGGGGGTGTCGGCGTTGTCGAGAGGCGGGCGAAACGTTGCGGGGGCACCTGGCTGGCGGAGGAGGGCGACTAGGACTTTCTGGTTGCGTCCTGAATGGCTTTTATAGCGCGTGAGCACGGTTCAACATGATCGGAAACAACGGTATGTCCCTTCACATTGCGAATTTAGAAGCCGGGTGGATGTGCTCGTCGTTGACGTTGCTTTCACATTGCGAGTATCCACTCACTCCAATGTCAACATCAACGGCAAGGCCCTCGAGAGCGAAGTTGCTGACAACGAAACCGCTGAGGACTAGAAGAAGGTTCTGTTTTTCTCTGTGATCCGTGATGACCTCGCATTTCAGACGTACTAGCCGATACTGGATGCCTCAGAATCGGCATCGCCACGAACTTGTGCTGGTGCGACCGCTTTGTGGCGCTGTCCATGACCGGGCTTCAAATCCACGACGCTCTTCGCGATCTTCGCGCCATGCGGCGAGCTCGGATGCGATCGCTGGCAGGCATCGCACAGATGCGGTCAGCGTTGCACTGACTGTGTTGGGCGCCTCCGGATTCGCTCGCTCCCGCCATGTGCACCCTGCCGCTCCTTGCTCGCTTCCATCCTTTGAGTCATCCAGCCTCGACATCACGCTCCACTCTCACTTCCGCATCTCCACGTCTCACCTGAATGCCATTGCCATTGGATTATGATACCCGGGGTAATCTATGATCACTCATCATACACAACATATCCATACAGTCGGCAGTGCCACCTGAGTGGAGTCACCTACTCACTCTAGCAGCACCCTCCATTGACACGAACAACGGCCCTCTCACTGTCAACCATGTCAACCTCTGACCGACCTCAGGCCTCTTCGGTCTCCCAACATGCGCCGCAGACGTACGTTCCGTTTCCTGATCGCAGACGTATTCAGCCTTATTCAGGCCATCTCCTGTATCCTCTCATCCAGCCACCATCCTCCTCCAGAAATCGATTCGCTCGAACAGGACGTCGTCCGAAGTTTTACTGGATGCCCTGTCCAATGATTTGTCGTTCAATTTCAGAGTTCGTTTCCCTCGGCCTCATCTGGACGCCGCCCAACCCAACCTCTCTCGCGAGCGCGCACGCTGTATGTTTCGGAAAACTGTCGTTCTCTGATCACCTCGCTCGCGCACGCATACGGCATGCACCTCTTCCAGCTAAGAAGTTCTTAGTCGACTTTCGGCTCCATCCAAACCTCCGAATATGTCTGGTCGTTCCATAGGCATCTTACCGTCCCACGCTCCCCTCGGCGCCGCTCCTCCCATAAAATCTCGCAAAGAAGCACCACCCGACCCCATCGCTCCCTAGTCCCACAGGTGCAGCGACGTCGCTCCTTCGAGATCCAACCCGTCTCCCTCACTCCTTCCAACCTCCGCCAATCCTTCAAGATGTCCGCACGCTTCGCAGGCCTCGCCTTCTTCGCTCTCGCGGTCGTCGTCTCTGCCTCCCCGGTTCCCTGCGCGACGACCACGGTGACCGTTTGGGAGCCCTTCCCCACCGTCCCGGGCGGGCCTAGCGAGCCTATCACCAGCCTGCCGCTGCCCACCAGCATCCCTGGGCTCCCGCCCATCTCTACTGTGGAGCCCACTTCCGTCGTTCCTACCGTCCTACCTACCATCCCGCCCGTGCTTCCTCCTGTCCCGACGATTTCAATCCCGACGATTTCTGTCCCCACCATCTCCATTCCGAGCATCTCCGTTCCACCCATCTCTGTCCCCACCATCTCTGTCCCCACCGTCTCCATTCCGAGCATCTCTGTTCCGAGCATCTCTGTTCCGAGCATCTCTGTTCCATCCATCCCCGTCCCCACCGTCTCTGTCCCCACCGTCCCTGTCCCCACCATCTCCGTCCCCACCATATCTGTTCCGACTATCTCTGTCCCCACCATCTCCGTCCCGAGCATCTCCATCCCGAGCATCTCCCTCCCCAGCATCTCTGTCCCGACGATCTCTATTCCGACGATCTCTGTCCCAACCATCTCCGTCCCGACCATTAGCGTCCCCTCCATAACCGCCCCCTCCATCACGCTCCCGACGATCACGCTCCCCACCGGCTCGGGCAGCAGCACGTGTGGCAACGCGCCGACCGACACGAGCAGCGCCGCCGGCAGTGCCCCGACCGCGCCCTCTGGCGGCAACGGCAACGGTGGCGGGCAGTGCAATACGAGCTCCCTCAGTGCTGCAACACTGTCGCACAGTCTGGCACACCCGAGGGCCAGAAGGACATCCTCGACGCGCTCAACAGCCTCGGCTCCTCCGCCAGCAGCGGTCTGCTCAGCGGCCTCCTTGGGGTGCTTGTCGACGGCGTCAACGCTGCCGTGGGCATCAACTGCAGTCCGATCACCGTCCTCGGGATCGTCGGCTCGAGCTCTTGGTGAGCTTTTTGTGTCTGGTATTCGAGTTAGAAGAGCGTGCTGACGGTGACGGTCTTCGGTGCTGTAGCGATGCGCACCCTGTGTGCTGCCAGGACAACTCCCACGGTGAGTCTCGACGCGGATTCTGCTGCGTACTTCGGATCCTGACTTTCGTTCTCTCGCGAACGCAGGCAGCCTTATTAGCATCGGCTGTATCCCCATCACCCTCTAAACGTGAACGCCGCGCGGCGTCGAGTCTCGAAGGCCACCATAATCGTCCCACTGGGGACGGCCTTCCGAGTCTTGGGCTCTGCAGCATATATCATGCATGGCATGATAAACATCGACTCGAGGCGCCCATTCCGAGTCATCCTGTCGCTCCTTTCGTAGATCCGTGCTCTGGCGGTTTTCTAGTAGTTCATCTTCGTGTAATTTCGTGGTGCTTGTACCTCCGCTCGTTAACCCTGGCAGCATCGGTGTCACCGGTAGAGTCACCCTCCCCTAATACCGAATATACCTCTACTTCAACTTCGCGCATCACATACGCACATGGGGCCCCACACGCTCACACAACACAGCCAGGCTGACCCTGTGATGACGAGCATGCCGACGCGTGTCGTATGCATCACGAGCGGCACGTATGATAGCTTGAGTTACACGACTGAAGATCCCGACGGTGTGGTAAATACCGCCGATTGGTGCGAAATAATAGCGTCGTCAGGGTCTGACATGTACTTAATATTATGGCGACGTCTCGGACGCTGTAGCCTACTGGTGGCAAATGCCAAACAGAGCCAAACAGGCGCAATGCCAACAAGTTTGTTGGATTTGTGCACTGAATACTCTGCGGCAAACGGGGCAAGTCAGGCGTCGAACAAACTGCACGATAAAGTTATGGTGAATAATTGTCTCGTACGAGACGCAGATCCTTTTTTTCGCGAGAAGGAAGGGAGCCGGAAACAATCACTGCAAGCCGTTTCCCAAACCTAGCCACATTCCGGCAAACAACCGACAATGGGCGCTAAATTGTGTTCTCTCCGCCTACTTCTTTGACACTGCCACTTGCCAGATCACTCTTTCACTCTCATCCCGCCTTGCTGTCCAGTCTACGCTCAGAATGTAACCTGAAGAGAGTCGCCTCTCATTCAATCGACAATGCTTGACAATGAGGTCCCTCGTGGACTATCTACGCCTGCAGACTGGCGGACAATCCCGCAGGCTGCCATCCGAATCCGACTCCTGGAAGTACTAGGACGTCTGGAAGAGTCTTCCAATTTAGAACAGCATCTCTCGGCTCCGTTAGATGTCGTTGTGCTCCTGGACATACCCTAACACGCCTCTGATCGGCACGGGAAGTTGACGTCACACCGGCAGCCCGTCCGGCGAGTCGTTCGAAACGTGCGAGGTGGCTCACTTCACCTCTGGCCTTCACAGGCTTTGCATCAGAACATTGGCGATCTCTGGACGAGTGAAAGCGGTATATATTCCTGGATGAACATCATCACTCTCGACGCCCGCGTCTCTTCGCGCCCTCGCCCGCCTTCGTGTCCCTCCTCCCCTCTCATCCTCCTCCGCGAAACCCCGTCCAACCATGAAGCTCTCGCTCTCGCTTTTGGCTCCGCTCTTCCTATCTCTCGCCGTCCCAATCTCAGCGAGCCCGCATCCGCACCCAGCGGACCCCTCACATGGAGTCGCGAGCCCACCGAGCCGGTCCCTCCACCCCAGGCACGACGATCCCGACTGCGACGCCCCCCACACCTACACAGCGACCTACACGTCCGACATCGTGCGCACTTACACCGTCTTCTCCGTGTCCACAGCCACCAAGACCTACACGTCTCTGCGCACGTCCACCCAACCCCGACGCCCGCGCGGGACCCGGATCATCACTCAAACCCAGACGTGGACGGAGGTCAAGACGCAGACGGTCACCAACTACGCCCCTGCCGCTACGGCTACGGTCACGCGGATCATAACGGACACGGACATAGTCGATTTGACCAAGACGGTTAGCGTCAGCGCGGCCGCCCCGAGCGCGGGTGGGGGAGGGGGAGGCGAGTGCCACACGGGCCCGCTACAGTGCTGCGACACGGTCGCGCCTGCGAACAGCCCAGGCATGAGCAGCATCCTCGCGGCACTCGGCGTCGGGATAGACGTGTTGAACGGGCTGGGCGATGGACTCGTCGGGACGTCTTGCTCGCCGATCAGCGCGCTCTCCTTGGGAGGTGGGGTCGAGTGGTGCGTTTCCGTTCAGCCATCGTCACGGTATCCACTGTGGACTGCCAATTGCTGACTATATGCGCGGTTTTCAGTAACCAAAGCCCCGTGTGCTGCAACAACAACACGTACCGTGAGTCGATATTCTTCTTTTTGGTGATACAAAAGTGATTGACCGCGTTTATGTGCGTTCTCAGAGGGACTGGTCAACATCGGATGTGTTCCCATCAAACTATGAGGGAGCGGTGTCCGTCTTTCTTTCACGATAATTCTCCTCTCTCGGCGACTGGTGTGTTCATACCCAGCCTTTCACCGTTATCGTGTATTGACCAGGGCTCGCTGGCAGATGATCGCGTCTTCGCGGCCCTTCGCACATCGCTATGTTGTGACTCATATTCGCACAGAATCCTTGAGCTTGTTCTCATCCCGCACCTCTCCCTTTCTTTTCTTTCCGGAGCTCGTTCGCGTTCATGTTCTTTCCGGAATCCTCCGTAGCTGATAGGCTGGTCATATGTTGTCTCTGAAAATCGCACGCATACATCCACGCTCGAGAGAAATCAAATCAGACGACATACCTGATAGCACATAGGATTACAAACTATCATTATTCGTCTTTATATTCTCAGTGTTCTTCTAACACAGGGATAAACGGCGTGCTGTTGCAGAGGTCCGGGGTTGCTCTTCTGACTTCTTCTATTCCAGCCACACAGGCTCATATACCACGGCGGAAGCCTTCCTATGAGCCTGAAATCGGGAACCCCGGCGACGTTGACGACAAACGAGTACATACAAAACACAGCATTCGAATCATCATTTCCAACACGTCATACAGCCATTAGAGGCCGAGGTCATAAACCAAGAGGGAAAAACCTAGAGCTCTTCTCATGAACGCGGACGCTAGACCGACGAGTCCACACTGTGGTACCCCACCCCGATAACCGTTTTCCCGGTCCGAGCTTTCACAAGTTGATCGGAAGGCCAGTGGGCAAGGAGATGGGGAGGCTCGTCGGCAAGCTGACCGGGAGGCTCGTGGGGAGCGAAATGGGGAGACTGGTGGGAAGAGAGATGGGCAGGCTCGTCGGGAGAGAGAATGGGCAGGCTCGTCGGCAGCGAGACGGGGAGCGACGTCGGGAGGGAAACGGGAAGGGAGGTCGGGAGGGAGATGGGCAGGCTCGTCAGCGGGTCGGACGCGGACGACGACGCCGCGGCGGAGTCGATGATCGGGAGGGAGACGGGCAGCGAGATGGGGAGGGAGGTCGGAAGGCTGATTGGGAGAGAAACGGGGAGGCTCGTCGGAACGGAGATGGGCAGCGACGTCGGGAGGGAGATGGGCAAGCGACGTTGGGAGGGAAATTCGGCAAGACGTTGGGAGGGAAATCGGCAAGCTCGTCGGGAGAGAAATCGGCAAGCTCGTGGGGAGGGAAATGGGCAGCGGGTCCGCCGACGTCGTCGCGGCGTCGACGGCATCCTTGACCAACGAGATCGGGAGGGAGATCGGGAGAGACGTGGGCAGCCCAGGGATGCTGATAGGGATCGACGTGGGAAGGCCTGGGATGGTTGGGAGGATGGGGTTGATGACGTCCTGGCAGCCTTCAGCCACCACGCCCGCTGTAAGGGAGTTCCATTGATCAGCATTTGCCCTCAGTGAGACTGGATAGAGAACAGAGACGCACCAGGCGCGACGAACTGGCAGCAGAGCGGGGTACCGCCGGCCAAGCTGCGAACGCGGAGGTCAGTGGCGTTCTCATGGATGAGCATGGACGGATATGCATACCATTGGTTGCCGAGGATGTCGAGGTCCGTCGCCGAAGAGCACTGGAAGCCAGCCTTGGGACCGAGGGTGGGAATCGGGATGCCCGAGGGCAGGGGAAGGATGGACGTCAAGCTATCGACCGGGACCGTCGGGAGGTCGACGGTCGACTGGCAGCACACGACGCTGGTGAGGCATTGGGCGATCGGGATGGTCGCCGCCGACAAGGCTGCGCTCGAGGCGGGGGTGGGAGGCAGGGTGATGAGGGGGCTAGCGAAGCCCTGGCCAAGGAGGGCGGCCAATGCAAGGGTGAGCGGGAAGGCGAGCATGGCTGGCTAGGTTTCGATAGAAGGTGGTTGTTCAGAGTTTGAGGTTGTGGTGGAGACTCGTGCACCGAGGCCTGGAGACTCTCGAGGAGCTCTTCATGGTTTATATGCTCACGGCACGGCTCGACGAGAGACCCAAGGACAAGGAGAGACCCCTGGACATGATGTCAGAGCAGCCATGGCATCTGCAGCCGTAGTCAGAATCTCACCACGAAATGAATTCCGCACTCGCATTCGCGCTCCGCGACCGAGGGAAGTCCGAGCGCATATACGCATCGCCTGGACGTTCGCGCTGATCTGGGAAACGCAAGCGGGATCAGCAGGGGAGCGGCGAACACTGTCAAGAAAAAAACTTACACGACGTCAGGCTCGGACAGGGCCTTGTGGTGGCGAGAGGAACGCGACGAATGTGTACGCGAAGGCAAGGCGGGCATCTGAGCACAAGCGCCGCATACGTCGAAGGACAGTCGGAGGATGCGTTGCGGGCAATGGGCTTACGGCATCGGGAGCCGTACGCGGGGAGGTGTGCTTCGGAGACGAGGCCGTCCGCATGGGCCTGGGGAACGTCTCCGCCCGACCCTCGGCGCCGGTGGGAGCCTCCGTCCGTGCATGGTCCGAATAAGCCTCCAGCATCGGACACCCGGCGAGTTACTGCCAGATCCGTGCCTCTACGCGGGTCCGAGCACCCGCGGAGATGGACAGGAGGGAAAACAGAAGCCTCCCCCTGGAAGACCATTGATGTTTCGAAGTCCTTCGAGACATGCTGCGCGCGGCGCGAATATCTGATTATTGTCGGTGGCAGTGAAAGGGCCCTCGGGGACGACATAGCCTATAGCTTGTCCTCTTTCTCTGGCGGGCCATCGGGCGGCACCCACACGCCTGCAGTGTGCCGTATGCATCGCCCATGGTTATGTGCGGGGGTGCGGGAGAACGACAGACCTCATCCGAGCCGAGGGAGTCAGAGAGCCTCGCCGTCCCACGACGGCACAAGCTCGCTGAAAAAGAAGTCTCTGCCTCACACCGCCCGCAAACGCGGGATGCGCACTTCCATCCGCAATGCACACGGGACCGGGGTATGAGCGGCCTAGATGACGATGAGGGTGCAATTCGGTGCTTACCGCCAGCCAACACAACATCTCTCACCTTCACATCCTTACCTGCCCCTGGGCGGTAATGTGTGCGGAGCGCGGACCACGCCATCCATCGCGGATCTGCCGAAGGTAAAGGTGAAAGCTGCATGAGAACGCCTCGACGTACGGTCCGACGTAAAAATGACCGACGCTGGCAGAGCGAGGACACGGTACTCGTCGGTCGCGTTCGAGGTGCCTTCGCCTGTGCCCAACTTCTCTGACGTCGACTAGCCTCCTGTCCGCCAGGCCACAAACCGTTCCGGTGGCGGAGATGGCTCGTCGTTCCGCAGTAGCTTGTCGGACATACCGACTGCAACCTGCCGCCATCAGAGAAAAGACCTCCGCCGCGGAGTCGATGAACGCATTCCAAACGGCCTCGCCCGCCTCCACCTTGTCCCACAAGCTGCGGGCTGTTCTGGTAGCGAAGAGGGTAGATCGCTTTGCAGCTTATCCAACTGTTCAAACAGCAGTCACTGTCGGAGATGATCAGCATACGATGATCCACACAAAAGCAGCACAAGCCGGACGTTGTCCTCACCGGACAATCGTGTCACGCTGACCACCAAACCGATCTCCTCTCGCTCTTCATCAGAATGCACGTTGTCGGTCGCCGCCATGACAAGGAGGGGCAGGAGGGGCACCGTCGTCGTCGCTTTTTTTTCAATCACCACCCCGTTCCGTGGACAGCGTCATTCAGGCCCCAAAGCCGCTTCAGCTCTGCAGCGTCCACATGTAGAAAGAGCCCCGTGAACAAGGCTATTTGACGGATGTGAGAGGGAAAGAAAAAAGCTTGTCTTGAAAGGTCAATAATGACGTACCAATTTGCTTCCCAGTGACGACGCATCAGTGGCGGTGGTCTTTCTGAGCTCAAATACGGGGGGCGTATATAGGGATCGATCAGGCGGAATGGTACTCAGCAGCTTCGTGGTGACGTCAGGGTACGACGAGCTCGCCGTTCTGCAGCCCATCGTGAGGATCCGACAATGAAATCCGTTGCCTGAGAAACAAGTCAGCTCCGAGAGCATGGCGAGATACCTAGCTTAACACTCACCGTGTTCATCATTCCTTGGGCGAGCACAGAACACGTCTTGCACCCTTGAGGAAGTTATACATAACAGACGAGCCGGAGGAGTTAAGTTGAGAGATTAAATTAATACTACTCTACTTCAGAGTCGAGGATAGACTGAGCAACGGCTATCGAAGGAAATTGACTGACCCTAGGCGGCTCCTTGTTCAAGGCTGTCGATGTCTTGTTGCGCTTGCTCAGAGGAGGCCTTTTGTCTGCCAGAGATGTGCACAACGAATTCAGGAAGACAATGGTCAGACTTCAGACCATCCCAACGAATATACGAGGAGATTTCGTGCTCACCCCATGGATGCAGACTTCCGCGACATAGCCTTCCGATACGCAGGCGTGCCCTTCCACCCCAAACAGACCCAGTAACCTTCCGGCGACTCGGATCGACTACTCGGTGGTTTTACGAAGACGACCTTGTTAAAGTTGGGGTTGAGGATCTTGCGCCTGAAGCCATCCGCCGCCGGGTGCGCAAAGTGCTTGATCCTGTTATTCACACCGCACATCAGCACAGAGCTCCAGCGAGAGAGGGAGCGAACTCTACGACGCACACAAGCGCACCACCCCAGTTCCGCCCGATGCTCTCTGCCGACCGCAGATGGCGGCGCGCGAACTTGAAGACGGACTTGCAGATCTCGAGGCTCGCCTCGACGTCCGCCGTCGTGTTTCCTGTGAAGTTCGCAGCCATGTCTGACAGGATCACGTCCGCCTTCCCGTCGCCCCGCTCTAGCTCACCCTCGCCTGCATCGCCTTCGAGGCGGCCGTGACCGCGCTCACGCTGGGCTCGCGCAGGAGCTCTGCGATGCACGCGTCCGCCTCCGGGGACAGGAAGTCCATCTGCAGCGCGCGCACGCCGGGCAGCGGGTCCATCCTCAGCAGGTCCACCGCGATGACCGTACCACGGCCAATCCGCGGTTGTGGCGCGACGGCGTCGTCCTCGCCCTCCTCCAGCAACTTGGTGAAGTCCGCATCTTCCAGGCCCCCGGCTCTCTCCCCGCCCTCACTCCAGCGTCCTGCTTCCTCTCTTCCTTTCCCTTTCCCCTTCCCCTTGACCATCTCCGACCTCTTCTCAGCCTTCAGCCCAAACCCCTCAACCCCGCCGTCGCCCTCCCCCTCCGCCCTGCCCTTTCCCCTCCCCGGGCCCGCGCGCTCGGTCGAGAGCCACTGGTCGCGGTCCGAGTCCGGCCAGCCCATCTTGCCAGCGGCGACCTGGCTCCATCCGCCGGGCGCGGCGCCGAGGTCGACGACGGTGCGGACGTCCGCGTGGCGGAGGAAGTGCCAGCGCGCGTCGAGCTCGAGGAGCTTGAACGCGGAGCGCGAGCGGTAGTTGAGCGGCCACGAGAGGCGCGCCTTCACGTACGGGTCGCGGAACTGGCGCGCGAGCCATGCGCGCGACGACGGCGCGAGCTTGTGCGAGAGGCGGAGTGGGGCGGTGGGGAGCGGCATGTAGTAGTGGGGGCTGTAGGAGGTGGCAGGACCTGAGGCCTTCAGGGATTGGGTCAGATCACTGATGCGGGAGATGGCTCATGCGTATCGACCCAGGAGTCAGACGAGAGGATAGCGAGCCAGTGACCTGCGGAGAGAGGAGGTCTGGCGACGTGAACGCTGTAGTACGGTGCTGCTCAAGTTGCTGGCCGCGACGCGTTCTGCTTGAGCGCCCGTTTACTGCCTTGTTTGTCCCTATTTGGCCGATGAATACACAACTTTCTGTGTCTTTCAGGAAGTCGCACTACCACTCATTCAGTTACCGACTCCCAACGAAGACTAATGCGCCATGAATGTACTCTGAACATCGCTTGTATACGCTTCGTTTACTACTATCCTTGGGAAGAGTTAGCCGTGTGCGCAACCTCAAGTCGGAGACGAGTTTGGTCACGCACTCATGCGCCTTGTGTGGAGTATACGGACACTAACATTAACACGTATTCAATCGAGCGCGACTACCAGAACGAGCGTTGCAAGTGAAAGCGCGGGTTCAGAGTGCGGCTGGCCCCGTAATTCCGAGCTTCTAGCTAGGACATTTCGTATTCTAAGTCATATAAAGCCTACACCGAGCATAGTAGTGGGGCAGGTTAATCCTACGCCGAAGGGCTCAAAGAGTCGACGACTGGTTGCTGCCCATAGCGACTGCCAGCAGCTTCACATAATCCGGGGTGCCCAACCCAGTGATCTGCATGAACGAACGACCTCCGTCAGCCTCCAACCCTCACGAACGCCTCGGAGTTGACGTACCGCATCCCATCCCGGCATCGCCGGGAACCCAGCCGTCCCGCACCCAACGTTGCTCCCCACCGTGATGTCGTTAAAGACGCCTGCCGCGGCCGCGCTCGAGTACAGCAGCGGGTTCAGGAACCCGAGCGTCGGGCGGCCCGCGTTGAGCAGCTGGTCGTTGATGAGCGCGACCATGCTCGCGAACATCGGGCTCGACGCGCTCGTGCCCAGCACCGGCTCGGGCACCCCGGCTGCTATGATCCCGATGTCGCGGCCCTGCATCGCGACGTCGGGGAATGCGCGCCCAGTAGTGTTGAAGCGTCCAGCAAGCGGGCTCGGGGACGAGGCGTTGGTGTGCGCGGTGATGTTGAGCGCGTTGAGGTAGCTGAGCGCGCCGGAGGCCTGGTAATCTGGGCGCGGGAAGATGTTCGAGAAGCCCCCCGAGGAGAAGGTCGCAGCGTTCTCGGGGCTCACCCCCTCGGTGCTCCCGACCGCAGTGACGCTACAAGCGCGGTACCATGAGACTGCTTGTACAGCGATAGCGAACGACGGTAATGCAACTCACAAGGGGCAGGTGGCGGGGAAGACGGGAATGAACGAGCCGTCATCGCCGCACGTATCGTTGGGCCGGATGCCCGCGACGCCACCGTCGCCCGAGGCAAACAGGATGCTCGTCCCGCGCGTCCCAAGTTGTGCAAAGGAAAAGCACAGCGCCCTACACGATACGTTACGAGTGTCAACCGCAGAAGAGCGCAAGGGGAATGAGAGGAAGGGGAGGTCTTACTCCGCGATCTCTGGAGGAACGCTGTTCTCATTCGCGCCGAAGCTGGTCGTCAGAACCGGGGGTCGGGGTGTCCTGGTCCAGGAGGAAATTCACGAGATTCGCGACGGCAGTGAAGAAGTCGGTCGCAGCTGACCCGACGGAAATGAACTGCACGGGGACGTTTGTCGCTAGCCCGACGGTGTACTCGATGTCCAGACTCTGAGGACCAGGGCACGACCAGCTCAGACCTAAGCATCACCAAGATGGCGAAGGAGAAATACGTACGGCCTCCGGGGTTCCCGGACCAGTCGTCGGTCCTCCGTCAAGGCTCTGAGCAGTGAATGTCCCATTGGGAAAGTCGGGCCTGGTCCCCCGCAAGAAAGCCTGTTCGAGACACTTGAGTTCATGCAAATGGACGAAAATTGGAGTCCGGACGACATACCGTCAAATCGGTCTGGTTCGCGACCTCGTTCAAGAACCCGCTGACCGCGATGCTGTTGTTCGGCGCGGTGGCAGGGTCGGTGGGGAGATTGTAGAGTGCCTGAACACAGAGCGGCGCGATGCCTTGAACGCAAGCGGCAGGCACCAGCTTCCGCTTCGAGATGGATGATGCGGCCACCGGTGGAGTCACCTTACGGAGCGGAGGCCTGCTGATGGAAGGCAGCACACTACAGTGATAAACAAGGATGTCATTTCTTTGTCCAGCACTTGCTACTAGATGGAACGAGGCATACTGCGTGGTAGGGTGGACGAACGCGAGATGCGGCTGTATCGCGGCGGGGATCGCGTATGAGTCCGTCTTGTGCGACGTGGTACCGGTCTCATCGTGCACGAAAGGCTGATAGTTCGCGCTGAGCATCGCATTGGCCGTCGCGATTGGGACGCGCAGGTGGAGCATGTCTCCGGCTGGCGACGTGGACTGGGGTGTCACGTCGTACTTTGCGAGCCAGTTCATGATTGCCTGCACACTCTCGGGCGATGGTGCGACGAAGCCGTTGACCTGAAAGATAATATGATTTGCACTGAATGGTCTGCATTCCGTAGTTACAAACGATACGTACGTCAGCCTTGGATAGGTGTTGCCCATAGTTGACGCTCGAGGGATCGCTGATGTCCATCAGAGTGTTGATGAGGCCCGTCTTGTTGTTCGGGTTCAATGCAAGAGTTAAGGGCATCGTGAGGACCCCATCGATGAGGTCCCCGAACACATCTCTGCTCTTGGCGAAGGTGTGTTTCTGCTGAGAAGGAAGGAGAGCAGGCCTCCCGAAGGAAAGGGGGAGGATGGCGAAAAGAAGCAGCGCGGCTGAAATCATGTTTAGAGAACGACAAAGAGGACAATCCAGCGTCGAAGGAAAAGAACGAAAAAGTCAGAAAACGAACCTAGAGGGCACGGGTATCGTCTGTCTGAAGGGGGGGGGGCTTTAAACTGATTCGAATGAGCGCTGCACAGTCGGAATGCCGAGGCACACTGTTCAGCAACGTACCGCGAGGCTTGACGGAAATCAAAACTACGACATCGAAATTCATGGAAGCAATGTATGGTATCAGGTAGCCTTTGGCATCCGTAAATTGGACGCTATTACGAAAGGGGAATGCAGCAATGATACTATGCCTTGAAATCTGAACCTCGCCTGAAAAGTTGGAAGAAGTCGACAGTGTTTGCATCTTCAGCTTGACTCCCTTCTACAACTTAATGAGTTACCTGTAGGCTTACAGAAGCAGATCAGGTATCGTCGGTGGGATGAAGTGCGCAAGGAATTTGAACTCGCTGTCGGTTAGGTTTCCGTAAGCCCATCATCATTTTGACATCTACCATCCCGGAGGTGCGTTCGCCGGAATTGTGTGGTTCACTTCCGCCCCATTACACCCGTCTCTTCCCAGTGTGAGAGAGCGACCCCCTACGGATGCGAGAGAATATTCCGTGCCTTTCACCTGTCGCTCTAGAGACGGTGATCATGAAAATTCAACGGAACATGTTTGTCCCGAGTCAATGCTCTCGAAGCTGTGCGACCACTGCATCCGTCCTGTAGATTAACTGCCAGAGCGTGGACACCTGGTTGGTGGCTGTAGCGAATACGACTGCATGGTCGTGTACAACGTCCGATGCCAGCAGTCATCCAAGTGCAATATGCCCTCTGAAAACAGTGGCATTTGTGAGTCGGCCGCAAGGACGGCGGCTGTTTTACAATCGGATTTCAACTCGTCAGTCCACAAAGCTTCTCCTGGATGAACATAAGTACGATGGATGGTCAGCGTCGATCAATTGGTGCAGGTGACGGGTGAGATGTGATGCACCTCCTGCCTCGTACAATTTCTTTGCCGATAGTGGTACGGTCATCGCACTAGCTCCCCGGAGGTAGTTTTGTCTGCGCGGGCGTTAGTGCACAAGCACCACGTCTACATAGTAAACCATGGGCGTACATTTCATCTCGCCCAATGAGCGTGGGGGTGTGCGGCCGCAAGGAAGGGTGGGATGAAAGTTGTAGACAGGAAGTGGGGTAGCCACGGCGGCATGTTGGCGCTGTTTTTGTCCCGATGGCGCTCAGAGGTGTCGGTACGAAATGAAAAGGACGAGAGACCGAGAGGTTGCTATGTGCACCCAGTTCACGCTCTTTATACCCATGGTCCCAACCCACGAACACGATGAGACAACAAAGTCCATGGGTCGAGAACGGCCTCGTTCTGCACGTGGGGCTCGGGCGGTGAGGAACTGCAGCTTGGAATAGAACTGGGAGCGGAAACAGCACGGCGGACGCGCAAAACAGGGACTGCACGCGGAAATTAACGAACCATATTTATTCGGGGTCGACCGTGTTCACAAGACCTGCCTCCTGGTGTTCTTCCTCGGCGCGTGGCCGTAAAGTGCGAACGCGCGCGATTGTGTTTGACGCCCATCGTATCCTGACCATCCCCACGTTCGAAGGGAAGCTGATTGCGGGAGGTAGACGTTAAGATGAATGTCGAGAGAAAGGCTTCCCGCTGCACCCCGGCAAACCCCTTCACCGGCCCAGAAGAACAAGAATGACTGAGAGCTGACGGCCGATACAGAAAACGCCCCAGAACAGCACCGTGTCGCTAAGCACGGCATAAATCCCTCGGGGTGCGAATCGAGCGCATAGATTTACCTATGGAAAGGGCATGAGAGACATCGAGCGACACGCTGACGCTACTTACCCACAAGCCACGACACTCCAGAGACACCAGCATCGGTCACCCGGCGGATGTGTCCATCTGAACAGGCGTAGAGCCCGCATTATCGTCCTGACCAGCCTTGCCGCCTTCTATCTCAGCTGGCTCAACCGCCGGGGCCTCTTCCTCGTCCTGATCGGCGTCGCGTGCCTTCGATCGAGCCGACGATGCCTCGGGCTTCCCACTTGTCGAACCCCGTTTTCTTCCGGCCCCACGCCCACGCCCACGCCCACGGCCTCGCCCTCGCCCTCGCCGTGAAGGTCCCGCACTGCCGCTCATCACATATTCCATTTGTGTCTTGACCTTCTTGGCTAGATGGGCCGTCTTCGCAGTCGGCGTCCCCACAGCCTCCCCAATCGAGGATGTACCCGCGACCTTGGGTTTCAGTTCGACCTCTTCGAAGCGGATTCGCCGCTCCGTGTTGGCGAGGTGGACGAGTGTCTTCTTCCCCTGCGTCCGCTCGTGTGGTTGCTCGTCTGCGCCGAATGAAAAGCATTTAATTTCTCAGACGGGCTGGACTGGGGACCCACGCAAAGCTGAGGGTGCGACTCACCGGTGTTTACGCCCGAGCCAGGTCCTGCAACAGCAGCTTCGGAGAACAAGAGCTCTGTCCCCAGCAAGGACACGTGCTCGCCCTTGAGCATGGTCCCCGAGAGTTGCAGAAATGGCGTTGGGGTGTCCAGGCCCTGGGTCACGCGTCCTGTGCATGTCAATTCTATCGCTCCAAGCCAGGCCGCTCAGAGCATAGAAAAGCATGGCACTCACAATCAGACGGTATGAAGAGGAACTTGGGACGAGGGTAGGCTCGACCGTGCCCAGGTCGAGTGTGACATACTCGACCTCCTCTTCCTCGTATTCGGAGTCTAGCCCAAACGATCCAACGAGCTTGTAGCCTGGGAGAAGGCTGGTCATGATGGATGGTGGAGTGCCTCGGACGCAGACAGAGGAAACCAGAGAGGATGCGTAGCGTTCAAAACAAAACAACGGCCACTTGTGCATTGAAAGCGACGTCAATTCCAAGCAAGAATAAACAGCCGGAAATAGCCGAGGTGATTCCTCTGGCGTCTACCTCCAATATCACCGCCGCGCCGCCGGAGCATTCTTGACCTCCAACCGCCACTTTCTCCTGCATCTCTCAGTACACAACCTCCAGCTCCCTCTTTCAACCGTCTCTCAACCTCAATTCCATAATGTCTGGACGTGGAAAGGGTGGAAAGGGTCTCGGAAAGTGCGTATATCTCGTCCTGCAGCACTATCGTGCAGCTGTGTCGCGTTTGTGGCTGCGCGACGCCCGTCTGCGTCGCCAACGTTGTGCTGACCGACTGCACTACTACACACTTGAATCCATAGGGGCGGCGCGAAGCGTCACCGCAAGATTCTTCGTGACAACATTCAGGGTATCACCAAGCCCGTACGTTGTCGCTTGTCTCAGTGTCCGGGACAAAGGCAATGAGCTGACCACCGTCGCTATCCTGGCAACCACAGGCCATCCGTCGTCTTGCTCGCCGTGGTGGTGTGAAGCGTATCTCCGGTCTCATCTACGAGGAGACCCGTGGTGTCCTCAAGATCTTCCTTGAGAACGTGAGCAACCCCCAATCTTACCCCACGCAGCTCGATGTCCCCTTTGCCCTTCACCCTTCAGCGTGACTAATGCAGCTTCATTCCCACAGGTCATTCGTGACTCGGTGAGTATCACTCATAGTTGGGCTCTGCTCGGTTCCGAAGGTTTGCTGATTCACGTGTTCTTTTGTTCATACAGGTCACCTACACGGAGCACGCCAAGAGGTCAGTCCCGTATTCCTACTCATCAGCCCCTGTGTCTCCTTCTCCCTCGCGATTCCCTTCATTTGGAATGCTCAAATGTTGTTGCGCGCGCATATAGGAAGACCGTCACCGCCCTTGATGTGGTGTACGCCCTCAAGCGCTCTGGGCGTACCCTCTACGGCTTTGGTGCTTAAGCACAGTGCGCCTATCATCGTCATCGCTACTGCCACCCCCGTCGCAGCCTGAAGTCGCCGACAAGCTTTACACAACTACGATCCGGCTGCTGATACATGCAAGTAGTGCAAAGTTCTTGCTCGTTCCGTCCCTCTCGTGTTCAAATGTACGCGGCGTGGCGACGTCACGTCGTCGCTGGAACTGTACCCGTACGATTATGCTATGACCATTGTATGAATATATTAGCATTGTTATGTCCGCCTGTCGTGACAGCGCATGGATCGACCTCGTTGACGTAGCAATCCGTTTCGGTGCGCTTGTCCTTGTTGACGTCACCCTCCGAGAGAGCATGCTATTGACTGATCGTAATTGGGCTGCGGTCATGCAATGACGTGCATAAAGCTGACACTTGTAACCCGCTGTGCACATATTGGAAGGGGTTCGACTGACCCTCTCTTCATCCTTTCTTTCCATTGCTCCTGCTTTTTAGAAGACCACTAATTCCGGGAAGATCTCAGGGAGAACTCTCTCGCAGGGTCCTCGGAAGACAAAGTCAGCCCGCTCGTCCTTCTCATTTGGGTCCAGGTTGAACACAGCCACCTTCCCTCCATGCCTCTGCACACGGTACGCATACGTGGACGCAGGGCGAACCTGCGAACCGCAATCAGCCTCGATGTGGCACACATAAATGCAAATCAATACGTACAGTGGAGGACGTGCCAATGACCAGACACATGTCGGCTTTGTAGACGATGCTGTTGATCTCGTCGAGGTGGAACGGTTTTTCGCCGAACCACACCACCCCGGGCCGCGCGAGGGCACCACATGCAGGGCAGCGGGGGAGCTGTTCCGGCGGGATGTTCGCCTCCTTCGAGCCTGCGTCATGGTAGTCCTGGAAGGACGCGTCGGCGGCACCGAGTGCGGGGCAGAGGGGATCCGAGAGGTCTTCTTGGCGGAAGTCACACTGTGTGCACTGGACGTCGCAGATTCGTCCGTGCATTTCGAGGATCGAGCCCGAAACCGTCAGCGGAGGCTGACGCTTCGCTGGTGCCCCACCCTCAGGCTTGGTATCAGAATCCGTCTCGCAGGGCGCAGGGGTTGGCGCCAGTTGGTTTACAAGGGATTGCAAAGCCAGAACGGACAGGCGATCGACGTTCTGGGTCACAAGATGGAAAGACTTGGCCTCGGGGGCGACCTTGCGCATGTACTTCCGTACGGAGAGTTTTGCGAGAATCTCATGGGCCGTGTTGGGGTTGGCCTCCAGGGCCCTAAGATGAACCGAACCTACTCAGTAGTTTCACACAGTGTGGAGTATGAGTCGCAATGACTTACTTGGTCCGGCGATAGTGGTAAAATTGCCAAAGCAAGGAAGGGTTTGCTTGGAATGCTTCTGGAGTCGCTAATGCGGTGGCGTCCAAGGACCGCCACATACCTCCTCCATCACGGAAGGTGGGAATGCCTTGGAAAACATCGATCAGTAGAACTCCACAAAAAGCCATATGCTCGATCCTTACCTGAAGCCGCAGAGAGACCTGCCCCTGCCACAATCACGATGTGCTTACTCTTCCGAAAGCATTCACGGAAAGAACAGACAGTGTCTTGATCCAAAAGTGGCTCGAGCGTCGCCATCTCGACAACGGACATGCAGGAAAAAGGGAAATGTGTACCTTGTTATGCAGCAGTATAACACTCACGCACGAGATTGCACTTACTAGCCTTGACGGTAGCATGAAATGCGATCAATGTGGCTGGTGTGAGCCCAAACAACAGCAAACAAGTTGTTGAAGTTGACCCCTTCGGCGCTTGCTGCCTTGACGCGACGATCAGTACTAGTACCACCCCACTCGAGTCCCTCCTGGCCATTGCTTGCATTCCGTTATGTCCAATACAAGTATTTGCCACATATTTGATCACTTCTGTTCTTTTGTTTCCAGTAGCTCTCCACCGCGACGTGTTTCTGTCGCCGTCTACGGTAGGATCTATGCCGCATATCTCTCGTCTCATCGTGATCACCACCAACTAATCCGTATACTCAGGCGGTCCTGGAACAGGGAAGAAGTCGCTGATATCCTCACTAGTTAGTCATGGTTGCTCATTTTCCCCTCAAGCGCTGACGGCCTATCTCAGAACCAGCGAGTCTATCGTTGTCCGCAAGACCAGAGTCTTCTTGTTCTGGATGTACAGCTGGGCAAAGGATTGTCCGAGGCATCGGTGGCTCTGATCCTAATTGATTCCCAAACACCAATGGACTGTTCGCAGTCGACTCTTGATGCCGCACGAGGAGCCACCGCTTCAACCTACATCGTACACACAAAACGGGATCTCGTCCCGAGCGACTATTCGAAACGTCACATAAGCTACCTTGGCAGCAAATACAACTTATCACAGAAGTTAGGTATTGACTGCCTCTCTGTCAGCCTAACCACCGAGGAAGGCATAAGTGATGTTCTAGCATTCATCGGTATGCCATTATTGGTCTGTCGTGATTGTCAACTACTCCCTCACAAATGTTCCGTTAGGAACCTCTGTCACACATTCCTCTGCTGGTCGACAACCCGATGCTACCACTCTTTTCGGGTCCTTTTGGTCTTACGTGTTGGACTGCACTGCGGCTTGCTTCGCTCTACCACCCCCGGCAGTGCCTGCAGTTGTGAGTGACAATAGGTTGCCATTGCATGACCTCTCACTGGTACAATAGATTCCCCCAGAATTGGCTACCCTCGCCACTGACTCCGACGTCCTGAAACTCATGAACAGCCCTCTGGATGCTGCTTGGAGCGAAGACCTGAAGCGTCGACTTGGCGCTGAAGGCGCGCTTTATGTGACGGTCAATCGCATAACCCCGTCGCTCGTCGTGAAGAGACCGACCCATTCTGAACGTGCTACCCTGGAGTTCGTGCGGCAAAACACCACTATCCCTATACCCCGCGACCTTTGTCCCCACCTTTCCTACCTCGTCATGCATTTTGTAGATGGTGAAATGCTCTACGAATGCTGGGGCAGGCTGAATCGCTTCATGCAATTTCGGGTTGCGTGCACGCTACGTCTCTACATCAAGCAGCTGCGTTCCTTGACCCGTCCTAAACCGGGGGCCCTGGTTGACGGGCGGGTCGGTGGCGCCATCTTCGACGAAAACGTTTATGGACCGTTTCCTGATGCGCCGTCGTTCCGTCGATTCTGCGAATTCGTGGCATTCTACGGTTGGAAGACCAGGATGCTCGGTGCCAGGGGGAACGGTAAAGCGATACCGCCGCTTGTCCACCCAAACATGATCTGGACGCCTGTCTTCACGCATGGTGATCTCAATCTGAGCAACGTAATGCTCGATCGACGGGGAGGCTTGTGGATTATGGACTGGGCCAACGCAGGATTCTACCCACCGGCCATGGAACACATTGCCATGCGCCAGATTGACGAGATCGTGCATGCGGAAGACGTACCCCCGTCATGGCGACGTTACAGACCTTTCATCGCAGGGAGAACGTCTGCGGAGGAGGAGGAGTTCTGGGACAACTTTACGGGCGGTGTATTTCACTTTCCTAGTAGCCAACATTACATGTGACCAGTAATACAACATGCAAACAGTCATTTGCTTATGTATACGGTCGATCAATCAACGGTACAATGCGTATGTGGCGCCAGACACTGCCTAGGCCAAACTTTCTGAAGGGCCTCGCCCTAGGGAAGGAGAGAGCGGACAATTAGTTGAAAGCTTGGGATATCAAGAGAGGACAAAAGTAAAACTAATGTTTACCTTACCTTTACATTCCTTTCGGAGGCTCATAGAACACACCCTCATGAGTGTGTACCTTGAATGGAATGAGGTGTGCGAGGAGGACGTTAAAGCTCTCTTGGCTGATCCAGCCTCTCGCCACGCAGGCTTGCAGAAGCTGAAGTTGCCAATGCAAGGAGGCGCTTCCCTGCGGGTCGAATTTGTAATACTGCCTTCTCTCGTCGAGGATGAGGTCGAGCAGGTCCATTACTCTCACGGATATTGTGAACTCCAGAGTGAAGGAGTCCACTTTCCGGGGGTACATGAAGTCCTTCAAACGGGGCTTAATGCTGAGCGTTCCGTACGGGTTGGTTGGCCCGTCAACGGCGCGTACGTAGAACTGGTGGCTGAATGGCTGGTACATGTCTACGGAGAGGCCACTGTAGATCCCAGGGTGAAGGAGTGTGCTCACGACTACACCAGATGGCTGTGGCGGCCCCTGGGTCGCGGTGGGAATGACTGGAAGTGCATCGACGAACTCGAAGCCGGTGCGCCACTGTCGAGTGTCCAGACTGCGGAGGGACCAGATGACCACCCTTTTCAGTGTCTGGGATTCGAACACCTTCGACTCGGCCAGATCAGTGCGGCAGAGAGGCCTCTCCAATAGTATGCCGCGCGGCGCGGTAGCAGAGATGTTCATAGTCTATGGAAGAAGCTATCAGTGGCAGGGTTGGGGTCTATGGCATGAGCGTGTTGACGTACTGTGCTGAAGGAAAGGGTTGTCAAAGATTGGACAGAGGGATGTGAGGAACTGGGCGAAATGAGTGACGCAATTTATACACGCTTCCTCCCATTCCTGACGGCAACTTGGCCGCCCTTCGCGGGGCCATATCAAGCATGTGCCTAGGAGCCGAGACAACTTTGGCCTTATGAAAATAATGACTCGAGGGCGACAGCTTGAGGACTGTAGTCAAAATACCCTACACAACCAAAATGGGAACGTTCGTGGCTTGTGCTTGATGTTATTGTCCTTGTATGCGCCCAGATGGCACAAGGGAGACGTATTCACCCCGACGTAGGCAACGTCTATTGGACCAGCTGCTCTTCCCATCAACTGCGGGTGGCACCAAATGTCCTGAAGTAGTGACTGGATCAGTAGTACGACTCCGACTACACTGGCTTGACAGGCAGACAGAAACACGAGGCATACGCTGAGTGCTGATCCACAAGAAAGGGCCGCATTCGTCAAAGATAAGTATATTTATCGTCCAAGACACTTACGAGGATCGCAACAAATGGGTATGTGTTTGTTAAGGCAACGCCCTGACTCTTGTACTGGGGCATTGCCGTTTCCGATCCGTTTAGTCGCCTTTGAGCGGAGGAGTGCCTTTCCCCTAGGGTCTACTCGCGCTGCGCGTGGGGATCTAATGCATCGACTGATACGGTTCCGATTCCGCAAGCATGCCAGCCGCGCAGTCGATAAACTGCGACATGGCTACACCGCCTGGGCTGGACATGGGTTGGTTCGGGTTCGCCATCGGGGTATGGTGGACGGCGCGAGTGGTGGATACGGTGCTCGAATTTGGAAAATTTCGTCCATGCTCTTTCCTGGAGTCCAGTAGGGCTGGGAGAGGGGGGAATGTCCTGCGTGCCGTGGCTCTGATTGGACTGAAGGGTGAACCCTTGATGGACAATTGAAGTAGCTTTCTCCGAAGATTGTTGAGCTGGCATTGAGTCGAGGTGCGGTGAGAAGCTCATGGCACTATTCACGGAGTGGGAGCGATACAGGTAGCCATAGCCTACGGGGTGGGCAGATAACGTTCTAGGATAAATGGTCGTAGGCGGATTAAGATAAGCAGAGGGTTCTCTGGAGAAAGGACAGAAGAAGCTCACAGTACTAGTGTCATACAGTATAGCATTTCGGCCTGGTCTGGAGTGCTAGTAAAGTAGACCTTTTGGATACCATCATATGTATTTGTCTATGTGCTTGTCGGAGTGAGAGATTGCTATCCAAAGCGAGACCCGGAACGTTCCGAGTCAAGCTTCGTCAGGCGATTTTTCTAAGCGAGCGCCCAATGCCAGACCTTTTCGTCTCCGGCGTCCTTTGCCATGATTGCCACTGGCCCGACAGTCTGCAGAATGTCCAATCTATGTTGCCCAGTTAACTGCTGTGTTGAATACAAGATAGCGACCCAGTGATACAGCTGCACATCCGGTATGTTTCCAATTGTGTACTTCTGGCCCTTGCAAAGCTGCCTTTTGACGGACTACGCGGCGCTCGTTCCCGCCAATTTATACAGTGAGTACATCACGTTTCGACCAACAAAGCAGCACACTACTACTACTATTTGTTGTGTCTTGGCCTTGTCCTCCACATTTTCCCTTGAAGATAGGCATGATTTTCGCCAAACTCCTTGCTGGTCTCCTCCCGTTTGCGTATGGACGGTTCGGCCTTACACTGCTGCTTTCTCAACAGCTTCACACCTCCGAATTTGCGACTCGCGACGTGATCAGGACCCTCGCCGATGCGGTATTTACCATGCCGTTGACTCTCGCGTTGCACCCGAACAACAAGACGGGCCTCGTCAACACCCTAATGGACATCAGCGATCCCTCGAGCATTAACTACGGGAAACACCTATCTAAGTCTGAGGTACGTGTCGTCCTTGGATATTGAACACAGACTACTCAATGAAGCCGCCTTTACCTTCTAGGTCAACGCCTTCGTTGCACCATCGCCCGAGAGTGTGCAGGCGATCGTAAACTGGCTTGCGATGTACAATGTCACGCCCCAGTTCACGCCTCCGGCGGGAGACATGCTGCACCTGCGAGTACCAATCGCGATGGCCAATACGATGCTCAGTGCCAACTATCAGCCTTTCGTGCATGAAGAGACCGGTGCCACGTTTCGCAAGACGGACTCATACGCAATCCCTGCCGCGATGCAGCCTCACATCGCATTCGTCTATCCAACTACACAGTGCGGCTTGTTTCATACAACAATATGACCCCCATGACAGGTATTCACTCCCCTCGGTCGGTTCTAGAGTGCTATTCCCCATTAGCAAGTCTCCTCTGCACGCGGTGACGCTTCCTGAGGCCGCGATCTCCATGTCGAAGCGAACGCTGGTTCCCGCAGCTTGCCTCCGGGGTATCCAGCCCCAGTGGCGGCCGCCGCGCTAAATAACGGCATCGCAGTCAGCGGGTCCTTGGGGGAAGTCGCGAACCAAACCAACTTGACAGTACGTCCCGTCCTCTTTCGCCTATGCGCATCGACTCATTTTTAGCTCGAGTAGACTCTTAAAAATCACGCGCCCAGATATCCAGAACGGAACGCTCACCGTACAAAGCATAAATGACGGACCGACGACTGGCGTTGGGACGTTGGAGGCTGTAAGCGTTCTTCGTTATTCGTTCCTGCGAAACGTTGGTCATCAAGGATCTATTTGCAACGAACGTCCCCGTGCAGTTCACTTCCACCGGCGGGACGACCCCAAAGGACTTCTTCCATTATGTCATGGACCTTGTCACCTTCCTCCTCGAGCAGGAAACGCCGCCGGCAGTTCTCACGACGAGCTTCGGCGTGAATGAGAACGTTATCTCTCCAGTAGTGGCGGAGTGAGCATGTCTTGCCTACCTGATGCACATATTGCGACTAATAACTGCGTTGCGGCAGGGTGGTGTGCTTCTCCTTTGCACAGCTGGGGGCACGCGGGGTGAGCGTCCTGTTCGCCGCGGGCGATGGCGGCGTCGCAGGCACCCGGCCGAACACGTGTGGCGACGACGGCTCGTTCATCCCTGTCTTCCCCGCCACATGTCCCTTGTGAGTCTCGTCTCACTCATTCGGTCTTCTATCCATGTCCTCATCCAGCTACGCCGGCAGCGTTACCGCAGTGGGGAGCACAGAGGGCGTGAGCCCCGAGGTCGCTGCGCCATTCTCAGCCGGAGGCTTCTCCAACGTCTTTCCGCGTCCGGCGTACCAGGCCATCGCAGCGCTCAACTATCTCGATGCCCTCAACATTACCGCCAACGATTCTTCCACGAACCCCCTCGCAGGCCGGTTCAACACCACCGGGCGCGGGTTCCCCGACGTCGCCATGCAGGGCCGAGATATCGCGGTCCTCGCTGCGGGGCAGTCTTCCCAGGTCTTCGGGACTAGCGCGTCGAGCCCCATGTTTGCGAGCGTGGTTGCGCTAGTCAACGATCAGCTGCTAAACGCTGGTCTCCCCACGCTCGGTCTCCTGAATCCGTTGTTGTACTCGCACGCGGCAGCGGCGGGTGTATTCAACGACATCACGGTGGGAAGCAACGTTGGGTGCGGAACAGCGGCATTCCCAGCGTTGCCTGGATGGGACGCGGTAGGAGTCCTGCATTAGGTTTCGATGAAAAATGTAGACTGAGATAGCTTCGTTCACGCAGATCACTGGGCTGGGCACTCCGGATTATGTGAAGCTACTGGCCCTGGCCATGGGAAGGAATCAGTCGACTCTCTAACGATCCTCAGCAGAGTAGCGGCCGCTACGCTTTTAAATGTTCTGGATGCATGCTCAATGATCCATGGACACGGCGGGCAGGACCGGATATATCGAGGAGAGAAATAGAAGAGATACTGGCCTCCGAGGTTTCCTTGGGGGCGATTTAGCCAGAGCTTTTGCGCGAGCGAATAGGCCCAGTTAGCCAAGGATTTCTCGTGGTTCGTCGGGCGAGGGAAAGGTTAAGTAGCACGTTCCGTTTCCCGACGCGTTTCCTGGCCCGAAAAGGCATACTTTACATCAAATTTCCATATGCGGGAAAAGGACCCGGCAAAAGGTTGACTTTGTCGGTGATATCCGGCGGGCGAACACCATGCCTTTCCTCTGCCCACTTTGTCGCATCGTGAAATCCGCGTGCCAGTCAACCTTTTCGCCCACGTGAGATCTCTAGTAAATCATACCTTTCGCTGACGACTTTTTGGAATAGAGAAAGTTATGGCTTATCTTACCTTTCAGGTGCAGAAAAAATCATCTGCCAAGGTTACCTTGGCCGGAACATTTCCCGCACAGACACAAGTAACCTCGCACAAGGATTTCTCGTACGTTAGTAAAACTCAAGGAAAGGCTGCCTTTCCCGGTCCGAGAAAAGTCTGAGAACATCGCGCGACACCGCGCTGCGCCTCCCCGCCTTCCCCAGCGCCACCCGGCACGTCCCACCGCTGCCCCTCTCGATCCGGTCTCTTCCCTCACTGCGCTGCCTCGTGTTGCGTTCTCCCACTCCGCTGTCCACGTTTTGTCCCTCGCGTGCCATCCAGTAACGTGCCCGCTGCCTCGTCAATCCCGCACGTCAACCCGCCGCCCGCCTAGCCCTCCCCGAGGCACGGAAACCCGCACCCGAAGCCTAACGCTCGCAACTCCGCGAGCCTCCTCGCTGCGAGGTGTCGTTCGAGGCTCTTCCCCCTCGATTCTTCTTTTGTTGTCGCCGCACTGACCACGACGTGTGGCACAGCAGGGCACAGCGTCCTCCCACTTCGTGTGGCGCTCGGCATCTATCACTCCCGCCTCGCGCCCCTCTCCCTGCGGCTATGAGTGTCGCCCGGTGTCATGCATCATTCCCCCGTGCCACTCGAGGGGCATGTTCGCCGCGCGCTCCGCGACTCCGCCTTCATGCCCGCCCGGATTGTCCTAGAACGCCTGCAACGCCCGTCGGTGCCACCCAGGGTTGCAAGTCAACCGTGAACATATCGTCATTGTGGCACCCCATCTCCCAAGACTACGCCGCGCTGCGCTGCTAGAGCTGGGGTGAATGAAGGTACCGCCACATGAGCCTCGCCGCGCCGCCGCACACTCTCTGTTGTGAGTACCCGCGCGTTCAAGTGCACCTCGGAACCACGCGCAACGCGTCTTGGGGCAGAACGTGAGCGATATGGAGAACCGCGCGCTCAGGATTTCCGATGGCCCACCGCGCTTCTCGGGCGCGAGCTTCTCTGGGTCTCGTGTGCCATGGGGTGAGCGACGCACGGCCACCTCGCGTGACGCCAGAGCATCGTGCATGGCCGCCCTCCAGTGGAGCCGCTCAATCATGGGTGAATGCGGCGTGCTTCCGCCTACCGATGGTTACCGCGCCGCCCCCGGTGGCGCGGGGTTGTATGTCCAGTTCGCACGGAACGAGGATGTTCCTCCGTGTCTCTCCGCGCAGCTGGGCTGAACGAGGGTGCCACTACGCGAGGCACGCGCAGGCGCACTCCCTCTGCTACGCGCTGTTGTAGATACTCGCGCGTTCAAGCGCGCCTCAGAAACCCGCGCGAGGATGTCGCGACAGAATGCGCAGGTTGAGAAAGATCGCGCCTCCTAGGCACAATCTTTTCCGTGTCTTGTGGTGTTGTGCAGGGGCCTCCCTTCTGTCCACGACTGATAGTTTCCGCATCGCGCCTGACGGCGCGGTGCTATGTAGCCAGTTTGCGCAGAACAGAGCACCCTCATGAGACAAAGGATACCCTCTCATATCTCTTAGATCGCGCCAATTACGGCTCCATTGTATGGGAAACTGCACAAAATCGCAGACGGAATACATTGCAACATAAACAAGGCTTGTAGGAGGGAGACATGGTGATGAGAAGTACTATGACGCTTCGTTGCCGCTCACGTCGCCTTCTGGTGCTTTAGCATCTGCCTCACACACCAATCGGGCTTCACCCAGGATGGGAGCCCGAGCTTCGGCGTGATGGAGAGCCTCCTCCCATCTTCCCGGACGTCCCCTTCCTTTGCCACCTTCCAATACGCAATCTTACCGTCATCCCTCGTCCAAATCCACAACTGAGGAGCCCCGGTGTCGTAAACGGTGTTGATGTAGACATCACCCTCCTCCAGCTGCGGGTCATCGGAGAGGTCAGGTGGGCTACGAATTTCTTCCAGTGACCACGACTCGTAGTAGGCCGTAACGCAATCACGGTCGGTACTGGAGGACGTTCTGTCCCTCCGGATAAAGGTGGGAGAGCCGTTCTGGTAGACAACATATCAATGACGTTCCATACGGGCGATCATGTCAAAGACTAACCTTGATACCGAAGCGAGTCCAGAGCGAGACTCCGGCACCGGGTTGGGGTGGACGTTTATGGAGCTGAGAAGCCCCGGTGCGCGATACAGAGATGGTGTCATAGCGTACAGAAGAACGTGAAGCCGAGCGAGTTGTCGGGGCGGCATTGCGGTGTGCGCGGTCAAGGGTCCTGCCCTTGCGTGAGGCAGACGACGCGCTCTCGGATGCATGAGAGTCTGAGGTTTTGGAATGCGCATGATGGGCAGGGATCGTAGGAGTGAGGATGGGAGAAGGAGGGGGAGTCGGAGATGGCGATGAAGCGGTAGTGGCAGGTGTTCCATTGCGCCGCGCAGGCAATGGGCCGGGGGTAGGGTCTCTGTCAGGGGTTTTGTGCCTCCTCGTCTCTTGGCCTCGACGATCGCTACCGGATGCGGTCAGAATGCGAGCGCACAGAACACCGAATGCGCGTACCCGAGCATGCCTGTGTTCTTGTATACAGCCGTGATCGAAGGGCGGACTCCGCGGACCCGGTGTGGCGCAGAGAGAGAACGGTAGACGATACGCGTAGGTCTTCCAGATGCTTCGAGAGGAACCGTGTACTGAAATAAGAAGTGAGAGTTCTGACGACGCAGAGGGCCCATTGTATGTGTCGACGGGGCGAGTACGGGGCAATGAAGGGAAGGGGGATGGCAAGGATGTGGGCGGGCACTCCGTTCATGCCTCTTTATACATGCTAAGATGTAAATAATTGTAGAATGAAATGCAATTGATTAGAAACAACGGGACTGACCGATGAACAAAGGATGCTCTGGGTGACGCAGTCTCCGCATGGCGGACCAGATTTGACTGCGGAAATCGGACACGCTAGGTCATCGCAGACGTTAAACACCCTGTGAAGGCCCAGTTGAGAGGACCAGGCAAGCACTGAGATATGGCTTTGCTTACCTGATTGGAGAGCAGTGTGGTAGGAGGGCGCTGCGCCCGAGTTCTCCACTGCACGTAGTACCGATTTACTTGGAGATATGAGGAGCCAGATAAGTGCGGGAGGGACGGACGAAGTCAGGAGAGAGAGTTCGTCGAATGGGAGAGGCGACATCCAGCATCGTCGGTAGAGCAAAGGGCAAAGCAACCAGAGGGCGACTTGGTGTGCCAGGTGCAACCAGGCGGTGCCTCGTCATGCCTCATGGTGGCGCCGAATTGTGCGCGCCTCCCCACGACTTTGCCTCACGCGGGTGAGCGAAGCGTAACGTGCAGTCTTGGTTCCTATACATCCTCTACACCCTTTACTAGGAGGGGGAACACTGAATGGCATGACTGGGATACAGTGGCCGTCCTCGGGGGATACTAACAATATCCGCCGACACGTCGAGTACGAGCATGCGTGCGGCGGTAACGATGCGGCGATCACAGCGTGGTGCCAGTAAATGCACCCTCCTCCGGTCAGGCATGTACATACAATGAACGCGATGTGTGAGGGTAAGATCACATCTCTTCTTTGAGCTGTGAATTAGTCGGACGCGAATCGGATACAGGGGGTGCCGGAAACTGCGTTATCGTGGCTCGCGGTCGTGTTGAGACAGGCTCCTGAGATAGAGAGCCGGGGACATACGGAGGAGTAGCCTCCAAAGGACGCGACGGGGAATGCTCGCGGTGGAACCCAAACCAGCGGATATGCGAGCTGAAAGGATCCGGGGGTATAGAGCGTTCGTCGCGGGTATGGTTACGGTGCAAATTCCAGCCATGCAAGATGCGTAGAGGTGACGCGGCTCGCGACTGGGCAGGGGAGCGAGAAGGCGGTGTCTGAAGTGCTCTGTCCTATGCGCGTCCACCGAAGGAAGACGATGGGCACGATGGCTAAAAAAGACGATCGCTCTGCCCATCGCGGGGCTGACGATGGCGACAAATGGGATGTCGCGGTCTTCCGGGAGGAGACACGGTGAGAATACTATCATAGCCAAGCCTGCAGGAGGGAGAAGTCGTAAATGAGTCGGCGAAGCGCAGTTGAATGGGAACCTTAACTTCAGTCAACAGTCGGCACGCCTTTGAGTCTGGAAGTACTAGTCCTAATGAGGTGCTTCCACTCTGCGCGGAGTGTAGTCGATGCACCGGTGCAGAAATGTCGAAAAATCAGTGTTCACAAAGTTGTAAGTGGTCCAAACAGGCCCGGGAGGAGGCACGAAAATTCGGCAAGGTCTATGGAGAGCTACAGAGTTAACAGTTGTGCAGGTATAGACATGAACAGTCGAGGATCTAAGGCCCACAACCCCCAAGATTGAAGTAATCCTAAGAAGAAGTTTCGAGTTAGTCGCGGTCTGCTTGGAAAAATACATTCCGGCGTACGTACAGATTGTGAGCATATCGCAGTCCAAGCCTAGGCTAAGGGATTGATGCCAGCCAGGAGTTCACTGCTCCCTACAGCCCATGACGGGGGAGTACATCTACCCCCGCAAGTCTAAGGGCTATTAGCAAGCCGGTTGCCGCGATGACGCTGATGGCCAAGCGCTACAGTGCTATGAGACGTACGCAAACGTATATAGACATTCAAAGAGACCTACACTCCCGGCCGCTAGGCGGTCATTAGTGACTACTTGCTCTGCTTCAACATCAGACTCGGAATCTGAGTCCTCGTCGTCGGAGCTTTCATTGGACTCGGAATCTGGCCAATAGATAAGTAAGATCCTGCGACCTTGCAGAAGTAGGGGTACCTTTATGCTGCTCGGCTCTCCAAGCGACGATAGAAACCCTGTGATCCTCGGTTTCAGTTCCACATGCGACCAGAAACGCATGCTTGTTTTTCTCGCTATGATAGTGTGCCTACATATAATGATCAACTAAATCTGAACGTCGGAAAGCAGTATAACTTACCGCAATTGCAAGGGTCTTCGAACTTTCTACGATTCAAAACGTTCGGATGGTGTACATGCATCGAAAGCCACGGAAGACGTACGAGGGACGGGAAGGCAGACAACCCTGCGGCCGGTAGCAACATACCAGATATTGAGGCTACCAATGGTGCTTCCACCGAGGATAGCCTGGCCGCCATGCACCCATGTGACGGGGAGGGGACATGCCTCATTGACTTCTTGCTCGAAGTGCGCAATAGAGTCGCCGTTATCCAAACGATATATGTAGAATCCACTGAACACGTTCGCAACCGCGATGTACTTGCTATCTGGAGAGACGCTGGCCGGTCCGCTACACATAAGATCAGGTCGACTGAAAACCAAGAGACGTAGAATATTACATACAGAGGACCACTAACTGGGATATGGCGCACCTCTCCCCATCGCTGGGTCTCGAAAATGCTGTAGATAACTGAGCGACGGTTCTATATCATTTATGATGCAAATGGCGCACCGTATACCGTGGTTTATGTAGCTTACAATAAGTAAGGTCGGCGAACCGCTGCCATCCTTGCCCGACCAATGAAGAGCGGTCACCACTGGAATCTCTTCATCGGGCCCGAGCGCTGACTGCTCCGGCAAGGTAACTTCACGTTCTTGGTACGACATCACCGCTAATCGAGCAATGCGTTGACACTCAAGGGCGAAGGAATTGAAATCATGTAGTGAACATACCATTATAGTTCCAACGCCAGATGAACAGTTCCTTGTGTGCGCCGGAGGCCAGTCTGTTCTTCATAACAGCTAGGGCTTCCACAGGATATGAATGCCCCCATGTTCCTGTGACGTCTAGGCTCTGCTGTGAAGATCATTGTAAGACAGAGATCTTAACCGAAGGAAAATGAATTGAGCTTACCATCTCCGAGTTGATGACCAGACACGCGATGCTTCCGTCTTTCAACCCACATAAGATCCTCTCAAAGTCTGCCCAGACAATGGAGAGAACAGCGTGGCCGGTGAAGTACTGATAGCACAACAATCCTGTTTTCAAGTTCCAGACGCACAAGTTGCCGTCGAGGCTAGCCGACGCCAAAAGCTTGCCGTCTTCGCTGAACGCGACACAAGTGACGCTATCTGAATGAATATCAGCTAAGACTCTGTATTCCCTGTAACGCATGGTAGGACGCCGAAACTGGAGGAGTAGTGCTTGAGGGGTGGTGGAAGGAGCGTCGTGCGCCTCGCCCAAGAGCCAGGCTGAGCAGTGCCCTGCGGTGCGGTGCCGTGGAATAGCACGGGGTCCATGGCATGCCCGGCCCGGAAGTGCCAAAACAAGCGTGCATTGTGTGTACCAGTAAATTTAGAGTTTGCTGCGCAACGCCGATCACAACTTCGGATTACGGCGACTTGCACGGCCTCGCCAACCTCTCTTCTCCCGTTTCTCATCTTGCCAGGAAATGGTGAGGCTCTCTTTGTCATCTTAATGGCTTTCTTATTTATTTCTGTTCAGACTCCTCATCTCGTTATCTCCATCCGGAAACCTTCACTCGTGAGGGGTCAATCTCTATACGCCCTCACGCTAGTACCGCAAGGGGATAACGAGGCGGTCAAATCGGGCAGCAAGAAATGAGGTGAGCAGCTCATTTTCTGTAAGATAATATTTTCGCACAACGGACATCCAAAATCCCCTCCTTCGTTGGCCGCTGGCCGCGAGGATGGACACATGTCACTCAAAGGAAGGGCTCTTGACGTTCTCCGGATGCCCTGATGGACGTGCATTGTGTCAGCCCCCCAGGCCATCGCACAACGACGGCTTCCAGGAAGCCTCATTGCTCACCCCCTTTTTTCCCCGTCCCTCCACCATGTGCCGTGCCACTAGGATCTGTCAGATGTTCATATCGTATGCGCTATCGGGCATGCACGGCGCTGCCTCCAGGCATACCAACACGCTTCGACCCAGGTCTCCGCTCTCGCACGAAAGACACGCACTTGGGTCGGCCAGAATTACTCAGGTAGCTCGCCACGCGTTCGCCTCGGAGGCACCCGTCTCGGGGCTCCTTAAGATCCCTTGCTCGCACTAACACATCGTCTTCAACAGCTCTCAGTCACTACCATGCCCCCAACACGGAGTCAAGGAAAGAAAACCCTCCAAGCGGTGCGTTTACCTTGGCTCTGTACTTCTTTGGAGGAGGATACTCATGCTTTGATCCCCTCAGGCCGCGCGCAGAGTCGAAGTTCAGGTACGTACACAACAAAGAGGTGCTAGGATCATACTGATACACGGCATCTTAGGCCGTTCGTCGAGTTCAAGATGAGGCCGACCTCTACGTGTTTACCGTCGGCGCCGCCGCCAATCCTGCCGTGGGGTCTGCGGTCGAGCACCTCACCGTCGAACTCAGTAACGCGTACTCCGCCCGACTTCTACGCTCCGCTCTCCGAATGGCCCCCAACGTCACGGACCTCATCCTCACTCTTCCTACCCCGTTCCCCCTCCACCTTCTAGATGGCCTTGTATTTAGCGGTCTCCAACTCCTGAAGACGAACCTACCCCACAATCGTCTCATCGCTTTCCTCTCGGCCCATCCGTCCGTCAGTTTCCTTGACCTCGGACCATGTGGTAGGTCCCACAGCTGCCCTCTCGCAACCATCGACTTTTCTGGAATCCACGACTTCCGTTGCCCTGTCGAATGTGGCATAACGATCATACACCCCGGCGCGAACCGGTTTCGCGGGGACCTTACACGTCCAGGGACGGTAGTCTCAACGATTCTTCGTTCCTTCCCCATCCCGTACTTCGCTCTCTACATGCTATGTCTTCAATTCAACCCCACGGACGACGACATTGTCGCGAGCATCGCGCGGTTTGTTCCCATGGTTCGAGCACTGCGCCTCTGGGAGCGAGCTGACTACACGGTAAGCCACTCTTCTCTGAACAAATTGTATGATAATCATCGTTCTTCAGGACCTCGATCCACACTCCCCTCGCCCGTGGCTGCACGCCCCAACTTTACGAGACAATCTTCGGAGGATGCGGTTCCTGGACCACCTCGTCGTCCGGACAACGGCTTCGTTCGTGTCCAGCCCGACCATCACGGAGGAGCGCAAGATGATTTTTAAGTGGACTGGCGAGAACACCGCGTCGCGGAAGCACCCAAGCTTGAGGTTTGTTGCGGTGTGGTATGGTGCTACCCAGGTGGGCGCAGGGACTCTTACACAGTGGCGGAAGGACGATGAGGAGTGGACCGGAGTCTCCGTGGATGCTCCAACTGAAGGTGACTTGGGAATCGTTATGTAAATTGCCTTGCCTAGCCGTTGCGTGCCGATTGTATAATTTCATATATGTGGCTTCAACACGAGGGGGAACATGGCGCCCCGAGGGAACATGGGGCAACGAGGCGAGCCTTAGCCCCCGTCACCGAGATTCGGACGCATAAGTACCTGTGTGGACAAAATTGACACCCTCTTTCACCCCCCGGCGACCATCCTTTGGGCCCCAGGTAGCCGGAAATCGCGATGATCAGCAAAAGCAGCCAGCCAGCAGCGGCAGATTCAAGCACCGGTGACCAGCTCACCCCGCAAGGTCCTGAGGCGCTCCGGGCCGAACAGTCACACGGACCCGCTGGCGCAGCGTTGCACGGCGTTGCACCTTCACGGTCGCTTCCATCTTCTCCGCTCTCGTCCCCTCGCCCGACCCTCGTGCCGCCGTTCTCAACGCCTTCTTCGCCCGTCTCTTCGCTTTCTAAACCAGCACTTCTACCTTTGGGCCACAAGCATGACACTCTTGAGTCCACACTATCCGACACTACCTCTGCGCGCCCACCCAACTGTACTGCCACGTCGGCTGGTCTTTCACCCCTCCTGGTCGCCCGTTCTCCTACCAGCTTCCAATCACTGCAATTAGTTAGTCCGCTCTCTGAGCAGAAGCTTCCGATAACCCCGGTCAACCCTGCGGACGACTTGGTTGATCCTCTGCTCGGATCTTTCGCTTCGCTTCACGTCGAGGATGGAGCTGCGAGCGCGAAAGCTATGCCATCTCCCCCGCTCTGGTATGTGCTAATATCATCATTTGTACACCATTCTGATCATGGATAGTTCTTCGACGGAAAGGGCTACCCTGCTTACGAACGGAACTAATCCATATTTCGTTTCCACCGTCGCTCAGGTGACAGAGAGTCAGGTGAGATATCCTCTGCACGTCCTGCGTTTACTCTGAGTTATGCTTTTGCGGCAGCACGACCTTGGAAAAAAATTGACTCAGATTGACCAAGACGTTGTTGAAGCTCGAGCGCAAGTTGTACGTCATCTTTCAGTGGCCAGGCAAGTTCTTATTCGTGCACGCGGTGAGCTAGTCAGTCCCTCTTTTTGTGTGCTCGAGCTCACCTTTATTCGACGTTCCAGACACAATCGGGCCACAACAGCTGGTCATTGAGGTAGGCTGTAACGGCGCGAAGGATTCCATCGAGGACCTTGATATGAAACTTCGTAAGGCCCAGCGAGACATTACTACGTTGCGGGCAGAGCATATTGCTGCCACTGGACTTCTCGAACAGATGGCGTCGGATGTCTCATCTCTGCGAAAGCAAGATGAAGATCTCCGAACTCGTTCGACGCGGACAAAGGACAGCCTCGCTGGAATATCCACCTTGACTGATACCATGGCGATGCTTGTGGATGAGCTCCGCGCGCAAAACGCAGCTGCAAGACGATACACCTATGCACCACGGCCATCGTTTGCGTCAGACACATCTCTTGAGGAACAGCCCTCTTCCAACGAGAGTGACAGTGCGTCCTCCTCACGTTCTCAGAGCTTTGCAGAGGCTTGGCCAGAACCGGGGCCCATAAAGGTACATTCTTTCATTGCGCTCGGCTGCACATTGAAGTTGTGCTAATTTCATACTAGGCAAGTGTAGGTTCCTAACTTTGTGCCTGTTCGTGCGACACCTCCTGATCACCGACGATAGCCCGTCGTCCGCGACGTTCCTCGTGCGGGACAGAGCAGTGGGCCAACCGCCACCGGCGATGATGGTGTGCCCCAGACGGACGTGAGTGCCGCGCCGTGCCTGTTCGTGCGACACCTCCTGACCACCGACGATAGCCCGTCGTCCGCGACGTTTCTCGTGCGGGACAGAGCAGTGGGCCAGCCGCCACCGGCGATGATGGTGTGCCCCAGACGGACGTGAGTGCCGCGCCGTGCCCGTTCGTGCGACACCTCCTGACCACCGACGATAGCCCGTCGTCCGCGACGTTTCTCGTGCGGGACAGAGCAGTGGGCCAGCCGCCACCGGCGATGATGGTGTGCCCCAGACGGACGTGAGTGCCGCGCCGTGCCCGTTCGTGCGACACCTCCTGACCACCGACGATAGCCCGTCGTCCGCGACGTTTCTCGTGCGGGACAGAGCAGTGGGCCAGCCGCCACCGGCGATGATGGTGTGCCCCAGACGGACGTGAGTGCCGCGCCGTGCCCGTTCGTGCGACACCTCCTGACCACCGACGATAGCCCGTCGTCCGCGACGTTTCTCGTGCGGGACAGAGCAGTGGGCCAGCCGCCACCGGCGATGATGGTGTGCCCCAGACGGACGTGAGTGCCGCGCCGTGCCCGTTCGTACGACACCTCCTGATTACCGACGATAGCCCGTCGTCTCGGCCGCGCGCGACGATGATGCGCCTACAATATCGCCTGAGCTGGACGTGAGTGCCGCGTTCGTGCCCATCTCTGCGACGCCTCCTGATTACCGACGTCTATAAGGCTGAACTCGATGACCACGAGTCTGATCCCGACGACGACTACGAGTCTGATCATGACGCACTGTCCTGGGACTGGTTGCTCGTGGTCATGACGGTGTGTCAGGATTTTGTGGAGGTGTGTTCACTTTGGCACTTCACGGTGGCGGCTCTGACTGGTTTGTCATAGCCCACTTTTGTTGGATGGCTTGCTGCCTTAAAAGCTCGCCATCCCCTTCCGGGCACGGTTATGTTTGCAGAGCTGCAATCGAGGCTGCCTGATTATAAGGTCTATCGATGGATCCACTTTCTTGTGGTACTGTTCTTTGCAGATTTTGCCGTTCACTTGGGTTTTAGCTGGCTCAAAACACCGAGATCTAAGATTGACTCCCCGGTATGGGAGTCTCTGGCCCCAAACGTGTAGATTACTGCCCCAGCGTGCATCCGCAGTTGTAATTTGATCCGCCTGACGATGGCATATCTGTGCGCTTGTGTCTCCTTCAACTGCCCGTCAGTCCGCTCCGCCTGTTACCTATCATCGACTGCATGGCATCGCGCCATCCTTGCTATTGTAGTGTCTGCATTCTAGGCACCTTCGAGGATGATGATGGGAAGAGGGTTCCTGGCACTCTCCAAACATCGAAGACTCGAAAAAATCACGAAATCAGCGATGCAAAGCGCGAGAAACGAGCTGCTATGAAGGCGAGCCGCTTTGAGGCTGATGTATTGGCTACCACGCTAGAGGACCGCAGAGAGCCCGGGGGTAGCTCGTCCGTCGTACGCCCTCGCGATTCATTGGATGCTCCTTCTTCGAGCTCTGTACAACAAGAGGTTAGCCTATCTGTCAATTTACCATTACATCGCAATGCTGACGCCTTGCAGGTTGACGGAGTTGTCCCGCCCTCTGATACTCCCAATCGGGCCCCCCAAACCTCTACCGACCAGGAAGTAAGTTTGTCCTCGATTTCGCGCACATCAATGTGAACAATTGATCCTGTTCGTAGTCTGCTCGGGCTTCTCCTGAAGCCAGGCGTCGCACTTCAGAGTTAGCCATGTTGGAGAGCGAACTTCACCACCGCACCCGGGCAGTCCCGACCAATACCAAGCTTACCTTCACCTCTCAGCCCACATCGTACACTGACCCTATCGCCCCGTTACAACCCAGAAATATGGACAATGGCAAGTTCGAGACACTGCGCGCTTGGCTGCAGACACGCCGTGGCTGGCTAGAGCAGCTTGAACCCGTCGGTGTCAAATACATCGACAACCACCGCAACAGCCTGATCGAGAAGGTCGATTACCAACTCGACCGCTTGGTGCGCGTCGAGCGTGATTGCTGGAACTTTGCGAAGGTAGCTGCGAAACTACCCGGACTATACGACTTGCCCGATGGAGAAGGGCCCGTTCTCATAGCATCACGTATGTCCCTACACCAAACATTCTGCGGTTTCCAATTGATAACTGCGTCATGAACAGCGCCTATCTTGGAAGCGCGGCGGAGTATGGAGCCCTTTTTGGTTGCTGCGCTCATGATGGTTGTAATACTGCATGGGATGGCTGGCGTAGCTCGACCGTATATCGCTTTCACGCTGGCGAGCCTCCGGGTCGTGATTCTAGGTGCCCTCTACACCGTCCAGAGGCCACATAGCTTGACCGCAGCGCAGCTCGCCTTACTCCAAAAGCTACCTGGCGACGTTCGGACCGCAGCTATCACCCTCAAGCTCGATACCTCACTCACCCTATTCGCATCTTGTCCAAAATGCTCCTTCATTTACCTCCCAAATCCTGACAAGCCTGACGACCCCTTCCCTCGCACTTGCACCAATCATGAAACGGATCAACCGATCTGCTCTGAGCCGCTAGTCGAAAAGAAAATGCTCGCACCTCCCAAGAAGGGCGGGCAACCTCGGACGGTGTACCGACCGATCCGTACCTATCCCTTCCGTTCACTCCACTCTTGGATCGCAGAGATGTTCTCGCGTCCTAATGTCCAGCAGATGTGTACCGATTGTTGGCAGAAACCCGTCAATGCGGAGCCATGGAGCGATATCATGGACGCTCCTGCTGTCCGGACTTTCGTTGGACCTGACGGTGTTCTATTTTCGACTCCACCGTCTGGCCATGTCCACCTCGTTTTCTCTCTGTTCGTTGACTGGTTCAATCCGAACGGAAACAAGCAGGCAGGCCGTCACCATTCTGTCGGGGCCGTATATCTAGCGCTCCTCAACCTCCCGAACCATCTTCGTTACCGCCCAGAGAACATATACCTTGCTGGAATCATCCCGGGACCCACAGAACCCACCCTCCATCAACTCAATTACTTACTGCGTCCTCTCGTAGACGAGTTCCTCGATCTTTGGAATCGAGGAATCCATATCAAGAAGACGTTCATGAATTCCGCCGGCTGCTTCGTCCGAGCGGCTGTCATACCGCTCGTTTGCGATCTTCCAGCGTCTCGCAAAACCGCCGGGTTTGCTTCGCACTCTGCTGCACACTTTTGCTCATTCTGCTTGTTGCAAAAGCGGGAAATTTGCAATGTGGATCGTGCAACGTGGCCTGGGTCCCGCACGCGGGACGAGCATATCGAACACGCACGCGAGTGGAGAGATGCTCCGACGAATAGCGCTCGAGACGCGCTCTTCGCCGACCATGGCTTGCGTTGGTCTGAACTGCTTCGACTTCCATACTGGGACCCCACTCGCTTCACCCTCCTCGACGCCATGCACAATCTATTCCTGGGGGAGCTTCATCATCACTGCATTACGCTGTGGGGGATGAAGACAGCAGAAGGTCGTGCTGCGGCCGGGATGGTCGCGAAGAATGCCTCGAAAGTCCACACCGCCATTGAGCAACAGGCTTGTCTCGATAAGATTGCGTCTGTGTTACGTGGCCCGACTCCTTCTGCCAAATCTCTGTCTGCGGTGCGCAAGGACTACTTGGCTACTGTCGCAGTGTTCAACTCCATCCCCATCACGAAATCTAATCCAGGAAAGATAGACTACGCTAGGAAGCTCATTGAGCGGGTATGACATTACCATTATTATCCCTTTCCGTCTCAGTTTGCTTACACTATTGCTAGGTGACTTCTCGCGGTGTTACATCGATCCACATGCCACCTGTCCTTCCCTATCCCTCAAACAGCTTCCATTTGGTTCAGGAAGACGAGGAGGCCTCAGAACCCGAGAATCAGTTCGGTCGGATCTTCACCGGTCGTGTCTTGGAAGAGATCCGGAAGGATATCCTCGCGATTCGCATCCCGTCGTGGCTTGAGCGTCCGCCAGCTAACATCGGAAGTACAGCGACAGGCAAGCTCAAAGCTGATCACTGGCGAACCTTGTGCACTGTGCACATGGTTATCACCTTAGGTCGCCTGTGGGGCCGCGTCTCGTCTTCTGCTAACGAGAAAGCGGCCCTGGAGAACTTCATGCACCTCATCGCCGCGGTTGATCTCGCAACTCGACGCACCATGTCTCGCGAACGTGCGATGGCATTTGACACACACATCGAGGCTTACCTTCTGGGAATACGCTCATTGTACGACGCTCAGCTTGTACCCAACCACCACCTTTCGCTTCACCTCAAGGAATGTCTTTTCCTGTTCGGCCCAACGCACGGGTGGTGGGCCTACCCATTCGAGCGGTACAATGGTTTGCTCCAGCGATTGAAAACGAACCGAAAGCAAGGTGCGCAGCCTATTTGCCTAACTGTGTATGTTTATAGATGTTTCCTATAGCCGATATCCCGGGAACGTTCATGCGGGGCTTTTACATGGGAGCGAAGCTGCGGTGGCTGATGGAGCGTGAAAGCTGGCCCGGAGATCGCGACTCGGGGTTCCCAAACATGATTGCCCAATTCCAGGCTGCATTCGGGCATGGTGTTCATCGATCTCGCTTCGTAAACGTCCTCACGCAGCCGCTAGACACGGAGGTCGAGACTGAGCATCAGGTGCAATCGACCTTCAACGCCAGCGAGGAGAAGAATCTTCCACAAAATGTCTACCAGCAACTGCTAGGTTACGTGAATTCATCCTCCCGAGTACAGTTCGCATCGCTACACAATGACGGAGTCGGCGGATCCTCGTCCAAGCATCCATTCCTTCCTGATACAGCCGAGTTCGTTTCCAGGATGACCCATCTCGACATCACATACGCTACCCGCCAACGGAGGGGATTGCGGAATTCCTTCGTACTTTTCCAAATCCCTGGTTCTAGGACCAGCGATGTCGTCGCAGGCCAGATTGACTCCATCTTCCACCACACCCGCCTCGAGGGTGAAAACCTCATTACGGAGACCTTTTTCCTTGTGGACGAGTACGCGCAGCTTTCGGACGAAGACCAATTATACGATCCCTACCGAAAGTTCCTTGATGGCAATACCTGGCTATGCTACATCCGATTTCACGCGAACAAGCGGCTCATAAGACTTTCAGATATCGTCTCCCACTTCGCTGCTCTGGAGTATACGCCAGAAGGGATCGGTGAGGCATGCATCGTGGTCCGCTCCTTGGACCGGGTAAGTACATTCTATCTGTACCTTGAGTGCGCCTTCTGATTTTATATCCAGGCTTAGCCGGCGTTTTCGCTGTTTCGGATTTGCCAATCAAGACTGAGAGGGCGCGCCGTGTGCGACTGGCACACTCCGAGACTCGGAGGGCTCAGTCGAAGTTTGAACCGGAGGCTACAGATCTCTTGTAGTGCAAGGATGGGCTACGTTGACGTGCGCGGGATGTGAATAATAGCGGTCGTCAGTACGTACTGAACACTCCGAGCGTGCAGGAACCGAAACCTGAGGGTGAGCGCGGCTCCTATGGAGCGCGCATGTGAGGAGGCGCGCCGCGCCGCGCTGTGCCAGGTTGTGCGAGATTACGTCCGCTAAGCGCTTCCCAAGAAACCGCTCGCATGCGAGAGCGCCACGGTGCCCAGTCCTGGGCGTGCGCTCATCGTCCCTACATTGTAGGGATTGGGACCGGGATCGACGCTTTTATCCGTCGAATAGACGCATCGCTGGTGCTGGGAGATGTGATGAAGATGCCACCACCCAGGCAGTGGTGAGCAGTGCCGACCACCCCCGAGGCTGAGCACATTGCTAAGCGCCTGTGCCATGCTTCCTCCGCGTTCTCCCCTCCTCCCCACCCACTGTTGTGCAACGGTCTGTCCGGAACGTTCACTGCTATATTCTCCACCGATCCTGCACTTCTCTCGCACTCTCTCGCACCTCGAAGGCACATGCAACATTCGGCAAGACACAGGAGGAAGAAAAAGGAGAAGAGCGTGTTTGATGCGTCTCACTTCGAGGAGTCGGACGACAGCCAGTCTTCAGGTGTGCTGTTGCGCGGTCTGCACGTTCGACAGTCCTCTCTTAACTAGAATCCAGCAGCAGACCTCAAGCATGTCCGATTCAAACGTCCGTCGACCTCACCTCATTCAGCTCGAACTCGCCCGAGTAGATCGATTTGTCTATGCCTCCCAACGCTCCGGACGACGCTCCGGACGATCTTCCTCATTCTCCTCCTACCTCTTATCATCTCAACAACAATCGGTCTCCGTCACCACATTTCTCTCTACATCGGCGTTGCTATCGACTTCGCAAAGCCCCTCATCGCCGCCGCTTCGTCCTCGCTCGACTGCACGCCCCAGGACCGGGTTCCTCCTCACTTCGCCGACTATGTGCATCGAGCCATCTCCACGGCATTAGGGAGCACCATCCAACGCCCCAATTTCGCCTTGCGTACCAGCGGAGCAATCATAGTCACTCATCTCACAACGTTGCCGGAGGAGTGGTCTTGCCGGCCGGAGGACTTACTCGAGGAAAATGATGGTGTCCATCCTTGCTGCTTTTTTGCAGGCAATCGTCCTCAAGTCGCCGTGCGGCTGTCTCGACTCATACGCCCTACACATGTCACCATCGATTACGTCCCTCCAGCTCGCACGATGTCCCGTCATGCTCCTCGCCGACTGGTCCTCTGGGGCTTGGTGGATGGCGCAGCTAACAAGGCCTTGTTCAAGTCCCTCTCTCAATTCCGCGACAGGCAGCGATCCCTTGGGGAAGGGCCCCCCAACTCAGGGCACCTCGTTTTCCTACCGTTTGCTGATTTCGTATTCGACGTCCATGGCGCATTCCCCATCCAGACGTTTCCTATCCATCCTGAGATACTTCTCTCGGGGATGAGTTCCGGCTTGTACATTCTGGAGATACGGAGCAACTGGGGAGGGAATTTGACTGGACTTCGCCGTCTTCGTCTACATGGGGAGGAGGTTGCTTAGGTTGGGTTGAGCTGGTGAGTACCTCATAATTATCTGATTGTTGTTCGACGATTCATGGGCATAGTTCTGCTCTAGCATCAGTCTGTATCTTGCTTGAAGTGCCTGTGTCAATGTACAGAGTATGTATTCTCGCTTGTATCACTATGCCTTGGTCGCCGCCGCGGTCCTTTCCCCAATTCATGAAAAGGAGCGCCCTCCCACGGTGGTGATTGACAGATATGGAGGGCGATAGCGAGTATCGTAATCTGCTCGTGAGGAAACCGCATTGCATCAGCGTAGAACTCCGTGTGGCACAGTGACACAAAGGAGCGAGAGGATGAACGCGAGGAGGTTCCGCGAGCCGCCCGGGGGCACCATAGTGAGTCTGCCAGTGATTCTGAGTAGTGTGTATAAAGGTCAGAAATTCCCTCACCAGACTTGCGCTCTGTGCAACGCTCCCCTTCCCGCGAGCTACTCTGAACACCGTCTCCCTACGTCTTGAATCGCACCATGTCTTCGAACTCCAGTTCGCGCGCCGAAAGCCATCCCCCACCCAATCCGGTTTCCTCCGCACCCCAAGTTTGTTCGCAGACCCCCGCTCCTCACCTTCAGGCGGTCCAACGCCGCGACGCGCCCTTGCCTCCCATTCCTAACCAAGGACCCTCCAACCCTGCTCGCTCTGCAGCGCCCGTTGGGCCCCCGATGGCGCCCGAGGGGGCGACCGCACTGATGGGCACCGCGACACCGGCGACCGCGCTGACTGGCGCACCGACTGGCACTACGGCGACGACAGGCACCATCTCGTCAGCGACTGCACTGGCGGGCACGACGGCGGGCACGACGGCGGGCACGACGGCGGGCACGACGACGGCGACGGGACCCATCGCACCAGGAGCCACGGCCACGGCGACGGGACCCACCGCACCAGGAGCCACGCCGACAGGTACGAGCGCACGGAAGGGCACCAGGACACTCGCCTCCGCAGCTACGGACACGCCGAGGGCTCCGGAAACAACGACACCGGCGACCTCGCCGACTGGAGCACCGACTGGCACTACGGCGGCCGCGACGAAGGGGACCATCTTACCGGTGACCGCACCCGACGGTCCGCACTCGAACGGCGACTCTGTTGTCAAGCCTCTACCGCCCTCTCCCTCGAAGCCGGTAGCTGGACGCAAGCACGTGGTCAAACGACGCGAGGAGTTTGACAACAAGAAGTCTTCGAAGAAGAAGGAGGGCGTGAGTGACTCTGCCTTGAACAGGCGTACCATGTAAGCTAAACGCCTCTCAGACCTCTGCTCTTCCTTTACAGTTGCAGGCAACGCCGAAGAAACGGCGCGTACGTACGTTCATTCGAGTTCAGTGTTAGTGTCTTATGCGCCTGTCGTAGCTCTTCGACTCGGTGAAGGCGCAGCCAGTGCCTGGTCTGTCGTCCTTCCTTCTGAATCCGCCGAGGTCGTCTCGCGCGGTCCGGAGTCCTCGTTCCCTGAGTGACAACGAACATTGGGATCGAGGACGAGACCAACCTGTGCGACCGGTCCGCCGCATTCGTGGGCCACAAGTATCTCCAACGGTGCGTTGAACACTCCCTAATCGCCTTGATTTCCGTGGATGCTGATACAAGGGTGGACTTAGATGCCAGCGGGCCCTTTTCCGCCGATGTATTCCAATGGAGCCCGAGTTCCTGAGCAACAGAGTCTCCCTCCACAGCAGATCGTTCATCCACACGGGATGCCTCCACAGCAGCTGGTCCAGCAGCAGCCGATGCCCCAGCAACAGCTGGTCCAGCAGCAGCCGATGCCCCAGCAACAGCTCTTCCAGCAACCTGGGCTGTACCCGCCCTTCATGCACGTCTCTCCGCCCATAGCGTACCCCATGGCTATGCAGCCTCAGAACCCAGTCGCCAGTTACCACACGTTTTCTCAGTCTATGCCACAGCAGCCCGCCCAGATGGTGTGTGTACATTCCGTCCGCTTCATGCACCGGACCTGAAAATCCCATGATTTGTAGCTCAACACTTCGGCGTGGAATGACTATCGTGAGGCACGGGGCGATAGCATGGCCCAGCCGTTCACCCCGCGACGCACCCGGACCCGCCATGTGCACTATGAACTTGAAGACGACAATGATAGCACTGACTACAAGCGTAGCCGTGACTATGAGCTCAGTGACGGCGACGAGAGCGAGGACGAGTATGAGATGGAGTATGACCTGGAGGCTGATAATGATGTCGACATCGAGGACGAAGGCCAGGTTCGTTCGTCGCTGTTGCATCCCATCATTGTGTTTAGCTAATTACGGTCGCTCTATGTAAAACAGGCTCAAGACGAGTTCGATGTAGGTCCCGTGTCATCCATTTGTCGTTCTAAGGCTGATCCACCGAAGGCGGCTTATGAGGGCGACCCAGAAGATGAATACGAGGAAGAGGAGCTCATGGACGAGAGACACCAAGACGACCGGATGGAGGACGTCGAAGGGGACACTGCTCGCGCTGGTGGGCAGACAGGGCCTCTCCCTGGAGGTTCTGGGAACCCAACCGGCGAGGAGATGGAGCTGACGGACGTGAGTGACAGCTGTTTCAAGCTTGAATCATACTAACCTTGCGCTCCAGGACCACGACCTCAGTCGCACCCCCAGAAGGTCTCACCATAGCGCGGCTGGTCAACAGTCGGAAATAGATAGTGACCATGAATCTGAGCGTGCCCCGAGCCGGAAGGGCAAGGTACATGGGCTTCTGCACTGCCATGTGAGTCCCGCTGATACATGTCCTCCTATTAGGAGCGCGCCACGGATCCTGCTGCGAACGCCCCGCCTCGTTCGCCTCGCGCTCGAGCGCGTCAGGCCCCACAAGTAGAGCGCACTTTGCCGTCGCAAGACAAGGGCGGCTTTTACATGCTCCTCTTGCAACAGTTCAGCGAATTCAATGAAATTCAGCGCGAGGAGAATAGATTGAACCGCCAATGGCAGTGGGTGCTTTCCTTGCTCTGCGACAGCAGCTATTCGGAAACTAACCCCAGTACAGACAGAATATGCTTCAGACCGTGAAGAAGCTCGATCACAAAGTCACGCGCGTGTCGGGAGGCCTTGAGTCTCATGGCCCCGGGCGTACTCAAGTCCGTCGAGTCAAGGCCCACAGGGACCGTCCGTCAAACTCTATGGCGTCTCGTATCGTTCTCCCGCCTCAAGACCGCGTCGTTCCGTTAGAAGAGATGGAACGGTTGCAAGCTAAGGAGAAGGCCCATCTTGCCGACCTCCAGGTACGTTATCTGCGTTTATTTGGTCCTATTTGCTCTCATGTGCGTATCCCATAGAACGTCGTACGCGTGCATCTCAAGAAGCTGCTCGGTGTTACATCTTACAGGGAGATGGCCGAGCAAAACCCGCCTCTCAATGACGACGAGCTCTTCGAGTACGAAGCCAGCGGCCTGCAGTACTTCGACGAGGATAATTTTCGCGTTGATTTTGTCAACCCTTGGAAGGAATTCCCCTTCAATCTAAGTGCCCGTGACTTCTTCGCCAACCACCTACTCCGCGTCCTCCAAGGTGGTGGCTACAAGAAGGCTTCAGTTCCACCGCGCTACCACACCTACGACCACATCGGAGAGGCGTTGGACGTCCACATGGAACACGCCCGAAAGCGTTACCGCCGTGAAATCGAGCCGCCGACGGCCACCGACAAGGAGAAGGAGAAACGGAAGAACAGGATGGTTTCACGAAGAGGCACCGTACGTCAGCGCCGCTTTTTGTCGGCGAACTCTGTTATTCACTGAGGAACGCGCAGTTACACAAAAGCCGCTTCAGGGTGACCAAGGAGGTGACTAAGTACAGTCGCTTCTCCGACCTCCTTGTAAACCTGAGCGGCGCGCACATGAGCGGCGACGAGACAGACCGCGACGAGAACGGCGCGAAGGGGCACCCTGTCACTTACACCATCACTCGTGCCGCATGGATGAGCTCCGCCTTCCGACGCGTTTGCAGGGAGCTCGACAAGGAGAACATCGAGACTCGCGATACGCTTATTGGCGACCAAGGCTCGGGCGGAAATGGGCCACGCATTCGCCAGGATACCGCGCCGCCTCGAGAAGCAGACACTCGGGCGCCCACAGGTTTGTGGCGCAACTGCTATGATGGCGTGTGGCTGGCGTGCTTGAAGGAGGACCAAATCCGCAGGCTTGAGATAATTAACGAGGACTTCGATTTAAGGCTGCCCAAGGATATGCCGTCGGAGGACGAGGACGAGGAGATCTGATTTTGTACAAGAAGAGTTAGGGTATGTTGTTGATTCGCATTCATGTACTTTCCACTTGTCTATTCTATGTTGCCGTTCGTAATAACATATGCACGCATCTCCGAACTGCAACTCCATGCCAATGCGACCAAGTGGCTGGCCACCGTTGGTGAATTGCACCGCTCTACACTATTGCACATGGACTCCAAACCGCGCTGAGGCACTGGACTTCAATTGAATCACATCGCGACAAGGAGGAGGGCAGAGCGGCCCCGGGCCGCGGCAAACATCAGTCGTGGACAGAAGGGAGGCCCCTGCACAACACCACAAGACACGGAAAAGATTGTGCCTAGGAGGCGCGATCTTTCTCAACCTGCGCATTCTGTCGCGACATCCTCGCGCGGGTTTCTGAGGCGCGCTTGAACGCGCGAGTATCTACAACAGCGCGTAGCAGAGGGAGTGCGCCTGCGCGTGCCTCGCGTAGTGGCACCCTCGTTCAGCCCAGCTGCGCGGAGAGACACGGAGGAACATCCTCGTTCCGTGCGAACTGGACATACAACCCCGCGCCACCGGGGGCGGCGCGGTAACCATCGGTAGGCGGAAGCACGCCGCATTCACCCATGATTGAGCGGCTCCACTGGAGGGCGGCCATGCACGATGCTCTGGCGTCACGCGAGGTGGCCGTGCGTCGCTCACCCCATGGCACACGAGACCCAGAGAAGCTCGCGCCCGAGAAGCGCGGTGGGCCATCGGAAATCCTGAGCGCGCGGTTCTCCATATCGCTCACGTTCTGCCCCAAGACGCGTTGCGCGTGGTTCCGAGGTGCACTTGAACGCGCGGGTACTCACAACAGAGAGTGTGCGGCGGCGCGGCGAGGCTCATGTGGCGGTACCTTCATTCACCCCAGCTCTAGCAGCGCAGCGCGGCGTAGTCTTGGGAGATGGGGTGCCACAATGACGATATGTTCACGGTTGACTTGCAACCCTGGGTGGCACCGACGGGCGTTGCAGGCGTTCTAGGACAATCCGGGCGGGCATGAAGGCGGAGTCGCGGAGCGCGCGGCGAACATGCCCCTCGAGTGGCACGGGGGAATGATGCATGACACCGGGCGACACTCATAGCCGCAGGGAGAGGGGCGCGAGGCGGGAGTGATAGATGCCGAGCGCCACACGAAGTGGGAGGACGCTGTGCCCTGCTGTGCCACACGTCGTGGTCAGTGCGGCGACAACAAAAGAAGAATCGAGGGGGAAGAGCCTCGAACGACACCTCGCAGCGAGGAGGCTCGCGGAGTTGCGAGCGTTAGGCTTCGGGTGCGGGTTTCCGTGCCTCGGGGAGGGCTAGGCGGGCGGCGGGTTGACGTGCGGGATTGACGAGGCAGCGGGCACGTTACTGGATGGCACGCGAGGGACAAAACGTGGACAGCGGAGTGGGAGAACGCAACACGAGGCAGCGCAGTGAGGGAAGAGACCGGATCGAGAGGGGCAGCGGTGGGACGTGCCGGGTGGCGCTGGGGAAGGCGGGGAGGCGCAGCGCGGTGTCGCGCGATGTTCTCAGACTTTTCTCGGACCGGGAAAGGCAGCCTTTCCTTGAGTTTTACTAACGTACGAGAAATCCTTGTGCGAGGTTACTTGTGTCTGTGCGGGAAATGTTCCGGCCAAGGTAACCTTGGCAGATGATTTTTTCTGCACCTGAAAGGTAAGATAAGCCATAACTTTCTCTATTCCAAAAAGTCGTCAGCGAAAGGTATGATTACTAGAGATCTCACGTGGGCGAAAAGGTTGACTGGCACGCGGATTTCACGATGCGACAAAGTGGGCAGAGGAAAGGCATGGTGTTCGCCCGCCGGATATCACCGACAAAGTCAACCTTTTGCCGGGTCCTTTTCCCGCATATGGAAATTTGATGTAAAGTATGCCTTTTCGGGCCAGGAAACGCGTCGGGAAACGGAACGTGCTACTTAACCTTTCCCTCGCCCGACGAACCACGAGAAATCCTTGGCTAACTGGGCCTATTCGCTCGCGCAAAAGCTCTGGCTAAATCGCCCCCAAGGAAACCTCGGAGGCCAGTATCTCTTCTATTTCTCTCCTCGATATATCCGGTCCTGCCCGCCGTGGGAGGGCTTGACTATCCGTCTGAGGAGGCCAAATCACGCAGCTCCATCGCACTCATGGTCTGCAATCAGCAACACCAGTGTTGCAAACATCTACGAACAGAATGTACCACTCACACCTACACGCTCCCATGGTGCCGCACCTCCCGCCGCCTATCAGCCCCCTCCAGCGCACGCAGCCCCCTACGAATCAGCTCCTCGTCCGTCGACATGATCCGAATGCCACGCCGGCCCTCCTGGCCGCCTCTCGCATGCCTCAGCCTCAGCCGCTCCTCCCACCGCCTGTGCACCCACGACCTGCGCGGCCTGCGGCTCTCCCGGCTCGATACCCGGTGTTGCTCTGCCACTTCATGATGAATGCACCTTCGCCTCTTCGCAGGCGGGGGCCCGTGGCCCAGCGTGGACTGGGATCTTCTCCGGGAAGCGAGCACTTGTGAGAGTGGGATATCGGGTTCGCTCTCGGGGTCCGTCTCGTACTCGGAGATCTCGCCCTCCTCCTTCTCGTCATCGCGCCTGCGCTTGCGCCTCCCCGGAGGTGGTGTCGGTGTCTCCCCCTGCACAGTCGTGCTGGGGCCCGTGGATGCAGGCTGGCCTGTTGCTGGTGGGCGGGGCCGTCCCTTCTCAACGCATAGCGGACGGGGCCGTCTCTTCTTCACGCGCAGTGGAATAAGGGTGCTGAGAGGGATCTCTACAGATTCGTCGGACGGCAGCGACGCTCGCGACGCACGGAGCGTGCTAAGGGGGATTTCTACGGACTCGTCGGACTGGGCCGCCTTGTCGGCATTGCGGCGTCGCTTGACGGTCTCGGCCAAAGGCTCCTCCTCGGACTCGCTGTCAAGTTCAGCCTGAACGTCCTGGCTCTCAGAGAACAAACTCTCCACAGACGACGTCGAGCCAGCTGCGGGGAGCCCCTTCCCCTTCGCCTCGTGGCCCGCGCCCAGGGAAACCAAGGATTGGCTGAGCGACCAGTCTGCCGCGAGGATAGGCGAGGGGACAGGGCCGTCCACCGGGGCTGGGGGCTGATCGACTTCGAGATCATCAAACTGAAGATCGCACTCCCCGAGAAGATCGTCGACTAGATCGGAGAGAGACTCGTCACTGGACTCGTCACCCCAAAGGAGACGAATGGGCACTCCGTAGCATGCGAGGCAGATAGGCTCTTCTTCGGTTGGAGGACACCCAGGACCCAGGTTGTCAGGCAAAGTCTCGACGGAGATGGGGTCGTCATCACTGGCAGATTCCAGGTGCGCCAGAGAGGGGGGAATGTTGTCTCCGGCGAGCGTGTCGCGGTCCTCGATAGCGGAGAAGTCGTCAGAGCGATAAGCAGAGACAGAAGGAGAAGCGATCTGGATCGGAACCGTGGGAGCTGTTGCAGAGGCGGTGGATGGCGCAAGCTCCTCGGCTGAGGTCACGGACGATGATGGAGGATCGAAGGTAACGAGTTCGTCGGACGGTTCGGAGTGCAGAGACGGAGAGGCCGCGGCACTGACCTCTCCCTCTTCAGATTTTGGAGCATATATCGGGTCTTGGTCGGCGTAGGACGAAGGGAGGCAGTGCGTTGTTCCCCAGCAGAAGTCGTCAGCCCCCTCGTCGTCGGACTCATAGCCGCTGTCTGGCATGACCTCATCTTCGGGTTCGTCCTCGGGTTCGTCTACATCGCTGGACGTTGAAGTGAGAAATCGGGTTCTAGACACTGAAGTCGAACAGTAGGTCACATACGCTTCATATGACCGATCGTCCTCTCCGAGTACGGCCTCAAGCTGCCATACCAAACGTTCCATCTCCACAACCTGTCGTTTCGCACTGCGAATGCAGGCGTCCAACGCTTGCACGAATCCATGAGAAGAGGGTCTTCGAGGGTCCAACTTCGTCACAAAGTATGCTGTCTCCCCATCGCGGATGTGGATCTCCTCGACGATCCTGAGAGAGCCTTCTCCGAGGGCTGGGATGTGGATATCGGTGTTGAATGGTGTGAGTGCATACGATGGTGCTTCCCTCGTGGGATACGAGTCAGAGGTGGAGGGAAGGCGCACAATCGCATGGGAGAGTCTGCCCGTATGGGCGTCGAGTGTGTATACGTTTGTCGTTGGGAAATCCTGAGAGACGCCGCCAGGCATGACCAGCATACTGCACAGCAGATACGAAGAGAAGGAGGACGTGTCCCGTGAACTTGAGTAGTGAGCGTGATGACGGTCTGATATCGGACAAAAATCAGGGCTTCATTTGCCTCGTTTGATGGAACATTAGCGTCAGCCTCTACAGTTTTACGCTATTTCCTTGAAATTAAGTGTGCCGAATAAGTCAGCCGCTGCATTGCCTGTGGTTATGAATGAAACTAGACCAATGAAAAATTCCAAAACTGAGCCACAGGTGCCGTGTGGGATGACTACCGCAAAGGAGCCCCATTGGATGTTGATTTTTGTGCCAATTTTCGTTATACGGGTATTCATAGACATGTGAGGGCAAAACAGGACTAACCTCATCTCGCTAAACGCCCAGGATGAGAGTTCCGGAAATATCCGGAAGAGAGATCTAAGATTGTGTATGTAAGCCCTTTTCAGGCAACCCAGGCGCCAAGGATTCGCTGACCACAACTTCAACCGTCCTTGCTTCCCCCATAACGAAAAAGACTTAATCCGTACCACGCATCACCGTACCATACACCGGCGTTGTGCGACAAACGTTGTTCTTGACTGTCTACGTTCCACAAATTCGTCATCTCAGGCAAGTCCCGCCTCGATTGCTCAGTACTCCGCACTTGCCCACTTACCAATCCCGGACGATGACGCACTTGGACCGATCTCAAATCGTTAACAAACTCTCGGAAATGGTCCTTTCAGGCGATGCAATCTGAAAACCACGGCTGAAAAGTCCCCTAAATGCGCTTGCTTAAGCTGCTGACACATGTTGGAGTAGGCCCGAGCAGCTCCAAAGAGCTTTGGTTCGGGCGGAAACGCCTTGTATTCGAGGTTCCGTGTGGCTGACGAAACTGCGCTGAGTACCCTATCCGCCCTGCGTACGATGCGGTCGGATTCTCTAAGCACTGTCTAACGTATATATTATCTTTGGCAGCCATTGGCCCCTCGCAGCTGCCTATTCATCCGCCGCGACATCTCGACACCCTCTGTCCCGGTTGGCTCTCCCCCAAGACGCGCCCGACAGAACTGGTTATCATGAATTCTGCGGCTCCCGTCTCATCCCCAGAACAACCCTCGCCCCATCAAGACAAGGAGAAGGACAAGACGAATTCCGGCGGCGAAGATTCCTGCTCCGGAATCTCAACCATCGTGGAACCAGCTGGTGATCGACTAGCCAGCATCGCAGAACCCGACGAAGAAGTAGACAATGCGTTCCACAACATCCGGGAGGGCGGCAAACCGGATCCATTCGAGGTTAGCATGGGACCGAACGATGTCGATAATCCCAAGAGTTGGTCCAAGACATACCGGTGGTATGTCACAGGGCTCTCTGCTGTGCTGCTCCTGAACGCGTACGTTCCAAACCGTGTCTACCAGAGTGCAGACGACTGACCGGTCATCTCCTAGGACATTCGCCTCGTCTGCTCCGACGGGGCTCATGCTAGAGATTGAAGAGCAATTTGGATTCAGCAGGGAAGTAGGAGCACTTGTGATCTCTCTCTTCGTCGCTGGCTACTGTATCGGCCCCTTGGTATTCGGCCCGCTATCAGAAACGATTGGGCGCAAATCTGTGTTCGTCTTCACCTTCATCATCTACACTGGGTTTCAAGTGGGTAGCGCGCTGGCCCAGAACACAGCTCAAGTCCTCGTTTTTCGCTTCTTGGGCGGAACGTTCGCTTCAGCACCTCTCGCCAATAGTGGGTCCGTATATCTCCTCGACTGCGTCGCGCGTTACTTGTGGACTGACGATGATCCTTAGGGCCGTTATCTCTGACATGTGGGATGCCGACGTCCGAGGCAAAGCGCTCGCATTCTTCACGATAGCTCCCTTCGCTGGGCCGACACTCGGACCAGTCTGCAGTGGCTTCATGGCGAACGCTGGCGTCTCCTGGCGCTGGATTTTCTGGTTGTTAACTTGCTTCGCGGCCGCTCTGCTCATCCTCACCATCTTCACATTCCCTGAAACATACGCGTACGTGATGATTTCCTGTGTACGTTCCACATCTTCTGACGTCAAGCATCCTCCAGGCCGGTCCTCCTCGTTCGACGTGCCAAGAAGCTTCGTGCAGAAACTGGAGACAGTCGATACTGGGCCCCTATGGAAAGGAAAGTGGGCACAAAGCTTCATCGCATTGGGAATATCCTCGCTCGCCCTTTCCTCGTCCTTATATTCGAGCCAATGCTCATCGCGATCACCCTATACATGAGTGTACGTCTTTTCCTCCTTTCGTACTTCATGCATACTGAAGTCTCAGTTCTAGTTCATCTACGGCTGCATCTACCTTCTGTTTGAAGCATACCCCATTATATTCGGTCGAATCCACCACTTCAACCCAGGCTTCGTCGGCCTCACCTTCCTCCCTATCTTTGTCGGTGCCATCATGGGTGTCGTTTTGTACCTCATCGCGTTCAACCCCCGCTACGAGCGCAAAGTGAAGCAGTTCTCGCCGCTCCCCGTCCCGCCCGAGCACCGCCTCGAGATCTGTATGGTCGCCTCGCCGCTCTTCGCCCTGTCCTTCTTCTGGATCGGCTGGACCGCGTACCCGTCCGTGTCGTACTGGGCGCCGATGCTCGCGGGGCTGACCTTGGGCAGCTCGATCATCTTCCTCTTCCTCGGGCTGTTCAACTACACGATCGACGCGTACCTCGCCATGGCCGCGTCCGCGCTCTCCGCGATGACCGTGGTGCGCTCCATGTTCGGCGCGGGCTTCCCGCTCTTCGCGACGCAGATGTACGAGGTCCTCGGCCCGCACTGGGCGTCGACGCTTCTCGGCCTCATCGCTGTCGCGCTCGCACCAATTCCGTTCGTCCTCAGGTCCTACGGGCACCGTCTCCGCAGGATGAGCCGGTACTCTCCCACTGGAATGCTCCCGATCAAGCCGCCGTCGGACGAGGAGAAGCGGGCGGCGGGGGTTGAGCCCTGATTCGGCCTCCTAAGTGGTAAGTCCGGATGTTCTTCCCCTTCTCACCTGTTGGTCTACACGGGAACCGTCAGAAGGTTGAGGAAATCATTGTCTAAATGCGATACTGTATGACAGTTCGCTCTCATAGTCACCATAGTATTAGTCTTAATTGAATTGGTCTCGATCGTAGATACGTCTTTACGCAAATTGTTCGCAGTGGACCTATCGCATCTGTAATGTTGTACCTATGGTCGATGTGGTTTCGTTACGCATTCGGCGGGGTACTAGTACCCTCTTGACATGTGACATTATCGCGCAGGTCAATGCATTTCTTGACTCGGAGTCGGTGTCTGTGCCTGGTCGACCAAGGAATACATACATAGCGGACGAAGTGGCGCCTTGCAGTGGTGGTTTCAAAGTTTGTTAATTCTTACCTTATCTTCAACTGTAGCGCCAGCCTATGGGATAGTCGCCAACTATTATCGATGCTATGCGTGGGAAGGTCCCTCATGACGGTAAGAGGGAAGGAGGACTGCCTGGGACACCACAACTCGCGATGAGCGCAACCATTCAGTCTCGGCCCCTTGTACCGCACATCCCAACAACCTGCTCCCAATGCTCCGTCTCCCTAGAGTTCCCTGTCCCCACTCCAGCACCGCGCCCGGGCACGCTCCTCAATGTCCACTGCTTCAGCTGCCATACCGTCATCACACACGCGTTCTACCCGACCCAGATCCCGAGCCAATATTCCAGCCAGGTCAACGTCGCGGGGGCGAGTGGGAGCGGTGCTGGCGCATCGTCCTCGCAGGCCATGAGGAAGGGGCGGAAGATCGGCACGCAAGAGAAGCCGTTGGAGACGGGATACTATGATTTGCTCGGCGTGCCTGTGGATGCGAGCACTGATGATATCAAGAAAGCATATCGTACGTCTGTTATACTCTTGTTCTCTAGCGGAAAGCAATCGGGCAGGCTCCGGGAATCTTCATACTGGCATGCATGCGTGCGCAATCAGGCTCATGGTAGTTCCTGGGATCTATGACCAAGGGACACCCGGGAAGCTGCTTGTCGCGCAAATCATTCGCTAGAGGAGACATTTCAAGGGCAGGGCTTTGGTCTTTGTTCGCCTGAATGTCGTATTCCTCTCGTGTTTTGCTGCGGAAAAGGAATGTCGTCATTTACCCTGAGAAGCCCTGCATCAAGTCAGCTTAAGCCCCCGATACGCGAACAACATCTGCCGCTGTTCTTACGAAGAGTCAGCTATGCTATGGTCGAGTCCAGAAACATAACGAGGCCCCCGTAAGCGTCGTTACCGCCCATTTCCCCCTGGTGTCATCATCTCTGCCCGCAAGTCCCATGCTGACATGCCGCAGGTCGACTGGCCATCAAGTGCCATCCAGACAAGAACCGCGACGACCCGCACGCAGAAGAGCGGTTCAAAGAGATTCGCCATCGCGTACCAGACGCTCTCAGACTCTGAGCTCCGGCGCAAGTACAACGAGTTCGGGTCCAAGGAGAGCGCGCCCGAGGGCGGCTTCGTCGACCCGGAGGAGATCTTCGGGACGATATTCGGCGGTGAGCGCTTCCTGCCGATTATCGGGCACATTAGCCTTGCGAAGGACATGAAGGCGGCACTGCAAGAAGAGGAGGGCGAGGAGGAGGTGCCGCGGGACGCGAAGGGGCGCGAGATCCTGAGCCCAGAGGAGAAGGCGAAGCGGGACGAGAAGCAGCGCAAGCAGCAGGCAGAGGTGAGTTGCGGCGTTGCCCTCCGGCTGGTGTTCCCATGTGAACGGATCGGCTGTTGCAGAAAGCGGCCGTGCGCGCAGAACGCGTGCAGAAGCTTGTGGAGAACCTGGATCGCAAGCTCTCGATATTCACTGAGTCCGCGACGAGCCCGAATGACGCCCAGGTCACGGAAAGCTTCCGGACAATATGCAGGCTGGAGGCAGAGGAGCTCAAGCAGGAGTCGTATGGGGTTGAGCTCTTGCACGCCATCGGGTTCGTGTATGCGCAGAAGGGCAAGCAGTGCCTCGCCTCGAACCAGACGTTCCTCGGCATGGGTGGCTGGCTACACAACGTACAAGGCAAATACCATGTCTTCAGTGAAACGTGCGTCCTCTGTTGCTCTCCTGTACGTTGTGCCAGTCTGACACCGTTTACACAGCGTCTCGACGTTGCGCGCCGCCATGGAACTCAAGAACGTGTTTGAGCAGATCCAGGCAGCCGAAAAGGCGGGCAACTTGACTGTTGACGAGAGGCGCCGACTAGAGGAGCAAGCTGCGGAGAAGGGTTTGCAAGCGCTCTTCAAGGTGAATCACCACACTATTCGATTTCCCCCGGAGATTGACAATTGGGGCAGGGTACGAAGCTCGAGATCGAGTCCGTCCTCCGGGAAACATGCGATCGCGTACTCGAAGATCCGGCTATCGCCCGTTCGAAGATGCAGCTGCGCGCCATTGCCCTTCAGATCCTCGGTGAGGCCTACATGAGTGTAGTCAAGGACGAGGATGTGGCGCGGGAGGAGTCCGAATACGTCCGTGTTGAGACGAAGAACAGCCGGAAGAGGGACTCCTTCCGTCCATCTCCTGCGACACCAACATCATAAGCAGGTTTACCCATTACTGATGAGCGAGGAGGCCCCGCCTACCGCTCAAGTTAGTGTACAGTACCATTAGTTCGTTCGCGTGGTGTAGATATGTAGCTATATGCATGTTCGGAGAAACACCCACATCCACTTTGCTGTGGAAGGTGGAATGCCTGATTTCTCGTAAGACGTAGTTCAAACGACGAAAGGTCAGTGCAGCCGGAGCTGGGTTACTGAGGACAAGTGCAGATTGAACCACGCTATGAACCTAGTTACCAAAAGCGGAAAATCGATCATAACACGTGGCTGAGATCGAGTCAAGATGGCTCGTAAAAGTGAGATCGACCGTGCTGCTCAGCCTTCCTCCCACCACCACCCCCGAGATACCATGACATCAGCAGCAGACGACAAGTTTGAGCTCATCACTCGTAGGTTAGACGAGGTCCTCGGCGCGGACCTGATCAAGTCGATATTGGCCGAGGGCAGGACACCCAAATGCTACTGGGGTATACATTTTGTTCATCTTTGTGTCTCACTTCTATCCCGTGCTAAAATTTATTGCATAGGTACAGCACCCACAGGACGTCGTGCGTGATCATACTGGATAGTCCTCGTTGCTTGCTTTCGCCTAATAGCATCCTTCCAGCCCATATCGGCTACTTCGTTCCCCTCACGAAGATCGCCGATTTCCTCCGCGCAGGCGTTGAGGTCACCATTCTACTGGCTGGTATGGCACACCAAACTCGTCTTTGTTACATTTGGATACTGATCATAATTTTTGGGGCCCAGATGTCCACGCGTTCCTGGATAACCTGAAGGCTCCTCTGGAGCTCGTAGCCCATCGAACGCAGTACTACAAGAAAGTCCTGCTTGCGGTGTTCCACTCGCTCGGCATTCCCACCTCAAAGCTCCGTTTCGTGGAGGGATCATCCTACCAGTTGACAAAGGAGTACAACCTCGACAACTACAAGCTGTGCGCGATCGTGTCCGAGCACGACGCCAAGAAGGCTGGCGCGGAGGTCGTGAAACAGGTCGAGAGCCCGCTCCTCAGCGGTCTTCTCTACCCAGGCTTGCAGGCCCTCGACGAGCAGTACCTCGGCTGTGACTTCCAGTTTGGCGGTGTCGACCAGGTCTGTACCGTAATCAAGCACACATCCGCGCGTCGCTGATTGCCCACGCATCACAGAGGAAAATCTTTACCTTCGCGGAGCTCTACCTCCCCCGGCTCGGATACGCGAAGCGTGCGCACCTCATGAACCCCATGGTCCCTGGGCTCGGCGGCGGGAAGATGTCGTCCTCTGATCCGAACTCTAAGATCGATTTTCTCGACCCGCCCGAAGTTGTGCGCCGCAAAATTAAGAATGCATTCTGTGAGGAGGGGAACACCTCCCAGAACGGAGTCCTGTCCTTTGTGAAGGCGTCCTGATGCCATCAGCGAGCTCCGCATCGAGCGGAGCGCGGGAAAGACGGGTGCGGACGCAGAGGAGGGAGAGGGCGCGGTCGGGGCACAAACGCCATTCGTGCTAGCTGGTGCGCCTACGGGCACCGTGTTCTCAATCTCCCGTAAGGACGAGCACGGCGGGCCGTTGCATTACACGGACTTCGAGGGGCTGAAGAAGGATTTCGAGGAGAAGAAGGTGCACCCGAAGGATTTGAAGACGGCTGTTGCGGACGCGATCGTGCGGCTGCTGGACCCGATACGGGCGACGTTCGAGACGGACGAGGAGTGGCAGAAGGTCGAGAAGCTTGCTTACCCGGATCCCAATGCGAAGCCGGAGAAAAAGAAGAAGGTTCGGCCGGTCCTTATCTTCCTTGTTTACGTGTCTGAATGCGTTTGCTTTTTGCAGGTCAAGGTTTACCACCCGCCTCCACCGGGCAAGGGCAAGAACGCGAAGCCTTCCGATGCGGCAGCGAGCCCTGCGACCGCAGATGGCTCCGCGACTATCGCGCCACCAGAAGATGGAGGACACTCCGCTGCAGAAGCAGCAAAGCAGACGAGTTGATGGTGATGAGGTAGAGAAGGTGCCCATTTAGTGTAGTTGTCTCGTGTGTATCGGTAGCGTTGATGATTTGTATCCCTTCCATCATTAAGCCGACCGTATGCGCTGTCGTCAAAGACGAACGCGCAGGGAGACTCGAGGAAAACAAACCTGATTGCTATGCATAATGCTTCATTATAAACGAGAGAGGGGTAAGAATATAGCGAACAATTGCAAGTCCTTCGCGGAAACGTTACAGACGATCTACAGTGATCCAAGTTCAATCGCAGTGTCACAATCCGCCCAATACGAAGGCATTCTCTCGTTCAAATTCCTCTATCTTCTCAAGAAGACCAGTTGCGCCGATTTCCTCCGCCTGTTCCCGCACTGCATAGTAATGACCGTAAGTTTGCGAAGCCCAAAGTTGGAGGAGTGGCAGAATACATACGCTCATGATAGTTTCCGGGAGTGATCATTGAGACAAGGAGAGCCTCAGCCTTCGCCTGCACATCAGCCAGCTCCCAACGATGGGCGAGACGCATCAATTCTACCAGGCATTCGCGACCTTGCGACTGTTCGAACTGCCCAGTGTAGATGTGGTCTGCCCAAACGGTAGTGAGGCTCGGGGTCGAATCCACGGTCAAGGAAGGACTCACCCAATACAAGCCCCACACAGCTAAATTCAAGCTCCTCTTCTAGCTCTATCACGACAGGATCCTCTGCCGAAGCCGCGCGACTCTCAGAAAATCCCGACTGCGCGCAAAACGAATCGTAGAAGTGCTGGCTCGCCGTGGCCAGCAGTGCTCGATGAGCCCAGTGGTTCCTGTCTTGTTCGGCCGCCGTTGCCCCCGCAACCCGGAAGACGACGTCCGTCAGTACCTTGGAACGTCGCTGCATGTCGAAGGACGCGCGGAAGCGGGACAAGTGAGCCTCTGGCGAGGACGGGGCGATGGGGGGAGCCGAGGGGATCTTGATCTCGTGCGCACCGCTAGCAAGCAGGAGTTCCCGGAACGGGCGGAGGAAAGCACGGACCTCTCTACGGTCGTCCTCGTCCGGCACGTTGAACATAATCTGTGCTGCTGGTAGGAACTCCCACCGATCCGTCTTCGGATCGTCCACGTTCAGGAATAGCCGCGTAACATTCCGGTGTCGCAGCATGAACTTCGCCGCCTCGCCGTGACGCTTCTGTAGATACTCGTATGTCGCACGGAGGTCGGACAAAAGCCCTGGGTCGCGAGAATGCCGGGGGGCAATCTTCGTGGCAAGTACATGGAGGTGTTTCACCTACCAGTAATCGTACATATTAGCGTCAGATATGGGTTGCTGTACTACCTTCGAACAAGATGGCATATACGCACCACTTCTTCGATCGAGGGTACACCGACAAACTCGTCAGCCATGAATAGTCTCCTGTCTGGAGTCCCATCAAAGAGGGCACGCTGAGTCCACGCGACCGCAGAGTATTCGGGACGTAGGATTTGGTTAGGAGACACAATGCGCGGAAGAGGTTGTGCGAACTCAGTATCGTTGAAAATCGTCGCGGTTCCCTCCCTCCGCGATAGACGAGTTGGGATGAAGGAGTACCCATCCAGCTGGCGCCATTCGGCTGGGTTTGTTACGGAGAACGGAAGTCGTGTCGTATACCACTCGTAGATCACGCGGCATCTGTCCAGGTCTCCGGGTTGGGTGGCCTCGTCGAAGTCCTGGTCAATTGCGGCTACGCAGTCCTTGAATGTCTCGAAACTGAGCTCGTCCCGAAGACCGAACGCGACAAGCTTCTGCTCGTAAAAGCTGAGCTGGGAGTGTACGAACATCTGGTCCCTCCTGTATGCGAATGCAGCAGTGAACTGAGGAACATCACTTTTGTACATTGAACAGACGGTAGCCAGCTCGAGGTTGTGATTGGGCACCCGCAGGGACTTCGAAAGGCCTATTTCTTGTCCACCTAGTTTGATTATGACGTCGAGCAGTGCTTTATATCGCTGGAGCATGGCATCGTTGCGGAAAAAGGCAGGGAACTTGAGGAGTCCTGAGAACTTGGATAGGGTGACGGGCTCGATGACTTCCAGACGAGAGATATCTTCGGAGTACTCGATGAAATAGAGCTTAGGATCCGCAAGAAGGAACGGAGCGATCCTATCCGCTGGTGTCGCATGTTGAGGGAGGAGGCAAACATCATCTGCACAGAGTGATTTGAGAACGGGGCCACCAGTGCCGCGGTAAGCTGGCCAAATTGGGAGATAGCGCAAGACATTGACAAAATCTGGCTTTGTGGACTTGGTTCGCCACGGCAGTACGAGCCCAAGAGAGTCACGGAGCCACTGAGCCAGCTTATTCCGAGCCTCCTCAGAGAGTGTCCCGAATCTCGTCTCAATAGTACGTCCACCGCCATTCAGGTGGTGAAGTGCCTGTAGCACACGTGTGGGGGCAAACGAGATGGAATCCAACCTCTCTCTGACAATCGGAGGCAGACCTTCTGCTGTCGCCCTAACGCGAGCTGACATCGATGAGGACTTGACGTTGATGATCAGCACCCCGATTTGCTGCAAAGGGCCCACCAACCAAGCGTCAGTGCTGAGGGAGGGAAGGCAAATGGAGGGGAGAGCAGTAGCGATCTCCAGGGAGACGAAGACGCGCTCGTCATTGGTGGGAATGAGAGGGAATGGGCTGAGCGCATCGAGTAACTTCGATCGGTCTAAGCGCGAATGATCGAAGAAGCGCCAAAAAGACATGGTCCAATTCCGTTCCGTCTCTTCTGTTACTTCGCGTCGCGGACTCTCAGGAATCCGTTCCCGGAGGAGGGCAACGACAGCGGTCTCGTCCCATGTAAATATGTTCCAACCCTTGTTCAGGAAGAGCTGCTGATCAACGTGTGGGTGGAGGAAGTGGGTGGCAGGGAACAAAGGCCATGGCTCGTTGCTTCCCCATGACCCCGCATAAATCCGGTTTGCTTGCTCCCCCTCAGCCTCAATGTTCTCCAAGGTACCATCAGAGAGGGAAAGTAGCGGGAGCCCATGAAGGCTTGCGCTGGGAATAGACAACTCGGGGTCGTCCGGAAGCATGTACTGGATTAGACGTTGCACTACTTCACATGTGGTGGAGGTGTCCTTCCGGCAAAGGACAAGGAACTGTTCCCGAGAAGAGGCAATGACGCCGTGAACGTATTGAGGGGATACGCGAGAGATGGATGGGACCGCAAGGACCTTGGAGCGGATCGGGCGAGGGAGCTCCACAAGCGTGTCCGGACGGAGGTTGCGGAGGACATCTTTGACGACCGGCTGGCTCGTGTCGCGTATGACCGCTTCGGACGCATCGAGTAGACGGCCAGTGACGCTGCGAAAGACTCGTCGTCTAGACACAGACAGATGATCGGTATAGAATGCATCCACAAGTGCTTTTGAAATGGGATCAAGGTCACGGTCCATGTTTACCGGCCAGGGAGTTGGCCCCTCTGACACGAAGCGTTCGCCCAAGTTAAGCAGCTCTATAGCGCGGAGATACAGGGGAGGGATCATAGTAGAGAGGAGCCAGTGGTTGCACTCAGAATCCCGAGTGAGGGTTCCATCTCCGTCCCAGCGGATGTTTCGCCTGTCAGGTGCAAGAAGGAAACACGCGTGAAGATGCATAGGCAGAGATGTGGGGATCGGCAGGGGCAATGAGGAAAAGAAGTGAAAGTGCGAGGAATAATCATCCTTGGAGACGGCTTTGGGCGATATCCTTGTGGCCAACGCTATGCTAAGATGTTGGAGAGTGTGTTCGTCGAATGCAGGGCGAAGCCGTTCTGGAATTTGTTCTGGGGGAATAATTGCGCTTACGACAAGCCATCGAGAGTCCTGGCCTCGAGGGAAAGCGAATGGTCCACAGCCTATATGGAGGCCGATGAGCGAGAGTTTGTCATTCTCGTTGGACAGCACATCTTCCCGCTGTGCTGAGATCGACCAGATCAGAGTTGGCCCAGAACCTCTGGCCTCCAGCGCAGTGAGCTCTAGCACTTCGATGAAAAAGAGGGAGCGCGCTGCGATAGCGTGATATCTGTCCATCATACTACGCACTTCACGAACAGATATCGATCGCTTGGAGAGGGCGCTGTTGGCAGCTTGTGTCTCCGTACGTAAGGACAGACGAATGATTGTCTTCAGTTGATAAGAATGTCAAATCATAGGCCATGCAAGATGCCCGTGACAAAAGCTTACCCCATTGTAATGGGCATGTTCAACTTGAAAGCCGAAAAGGTTGTGAAACAACTTCAGGTGGCCGGGGTAAAGACTAAAATGGGACATCAGAACACGACGATGGTGCGTATTTTCGACGGGACATACCCCCTCATTTTATCCAGTGAGACCGCATACGCATTAGTTCTTGAGTCTTCCGGTAAATACCTGCCGCTGGGGTCGAGCAATACCAGGTACGATCCTGAAAGAATCATAGCAACCTGTATGTTTAGTTTTTGATTAGCAATACAATCCTGGAAGCATGAATTGACATTGGCGGTCGTCGACGTACCTCGGAAAAATGATAAAAGGACAGCGCCCCCAGTCCAAACCGTCCGATTGTCCCCTCTCTGTCCTCCTTCCCGCCGCGGCCGATCCGGCAAATGCCTCGAATGTCGTCCATGGTAAACTCAGCGTCGTTGTGTGCGATAACCGCTGGACCTCTGCAAAACTGAGCCATGTTCGGACACAAAACCTCCCAAGGTTGTGCCCAACGATCACCACCATGGTCGAGCATGATGCTGAACTTCTTCGCTCCAGCGTCAGCAGCGTTGGCAAGGAATTCGTTGAATGCCTGTTCAATGTCGTATGACCGCAGGACATTGCCGATGCGCGTGGTCAAATCTTCCCGCATGTTCTCGGTGTCAAGTTCGAGGGGTTGCAGATGCAAGGAGCCTAGTGACGGGATCTGCACAGCAACACAAAGCTCATAGGGCATTGCATGATGACTTTGGATACGATCGCTGGGAGATTCAAGGCGCAAGGCACGAGAGCCGAGATCGTTGTAATATAGGCCATGGATCTCGTGAAGGCGGCAGTCGGTACCAGGAACTAGAAGCTTCTCTCGTTGGGGTGCCGTGAGGGATGGAAAGTCGAGAGCTTGCAGCAGTTGCACGCAGTCTTCGATAGCTTTCCGTGACCCTTGCTCGATGGATTGGGCAAGTAGGGGCTCCTGGAGCTGGTCGACGATTGCATCATTTGTGGGACTAGAGTCAAAAGATCATCAAACATGTGTCATAGATAAGGTAAACGAGAACATACCTGACACTGCAACCCATGCGCTTCAAAAACTCCTTCACTCCAGGGCGACGGGCAAGCTCGAGCGAGATCTGACCAAAGCCACGCAGTCGCCCCGGGAGGGTAAAAACGGCAAATGAAGGTAGCTGAAGTTCATCCGTGGAGGTAAGGACCCATGGAACCTCACGCGCAGTGGCGGCAATGCCATCTAGCTCAGAACAAGTTCTCGCCTCCTCGAACCGGCGTCCGAATTCCGAAGTCAAACGAATGAGATATTCTGAGCGGGATGGGCTGTGGGGTTCAGAAAGAACCTTCCTGAACTGTGCGATTACCGTAGCCAAAGCGACCGGCTCATCCCAGCCGAGCATCTTGCGTAGAAATGTGGACTGCAGCTGGGGAGGCTGCATGTCGAGGATCGGCATGACACGGCTGCAGAGCGGACCATGTACCTCGTCACGACATTCCTTCGGTCGCCGAAGGCCTTCATTTGTGGGAATCCATGCGAGGTCGCGGTCGTAGGGGAGGATCGGGCACCTGAACCCAGTTCGGTCCATCGCGGAGAGCAGTCTGCGTGCTAGCTCCAATCCTTGCTCGCTCTGGGGAGGAAATTGAGCGACATGAATGATCCTCGCCTTGACATATTCCACGTCGAGGTCCTGACGAAGGAGACCGAGCGAAGCGAGCGCCAATGCTGTCTCAGAATTGATGGCGTTGTCGACGAAGATCGCGTTCGTGTCCCATAGGGGCACTATGTCTGCGATCGAAGATGCCGGATCCACAACGTCCTTGGGTGCAAGAAAGCGAGCCCCTCTATCAACGCGGACAATAGAAGAGGAGCGGAGTTGTTCCCTCATCGAAGCAGTCAGAAGAAGTAGATGGCTGACGAGGTATTGCAAGACGGCCAAGCGCGTTCCTGGCTCCTGTTCCATGAAGTGACTGACATGGAGTTGTAACATATGTTCCGTTGTGAGAGGCCGGGAGACAGCGTTGTAGTCGAGCTTCTCAAGGAGGTATCGGTATCGTTGATCGACAGCGCATTGAATAAATGTACTGTCGGGAAGACTAGGGAGGGGAAGGGTGATGGAGGCACGGTCGCCGACGCAGTGCAAACGATGTTGGTCAGGAATGCGACATACTCTCGATGGCGAACTTGCGGTGAGGACGGGATGGATAGGAAGTCGGCGCAAGATCTCCTTCTGAGTCTCGTTGAGACGAGCAACATCTTTGAGGCAGCCGGCAAGATGCTCCCGAAGGATTTCCGCAGCTTTGCCGTTAACCTTGGAGGAAATGGACCCTAAGCAGCCAGCAAGTCTGAGGCACTCGAGAGGGACTGCGTAAACTTGGGCGTCTGGCGATCAAAGAACTTGACAGGGATTCGTGAATCCAGGATACTGAGGCCGAGAACGGCCAATGTGTTACGGACATCATCGGCCACGGTAGGTGAATGTGAAAAAACTTGATCTTCTACCGATCGCATCTGGCCGGTGACGGTAGGAAGGAGGTGAAGTTTCTTGAGGTCAGGCTGGAGAGCATTGGCGAAAGAGAGTGTCTCCACCCAGTCCCAGAACCTTGCGAGCCACTCGACAGTCCTCTCCCACGACCAACCCCCGCCCGACGAGGCCTCCGCTGATCCCCAGAACTTCGACAGCCATCCACCAGTCCCGATCGTTGTTCTTGTTCCAAACAGAAGTTGGCTTGCGCGGCCGTAATGTACGCGATGCACTGCGAGGAGTCGAGAGGCTGAACGTTGAGGTGCTTATTACCGTTGCTGAGCAGGAGCATACGCGCGGCAGCAGGTATATTGTTGAGGTTGATCGCATTGGCGTCAAGTTGACCGAACAACTCAGCGGCGACCTCGTCCAACAACACATGCACTTGCTGTCCCGCGCGTTTAGCCTCCAAAGCAGCGGTCGCTCCGGAGACGAGCTGGAAGACAGGTACGTCGACCAACTCGCGCACGTCGCGCGAGTCGCGCGGCCCAAGCAAGAATTCGATAATGAGGTCCTTCTCGGTCTGTGGCAAACCGCGAATTCTGTCAGAACCCTGCCATCATATATCAGTCTCATATTGCACGAAAGACAACAGGAAACCTGACCACAAGTCTGGTCGCGCGCTGTGCGGAGTAAGCATTCGTGAGTGGCAAGTCTCCATCAAAACCCCGCGAAGAGACTGCGGAGGCGGAGGGTGCACGATATTCAGTCCGGCATCGGCAAGTGCACGCAGTTGCTCCTCATCGTGCGCTGCTGCAATGAAGGCATCCTCGAGAGACGCGTACGTAGCAGCCTGCGTTGAATCGCCAGATCCTGCGCATAGGGGCCAAATACGCGCATTGCGCGCGTGAGCGAGCTGAACGACATGCCGAAGAAGAGACGTCCAGTACACCGCATCTCCGCTCGTGTTCCGGTCCTGGAGAGGGGGGAGACAGTCATACACAGACAAGGAGAAATGGCCGGCTGCTATGCTTTCGAGGAGCGCCAGCCACGTGCGGGGAATCAGCGTGTCGAAGAGAAGCCTGTTCCACGCCACCGCAAGCCTGCATATCGAAACAAGTCAACTTCAGCTGCAGAGAAGTAACGATATGTACGCACGCATCCGCGGTCTGCCGCATGATGGTTTCTGATGGGTTGCGCAGATTCTGGCGGGAGTCCGTGAGGGAAAAGACGCCATGAATGTGGCACGGAAAATCGGTCGTAAGAGGGAGAGGAAGGTACGTGAACAGCCGGCCATGGATCTTGTGCGAGGGGTTGATGGGGAGGGCCAAGGCGACATCGGAACGTAGCTTCTCGCGCTCGACTTCTCTGGTGAGCCACTCAGGAGTCACGTCGAGAGACTTGCAGAGCAGCTCGAGGAACTCCTGCTTCGGACACGAGGTCTGAACGATAAGCCATTCACACTCCGTAGCCGCAGATGCAGTGGTCGTCGCAGTGGTGGTCGCTATGAAACGAGTGGTGAGGGTGGAAGCCATGGTGGGGTTCAACGCTTCAAGAGAACGAGAACTGGCAGTTGCCGACGCCAGTGTTTGTTCACGTCCGTCGACATCGATCTCCCTAACTTCAACCAAGGTCAGGTGGGACAAAAAGAGCATCGCGACGTCCAAGTCTTGCTTGATGAAATCGACAAGAAGGTCGTGGATCTCGCCTGCTGAGACGGTCTTGCTGGAGATTCGACTCTCCGACGATGCACCACGCAACGCCAAACGGACGATGGTCCCCGGGAAGCTTCCACCGGATTCGTCGCGGCGGAGGGATTTAAACGGTGTGAGTTGGTCTGGGAATAGCGACGCCACCTCTTCCAATGACTGCTTCCACCCGCCATGTTCGAAGGCCCATCTGTGCGGATCGAAGATGACAAGATGATCGCCAGAGAGGTATTGTGGGTTGTCCGTAAGCTTTAAACCACGTCCTCCAATAAGCGAACTGAGCAGTAAACAAGGACAAGGTATGCTTACATGGTAATATGCGCGGGATCCTAGACCGTGCTTTCCAATTTTCCTGGACCGAAGATCGTCAGCCACCACAGATCGACAACAGCCTTCCAGCGAAAAGGGCCACGAACTCGCTGTCCGCTGTTTTAGATGACTGGCTGACAGTCCGGATGGCCTCCCAATCAGCGTTGGAGAAGACAGCGTCATTGTATGCTAAGAAAGCGGGTCCTTGTATCCCAGTCAATTTGTCCCATTGATCAATTTCTCTGCTTCGAACTGCCGTCGGTCGAGGATGAACACCTGTGACAAGACTCTGTTGAACTGACCATGCAAGTAGATCGGATTCCGTGCTGCTCACCTGCTTTAGTCGCTCCAGCATCGTCCGAGTTTTGCAATATATCTCTCGAAACAGACCAGTACTGAATGGATACCTCCTCAAGATGGAAGCGAGATTGGCGGTCAAGTCAACTTGTTCCCCGAAGGCCGTCATTCCAAGGATATTCGAAGAGGTTGTGAGGGAGATGGGGTTGATGGGGTGATGGGGAGAGAGCACGACGAGGGGGTGCATGTAGCCTAACATGAGGCACGGAGGAAGTTTGGGACGCCCATAGAGAAGTCTGCCAGAAGTGACCAAACCACGTTTTCTGCAATTACCGCAGCACTAAGAAGGGTTGTAAGCACTGCATGAAACATGGGAGCGAACAACATACCTGAAGTGATTATGATCAAGACCAGAATTCAGTTGATGGTGACAAGTGCGAAATTGAAAAGAACTTGTCAAGAGGTTGGGCGCGCCTGGCTTTTCTATTTATTTTCGCAACGATGATTGCAGGAAGAACATTTGATCTCGTGACGGACTGTGGTCCGCCAACGGACGATCGTCGGCAGCGAATGGAGGAACCTGAAGGACTAATGGATGCTATGCACACACCTTGGAGATCCAAGCTTGCCTCTAACGGAGAACGCAAACAGAAATGGCGTCCACATCTATGTATTTAAACGTCCGCAAAAGCGTAATAGTTACTTCTTCTGCGCGACAGTCCCCTCACCGGCACCGGCGGTATGCCCGACTACGCCACACGACCACTCATACCGATTCTAACAAGGCAGTTAGAACTCGCAAGCATGACGAAAAAAAGGTGACACGTACGGGAGAGAAGGCTGTTGAGCTTGTTGACGCGTGATGCAACGCTAAGGTCAATGGTCTTGTCGCCGAAGTCAACAACGACACCCCCAAGCACAGACGGGTTAATCTGCACGACGCTCCTAAGCCATTTGCAAACGGTCACAGGTCGCTCAACACACCTTGTTCGTGATCTTGAGTGACTTAGCCTGCTGGGCAGCCTGCGACTGCTTGAGCAGGGTCTCCAACCGCGTCTGGATGTCCCTCGGGAGGGCGGCGGCGCTCGTGATGGTCACGTTGAGCTCCCCCTTGTAGTTCGCAACAAGCTCGTTGAAGCCCTCGATAACACCCTCGGTCTCGACGAGCCGACCGTTCTCCGAGAGGACGACGAAGAGGTTTTTCGTAATCTCCGAGACACCCTCCTTGCCAGCGGCGGCATACAGCGACGGGAGGCCCGCGGCGCGGTCCTTCGTCGACAGCGTGGGGTTGTGGATGAACGTCGCGAGCTCGGGGGTAGCCTTTACGGCGGACTGAATCGCGGTGAGCTCGGTCTGGACCTTGGTGAGCACCTGGGGCGACTTGTTGAGCGCGGCAGAGAAGACAGCGTTAGAGTATTTTTGCGCGATGGTGCTCGCCGCGCGGCGTCCGAGACCAGCGGAGAGGGCTGCAGAGCGAGCGGATGCAGCAAACATGGCGGTAGAGGACGAGGGGAAAGAGCGAAGGAGGGCTGGACGGAGTAAATGATGCGCTGGTCGCTGTCCGACCCTTGCTCGTCACTAGTTCATGTCCATCCCTTGCGGATGTTCCCGTTGCATCGGCAATATTCGGATACGTCACGTTCAGCCGCTTCCGTGGGCGCTTCATCTCCCTATAGACGCTCTTAGCCTGCCATGTACCCAGTGCCAGTTCGTCGTCGGAGATGTCACGGTTTGCCTCCAGGAGATCTATAAAATACAGTAGGTACGCATTTCGTGTCCAATACTACTCAGTGCGTATCGTAGGGCAACTAAATACTTGAGCTTCTCCTTATAATCGGGGTATAAATCATAGTGCGGTCCACCTAAGGGAAATAATCAAATCCTTGAAAGTTGACGACCTTCACGCTGAATCTCCTCGCGATATTCATCAGCGAAAGTCTTCAGGGATCTGGGACTCGGTCGCCGACTCCACGGTCCATTGCGCAGAGGAATGAAGTCGGGGTCTGCCATGTCAAGCAGGTGTGAATGATAGTTGTAAACGATCTCTATCGCTTCCTTCGTGAGCAGCTTCCGGTCTTGCCGCACGACGTAGCACTGTCCCAGATGCGTGCCTATCAACAGGTCATTCACTGGCTCTCCCGACATGTTCCCTTACCGTCCCAGGTTGATTGAACTGCCAGCTAGGGCAAAAGTCGTGAGTTGCTAGCAGCAGGCACAGTATGATCAACACGTACTGGGCAGGAGCGAAGCCGTCATGAGGTTCGATCCTGAGATAGACGGCGGGCTGGTTGTCCTCGTGGGCCAGTCAAGCCGCCGTGAATAGCGTCGCTATAAATCAAGAGAGGGAAACCGCATTGCTCGGTGAGGGGACAAAGTTCTCCCCGAGTGAATATGGGATGGGATGTGTCCAGAAGTACATGCTGGAACTGAGAGGACCATGGTTGAAATCTATTGTCGAGGATTTTGATGCCCCAGACCTGGTCATCTTCCAGCGGCATGCATATGGGCTTATGGACCTTCCAATGCGCCACTTGACATTCTCGAGACTGGTGAAACAAACCGCATCAGTGACCAAACAGTGCGCAGCGAGGAAAGCGACCGTACACAATATGCTCCTGTAGCTCCATGACACCTAGAACAATTTCGTAGACCGCCCGAAGGACTGTTTCCACATTTTGAGCAGCGATCGAGGGGCATAATTGTCGTTGCAGTATGTGGAGCTGCAGGGTCAGGGAATGGGGATGGCGAAGGTGGTGGGGATGCTTGTGTTGTCGAACTCCCAGCCACATATAAGGTTCAGTTATACAAGTTCTAGAAGTTGCGGGGATCTTACCAAATGACCATTGACCAGCAAACCCTATCTGCTCCCAATATGTATTATTCCTTCCTTCCAACACAGCACATTGGCTCCGTTGTCGCGTCGTTCGGACGGATAGTGCCATCATATGGGAAATAGGAAACCGTGTCGGTCTGTATCTGTCAAAAGTATACAGACTGGAGCTGTTGGAGGGAGACTTGGCCATGGGAGTGAGAGAGAGAACCGAAGCGGCAGCGCCGCGTCGTGTGTGGCTGACCGCCGCCGCCACCTACGCGCTTTCTGCAGGATCCCTTTCCCTTCGTCACTTCGTCACCCACTCTCCTCGCCCGACATCGTCAATGCACACTGCTCTGCATTAACAACAACAATGGATTTCACAGAAATCTACAAACAGACCGCGTCTCTAGTGTCATTCAGCCCTGGAACCCACTTCCTCCTCACCGCCGTCCAAGACCGCCTCATCATCCGCCGCTCAGACTCTTTCCAAATCGCGCGTACCTGGCTCGTCGACTCGACTCCTGCACCCACCTCTGCAGCTCTGTCAAACGTTACAACCACTGGCCCGTCGTCCTTGCGCGACAGGTCCGGAGAGAGTGGTTCAAACGCGTGGATCACGCACGCCGGGTGGTCGTGCGACTCGGAGTACGTTCTTGGTGCATGCGCGAAGACAGGAGTCGTCAGCGTGTTCAAGCTGCGAGACGAGACGTGGAGCGCGAGGATAGAGGCGGGGTCCGAGGGGCTTGTGAAGGCCGAGTGGGCTCCAGATGGAAGGACCGTGCTCTGTTTCTCTGAGTGGGGTGTAAGTGCCCGATAGATCCTCTACTTGCCTGCTCGCGAGGATCTCAAGCATGATAACGCCTCGCGATTTTAGCTTCGGGTGACGATGTGGTCTTTAGTGACCGGCGCCGCGACCCACATACAGTATCCGATGCATCCAGACCGCGGTACGTCCGGTTCCCCAATCATGCTGCTTCCACTCCCAAACCTTCCATACTCGCGTTCGCGACTCTCTCATACAGGATATACCTTCCGAAAAGACTCGCGTTACTTCGTGCTGGCAGAGCGTCACAAGTCCAAAGACACGCTCGGCGTGTACGACGCGCACGAAGCATATCGCCTGGTCAGGGTGCGTCGCCCGTCAATCCGTGCGCGCATGCGCGGTTTCATGACATGAAATGTCCCATCCGCCCGCCTACGATCTCTCGATATCGCTTCACAGCATTTTCCACTGCCCACTGGGTCCCTCTCGTCATTATCTCTGTCACCAACCGGCAACCATCTCGCGATATGGGAGGGTCCGCTTGAGGTGCGCCTCGCCTCCGCACTGCTGCTGAAACAGAATCAATAATCGCGTGCACACACTGGCAGTACAAGCTGTATATCGTCACATTGGCAGGGAACGTGGTTGCCACGTTCTCGCCCGACCCCGACCCAGGTTTTGGTATCCGGTTCGTGTCATGGCACCCCTCTGGGTTGTATCTAACAGTTGCTGGCTCCGACGATAAAGTACGTGCGTGGCGGTTTCATAGTTGATTTATATCTCGCTTCGGGCTGAACTACAGACCTAGGTACATATTTTGGAGACCGTGACATGGAATGCAATCGCTACTCTGGACCTGCCCACGCGAATACCTACGGGAGTGGTGAGTACCTAGATTCATCATGCTAGCTTATGTTCTGATGCCCTCATCTCAGCACATATGGCGAGAACCCTCAGGTTGGTTGGAGGCAACACACGGTCGAGGTTTCCTATCTTGTGCGTATCCCACCCCTATACCGTTCATCATCTCACTACTCATGAATCGACCATCGTTACGTAGATGAGAGGATCCAAGCGCCATTCACCCTCCCCACCACCGCTTCCCAAGTCCGCACAAAACCATCCAAGCCACCCGTACGATCCACGTCCGCCCGTCACGGGTTCGCTCCCAGCTCCAGCTCTGGTCCGACCTCCGGCACGGCCCAGCTTGCGTTCAACACCTCCGGCACCCTCCTCCTCCTACGCTCCGCGGCGTCTCCCACTGCCGTTCTGCTCTACGACTTCCCGCACTCTTCGTCCTCCTCGTCCCTCCCTTCCCAGCAACAACCCTCCGCCTCGTCTTCCACCGCCTCGTCAGGGGCCGGCTCCTCGTCGACATCAGCACAAATCGGGATCCCGCGACTGCGCACGGTTCTGCTGCACACCCAGCCTGTCGTCGTGGCGCGGTGGAACCCCGACCCGGGCCGGGCCGGGCGGCTTGCTGTCGCGTGCGGGAACCAAAGCGTGTACCTTTGGAGCGACGAGTGGGTCGCAGAGCCCGAACCTGGACTGGAGCCTGGCCGCTCTCGCGCTGGTGCTCCGAGTTCGAATATGGGCACGGAGGATGCCGTCGAGACGGAGGTCGCGGAGTGCGTTGGAGTGCCTGCGCGTGAGTGTCGCGCATGTCTGAATCTGTTTTGACGGTGTGAGAGTGCTGATGCAGGATTTCAACTCTCGATGCTCCCGTGGTCTACAGAGAAGTTTGAGACGCGGGACTTGCGCTGGGCGCCGGACGGGAAGGGCATGATCTTGCTGGACCGGGAGACGTTCTGCTGTGCCTTCGAGGTAGAGGAGGAGGGTCAAGACAGCGAGACGATGTGACCGATCTTTGTGTAGGTAGCTTGGTTGCCGTTCCTCAGTTTGTGGTGACCTGCTCATACCTCGGTATCGTCTCATAAATTCACAGCCGCAGATCCAGGGTATATACAGAAGACATCAAGAAAGATTCAGACTCTAGAAGACGAGGCACGAGCCGCATATATGTATACGTACTGACCATCGACCTGTTCTCTCTGGAATTCTCAACTTCCCTAGCCCGATTCTGAGGCCTTGTCCATCTAATGAAGCGGCGACGTCCATTTACACTGGGCTGATAGGCTCAGCGTTCCCTAGTCGGGCTCAGTCAATGCTTGGCCATAAATGCGCATAGTGAGTGTCTCGAATCAATTATGGTGCGGAGTGCCAACAGCAAGCCTTGCGAGTCGATTATGGGGCGGGCTGCGTGCTTGGCGTGTGGCTGCTGACTCCGCTCTGTTGCGGCGACGCGTCGGGAGGACAGGGAGGTGTCTCGCAGTGTGAATGCCGCCTGATGGCACAGGGCTTGGGAACGCATGGCTCCGGCTGGGGGCCTGGCTCTGGTTTTTGAAAATCTCCACTCCGAATCGGTAGATGCTGGTCCGTCCCTCGGCGCTGCGAGAGGGGTCGCGGGGTTCATGCGTGATCACGAGCCGCAACGTGAGCGACTCTCCGTGGAACGAAACGAGGCTCAGCTCCTTCATCGCAGCGCCTCGTTGTTGTTTCCATGAAGTGACGAGAGAGTCGTGCCTGTGCACCGGCCCAGAGTCGGAATCGCAGTCCCTGAGCTCCATATCGTTGCTACATTGAACCGTCACAGCCATGGCCTCGGAATCGCCGGTGGGCGAGCATCCGACTTGGCCCTCAAGCCGTAGACCGTGTTCGACGCCATCCTGGGCGATTGCGAAGCGCAGCGGTCCTTCGTTGGCGACCGCACCCATCGGGCTGTGTATAATCTCCGCGCGGTACCCCTGCTGTTCCAGCAGCCTGGAGGACCAGCCACAGAACTGCACTTGGTATCCTTCCCTCGTGGTCGCGAGGTCCTTGTAGAGGGGGGCGTCGTGACCTTGTTTGTGCAAGGCGCGTGAAGGGCGGTGGGCAATGAATACCTGGAGACGAGCGAATGTCTGAACGAACATGCGGCATTGTTCTGGGGAAAGCACCGCAGCCCGCACGTATACGTAGTTGTGGGGACCAGATGCGAGCCTTGTGCCCACAGCGTATTCCGTACCCATTGGAGCATTGACGAGCGGGACATTGCGATATGGACGTAAGATCAGAGCGACGAGTCCGTCCGCATGGCCGAACTTGCAAGCGAGGAGGGCAAGATATACGGGGGGTTCGGCGGCGGAACGGTCGGAAGGTTGGGTGACTTTGACGAGAGGGAAATGCGCAGACATGCCATGGGGAGTGGGGCGAAATATTTGGAAGGCATCTGCGGAACGGATGCCTAGCTTCTCCGCGAATGCCTCTCGTCCTAGCGGAACCAGATCCGATGAGCCCTTGAAGTCGTCAGGGGAATTGGCGAGGAGATACTGTTGTGGGCGGTAAAGGTCGGTGACAGGCGGCTTGGAAGGTTGTTGTGAATCTCGTGGGGAGGTGGTAGAAGGCGCTGCCAGGTGTTCGTCACAGGGACGGGAGAATCCTCCGGCCAGGAGGCTCCGAGTGCACAAGCCTAAATCTAGCGGGAGTCCCCATGCGAAGATAGTCTGGTCCGGGATCTCGTCGATGATCGCCTGCTGGAGTCGGTAGAAGGCGTAACTACCTTCTCCATACACGATCCTGATGTTGACGCCAAAGATGCCCAGTAGTGAGTACGCACGATCCTCCTCCCGAGTAGTCTTTCTCTCTGCTGCCCAGGACATGCGTTGGGCAACACTGACAGTATCCAGGGACTTCTGGCACCGAATGACCGCACGCGGTATGGACGTGATCTCCTTGATCTGCGGCGCGAGCTCATGCTTCGAGCCGAGGACGTGCCAATCCCTCGACAGGAAGACGACGACGTTCGGCGCGAGCAGCTCCTGCAACGTCCACCCACGATGGAACCACTGACTCTTGTGAAACTCCTTCTCCCATCGCTGCCCAGGTCTAGCGTGGGGGTCCCGACTGGAGACGTCAGGGAGATACACGTAGCACGCCTTCGCGTAGGAGTACCAGTCGTACATGGAAGCAATGGCCTCTTCGAGTTCGGAGGGGTTCGTATGGTCGATGCAGCACATGTCTGCCCACGCCAGCTCGAAGCCATCGGCGGACGCGACCTTCGCAAAAGCGTCTAAGTTTGTCGGAGAGGTGAGGGAGGATAGCGTCTTCGTCCACAGACTCGGAAGGAGTGGAGCACGGGGTGTAATACCCCCCTGGCAAAGATGGGCTGAACCTGCCGCAGCGATTGTCTAGGATCTCACAAACTTGTTGGTATGTTTGCTCCGGAATGTAGTTGGGACTGCCCGGCTTCGACCAGACATGCGAGAGGGTGGCATAGTGGACCGTGCGAGGATCGCTCACGGAGACAAACTCCCCTGTCCTTGTGTTGATAAGTCGCATTGCTGTTTGAAAATAATATGTCAGTGGTGCTTATTGCCGTCGACGTGCGAGAACTTACGGTAGATTCAGCGGAGTGAACTGGATACGAGTTACTCGCAATCGAGTGAGAAGTGTTCTGGGGGAAGACCGAAGGGATGTAGCAAGGGATGGAGATCGGTACCAGAATAGAGGTTGCTGGAGGCATGTAGTACACTCGACAAACATGCATATATATGTCAGTCGAACCACGTACTACTATGTACCACAGCACTGGTAGGATGATCTTGACCACCGAACAAGTGTCCGGCGAGAGCTAACCAGGATGATAGGATCTGACGCTGGAATGACATTAAGGCGTCTACGTGTACAGCCAACGTAAACCCCTTGTCTGTCTGTTACACATGTATGGAAGCGGTCGCGAGGACACAGCGGCGAGAGACACTCACCGAGATTGTCAGAAGATACCCGACTATATTGCCGACATGATCGCGGTCTTGCAATGATAATTCATTGGTGGTCGACTACTAGTACCTGGGCCACCAAATGTCCGGGGGTTTGGAGCCGATGTTCGTTAGTGAGCATGGTACCACAACCCTTGATCTCGTGCTCGGTGGTATATGATTGAACCAAGCCACTCGTAGTCCAAACCTCCGTGGAAACTTGTTCTTCGGAAACATTTGGGAAGCTAAACTATGGGCGGGCCTCATTTCTAGTTCGAGCCTGATCGAGCTGACGACAGTTTCCCTGAGCACCGAAAGCATGAGTATGGCCGAGAAGCTATCGGAGCGTTCAAAGGAGTCACCGCCCGCCGTCAATGCTGCGTCCAGGGAGGTCCGTTACGGCACGCGCGTGGCGGCCTCGGGACAATGATCGCCTGCTGTAGGGGAGTGCATAGCCCCCTGGCGCACCAAGCGGCGCCCAATCCTTTTCGTGTCTATTAGCTGTTCCCCAGAACTAGGATATACGCTGAAAAAAGTAGCAATGGCCGGCTTATCCGGGGAATCGGGTCATGCCCAAGCATGGAAGCTGCAAGGGTGCAGTCGATTTGTCACTCGTTGCAATTGCGTGTTCACAATTTAATGATTACCCACCGCGTTGCTACGGTGCAGGAGGCACGTACACCATGCCCAATGGCAGAGTACCTGGGTGGAACTCGCACCTCCACCGCCGCTAAATCGACTTTGAGGCGATGGACTGCAAGTGAAGAGATCGGATGGGAATCAAGTCGCCCAACTTCTCTATCCCACGTTTTCCCGTGCGCACCACATTGAGGTTCTGATGATGCCCAAGAAGGCCATCGGATAGACAAAAGGACTGTAGCCAATGACATGCTGAATCGAGGTTCAGAGAATGCACATACCTCGACAATGGAACAGAATCAATGAGATACGGTCGTGGCTGTGGACCCATTTGCTCAAGCCAAAGGCTATGCCGCAAGGAGACATACACGAAGGGAAGGCAACTTACTTGATGAACATATTGGAGACCAGTGCTCCGGGAAGCGGTCGAAAGATGAGTTTAGGGCTGGTTTCTTGATTGTTCGCTGTTAGACTTGTCTGAGTCAATGCCCATATTCGCTTTACTATTCAACAGCGCTGAATGACTTACTAATATGCGTTCCACAGTGTCAGTATCCTCTTTGCCACAGCACCCGCACTCAGCGCTCGGGGCTCTTAGGTCCGGACTTCCCTTGCCGAGCGCCGATTCTCTGTGCTCCATGACACAGCGGTCATTCCAGCAGAAGTTCCTCGTTTTCAGAGGTGCGTCCCGGTGCATATGTCTCGATATCGCTGATGCAGATTCCACTCACATCCTGCCCTGTGAATGTCGGACTTATTATCCCCATTCGGATGACGTCTGTACTGCGTTGTCGGCGGTAAGGCTGCGTACGCATTACGGTATACCTCGGAGTGCTCTTTGACATCGACACGCGTCCACATCGCCCAGAGCGTCGGAAACCGCACGGTGGCAGAGATTCAACAAAATGATGAACAGTGGCTCAACGTTCTTGCCATCTCCAAGGAGAGCCCGCTGGTGTTCTGTGGATCCGTAAGAAGTCGGGCACAAGGGAATGAGGTGCCTACTGTGCCACCATAAAATTGTAACGACGGCGTGAGGCATTTGGGTGGAGAACAGGAACGCTGTCGGCATGAGGCGAACTACGTTTGTGATAAATGCCATCTTCCCTGGATGTGGTCAGGAACTGTCGTAATAGGGCGTTAAGTTGTCTCATACCTTCCCTGTATCCGTGTGCGTGGCCAGACCTCAGAAAAGACAGTACAACCGGACTCCGGAAGACGATTGCTTTCTGTTCGATGAAGCGCAGGCTCTGTAAAATGTCTCGTTCAGGAGTTGGAGTCGAGAACGAGTGCGCGTACAACCCACTATTCCATGTAGCCAGACTCGGCGTGGTAGCTATCGCGGCATCCTTCGACCGTGCTCACGTTCTGGCAGACTAGGCTGTACACAGCCCTGAGGATGCGTAAGTCGTGTAACAAGGTTGATCCACATCGAATCCATCGGTAAAGTTCGTCAAAGAAACGACTCACAAGAGGCAGCCCAACTTGAATGGTTATCCGTGCGTGACGGTGCTCCCCGTAACCCGGTCGTCGACATCCTATATCAAAGGGTGCTTACAAAGTTGTTAAACATAACATTTCCTGAGACGACGGGAAAACCAACGAGAGTGTTCTGCGTTAAGGCTAAGCGCCAGACACTAAAAGATCGTCCAGGGTTTCATCGAGGATGTCCATTGAAGGTAAGACTTGACTTCTCTAGAGGTCTTGGAACTGCTCATATGGAGCACAGAGCCATGGTATGTGGGTGATAAGAGGGCTTGGATGCTGCTACCAGTGAAGACGTTGACGGTCGAGACACATAACCAAGCGATGTCGATGACTGCCAGACTCCAGTCGCCAGCAGCCAGACGCCACTGGCACACTTCGGACACATCGGACCGGCCCGCGCAGAGGAAGCGCGCGTACGCTAGTAGCACACTGGTTTCCGTTTGAAGCTGGCCTAATTCAAGTTCGACCCAGCTAACGATCCCTTGTCCGAGTCCTTGAAATTGCTGCTCAATGTATCCTGCTGGATTCCATCTGTGCTTCATGTGGAATATCTCGCTAAGTCAATCAAATGAGGAGACAAGACGCTGGGGCTGCGATCGCGGTGAGGTGCCGTCAGTGCATGTGTATCAACGGAGGGAAGAAGGGGAAGAGAGTGAGACGATGTCAATGCTCTGCAGGTAATTTGTCAAGTTTCTTCCCTGCTCTTTTTGACTCCATAGTATTCTCAATCGCAAGCCCGCATCATTGACTCGGACGACAAATCGTCGCAAGCAATACATAATTATTCACCGTATCTTCCAATATATTCAGTATTCTCGAGCTAATTTCGTTATGCAGCTCCTCGACATCCAAAACATTGTCCGTTGCGACAGGCCTCCTTCTCCTCGCAGTCGCCGGCACCCGTAACGCCATCGTTCATCTGCTCGGGCTCAGACGTTCTCCGGACCAAGGGTGATCATGATTGGAAGGGAAGGGATGTACCATGGATTATTTCCGCGAGTCATTTGGGGAGCATGGTGCGCATTACGTCCATGACTACTCGCAGGATCCCCAAGCTGATGGCTTTCAGGCTCCTCCAGGATGTCAAAAATCTCGGCTCCGAGTCGGTAGGAGCTGCCAGTGTTCCCCACTGTGGTACCGCGAGGACTATCACCACTGGATTCCTGAGTGAACACGAGCCTCAACGTGAGTTCCGTTCCGCGAGAGGAAACGAGATCGAGCTCCTTCGTTGCAGCGCCGCCTTGACAGGTCCACGAAGAGATGTGGGAGTGGTATTGCGGGTAAAGTCCGAATAGCCATCTGCAAGATCCATGTTACTACCGCATGTAACAGCCACCCCCAGGCCTTGCGCGTCGTTGGTGCACAGGCGTCCAATTTGAACGTCAAGGCTGGGACCGCCTGCAGCTACGCCTTGCTGGATGATTACAAAGCGTGTCGCGATGTCCTCGAGGAAAAGTCCAGGGTTCAGCGTGACGCGGCTGCGGGTGGGAGGGAAAAGCATGGTGTATCCTTGCTGAGTCAATAGCCTCGACGACCAACCGCAGGGCGTGATCCTGAATGTGTCCGTCGTGGCCTGGATATCTCTATAGAGAGGGAGATCATGTTCTAGCCTGTGCTGGGCACGGGAAGGGCGGCTGGCAATGAATATATCGACATGGACGAATGTGTCACGAAACTTGGCAGCTTGTTCTAGGGTGAGAACCGTGGCACGCACGTAAGAAGGAGCAAGGGGTGCAGGCGAGAGGAGGCGGCCCTCGGAGGGCAGAGGAGACACTTCGCCTAATGTCGTGCCCACGATATACTGCGACGCTTGAACGCTCGGAACGTCGTCGTGAGGGCGTAGCAACAAAGCGACCAGTGCCTTCGAACTTTCACCAAACTTGCAAGCGAGGAGGGCGAGATATGAGGCTGAATCGGACGCGCCAGAGGCTGTGGTAAATTGGACCAGAGGAAGACGTGCCGATATCCCATGAACGGTGGGCTTGAACGTTTGGATGGCATCTATGGGTAGGATGCCAGGCAGACTCTCTACAAGCTCCTCCCGAGAGAGTGGCGTGAGGTCGGAGGAGTTCGCGAAGTCGTTCGGGCGAATTGGCAAGGAGATATTGCCGTGGGTCATAAACGGCATCGAGAGGCGGCTTAGGGAGCCGTTTAGTGGTGGTCGCACCGGATGACAGGGGTAGAAGGGTAGAGGAGCGCCGGTGTGCATCGGAGGGGCGAGAGAATGTTCCAGGTAGGAGATTCCTCTGCGGCGGACACAGCTGCCATGCGAAGATGGTCTGGTCGGGGATCTCTTCGATGATTGCCTCCTGAAGTCGGTAGAAGGAGTAGCTTCCTTCCCCGTACACAACCCTGATTTTGACACCAAAGATGCCAAGCAACGAGTATGCACGGTCCTCCTCTCGTGCAGCCTTCCTCGGCGCTGCCCACGCCATGCGACGAGCAACGCTGACCTCGTTCAAAGACTTCTTGCATTTGATGATGGCGGCTTCGATAGACGTGATGTCCTCCACTAGCGAGGCGAGCGTATGCTTCGAGCCTAGGACTTGCCAGTCCTTCGAGAAGAAGATGACTACGTTCGGTGCCAGCAGCTCCTGCAGAGTCCATGCCCGTAAGAACCATTGGCTCTGGCGGAACTCCGTTTCCCAGTGTCCCCCGGGCCGGACCCTCGACCTCGGAGGAGCGGCGTAGCTGGAGACGTCGGAAAGGAACACGTAGCAGGCCTTCGCGTAGGAGTACCAGTCGTACATCGAGGCAATGGCCTCATCGAGTTCGGCAGGTTTGTCTTGTCGATGCAGCAGGTGTCTACCCATGCGAGGTCGAAGCCGTCGGCGGACGCGACTTCGCAAAAGCGTCTAATCTTGTCGGAGAGGTAGGGGAGGATGCAATTGCCGGTTGTGGAGGATGGCATGGCTCCAACCGAGCCCGCCGAGACAGAATGCCCCGCAGAGCTAGGGGGTTCTCCTGCAAGGGATGGGTTGTCAGGGTCGCTGTGCTCGTCGATGATACGGCAGACGTCTTGGTACGTCTGTTCTGGAACATAGTCGGGGCTGTCCTGCCTCGACCAGACGTGCGAAAGGATGGCATAGTGGGCTGTACGTGGATGCTCTACAAGGATAAATTTGCCTGTCTTGGTGTTTAGAAGTCGCATGTTTACCTGCAAGCAGTTCTTAGTGGGGCGTATCGACGTCAGTAGATGAGGGAAGACTCACTACTTGTATGTATGCTTGAATGGGGTAGAGTTGGTGAGGATGTAGAGAGGGATGCAGATGATTCAAAAGAGTCGAGGGAGTGGGGGATGCCCGACGTAGAGTGCGCCCCGTATATATACATGAGATCCGACTATTCATGCCGTGAGTTTTCGATAAACTTCCATTGTGTGTGGAAGGATACCTTCGGGTGGCGTACGATGAAATGCTGGATTGAGAATAGTGCAAACCACATAGGCGACTAGGTGTATAGCATGTCGGGATCGGTCGCCTCTGGACGTGAAACGAAAAGCGCATAAGTGGAATGAAATGACTCACGCCCACATGAACAGCAGGAAATCATATCACATCGCCGACATGATCGCGGTCCATGTATGCCATCCACCAATCTTCGGGCCCTAACATATCCGCGGTCGAGTATCCAGTGATGAAGTTGGTCTGACAGTTGCTTGCTGGTGCCACCGCAGATGGTGCCGTCCGCAGCTCAAAGTTACTCCAACCTCTCCAGCTCGGAACTTAAGGAGGAGAAAAAAAAATAGCACCGCTGGAGACTCGGATGTCTGATTAGTTACCATTACACATTGAGCACAGTGAAAACGGGTCTCCCCTCAAAGCCCTGATGAAGTCTCCCACTTCAACCTTCAAGTGTTGCCGACGATTCGATTTAGAACCTGTTTTAAGGTCCAGTTCCCGTCGTGCTCAGCGTGGGAGGTTACAGGATCCAAGACCGACGAGGTTTAGAAGACTGCTCATCAACAAGGTGGCTAGCCTGAGAGGAAGCATCGTGCAACATAATTCATGATCGCCCGTAACGTGGGCCGGTACAACCCTTGGCGCACCGCCCGCCGCTGAACTACTGCCAACCACACTGACGTGTCATACGGCATTCCAAGCCCTTCGCGGAGGTGTCCGGTTGTCTTAAACCATGTGTGACAACCGGACCTTTCCTGAGCCGCCATTTCTCCCAATGAGCGGCATTCAAGGTGATCTGGTCCGTACCTAGTCCTGTATTCTCAGCCTACTTGCCCGTAAGCGTTTGCCACAGTGTCCGGTCGGTTCGGCTCGGGATAACCCACTCGCAGCGCATACTAAGCAGATGGTTTGTTGCATGAGTGACTTAGATAAGTGCTGTGCAAACCACATACCAGTCAGTCACGAGCAGTCGGTGGAGCTGAGGCGTACTTCCATTCGACCGACGACACCGGCCTGTCAAGGACCAAAGAGGTAAGAGGCCAGGGCTGGTGTTTTGCAACTTGACATTCCGTGCTGAAAGCTGTTTCAGTCAGCATCTAAATTTGTTTCCACCGGCGAGAACCGCAATCCTTGATGCTTTCTTTGCCACAACTTACGCTGGCGCGGGCCTAGATTCTTGACTCCGGATTTTCTCACAGTGTTCACTGGTTTCCTCAGGTCTCTGAGGAACGCTTTCGCCAAGAAGTTCCCCACACTCCGACGAACCTGAGCCCTTCTCAAATAATCGAATCTACTCACATGTGGGAATAGGACGTCCGCCGGGCCATGCTCAATTATTTACAACAAGAATCCCGTTCTGCTTGGATCGGATCGTTCAGTGTCCTGCTCGCTGGGTGCTCTGATGTTCCGGAGGACAGCGCGCCGTGTTCTCCCGTAGCTCTTTTGCGGCTCAACATTGTCGCCGTCGCCCGGGAGAGGAGGAGAGGAGGAGAGGAGGATGAGCCCCCGTGGAGTCCCCAGAAGTCCTGCGGATCCGTCGATTTGTAAGTTAGCATTCAAGCATCGGGGCATGGGGCGCTTACCATGCGACACGCATGTAGATCCTCGCAACGCCATGAGCGACTTCTGCGTCGGCATGAGCGTCGACGTTGAGCGAGCCGTATTTGCGTTGATCGCCATCTTCCTTGGGTGTGGGTCAGCGACTGCCTGAACTGGATGCTGAAATGACAGAGAACTTATCTTTACCCGCGGTCGTCGGACAGGCCCTAGAAAGGACAGAACTAGACTCCGGCGGATGGCAGCTTCCTATCCGAAGAAGCGATCTGTACGTTCAGGATGATCGCTTCCATCTGGATGATCTCTCGATTCCGAAGTCCGCGACGGGCCCGAGCCTTCGCATGGCCCATTCTAACGCGCAGTCAGGCTGGAGATGGAACCCATCTCGGCAGCTTTCGATTGTACCCTTGTTATTTGACGTCAAAGTGCGTGAGTGCTCGTCAATGTGCAGGTCGGGTAACAACGTTCACCCCCCTGTCACCCTCCATCGAATCTGCATCGTGTTTCCGTCGAAGAAGAGCGACGACACCCTTCCGATGAGGGTGGTGTTGGTAGCGTGATTCGGGTCCTGGCTGCGCGACCGAATTCGGGAGCCGCATGGCGTACTCGCGTCTGTCGCACTTTGGTCGCATTCATCGGTTCTCTTCCGAGGGAAGAATCAGGACGGTCCCGCACGGTGCGCCACTCCAGTCTTTCGGGAGTATATATTCTGTGTGAGCGGGCAAGAAGATATTGTTACGCGGGTGGACCCTGTGAATCTGCTTCTTTAAAAAGTCAAACAGAACTCTGTAGTAGTCGGCGGAAAAGTGTAGACTGGAACAGAAGACGTGCATTCGTTCGAATCCTCCGTCCTTGGAGTTCCGAAAGTGCGCAGTCGCACCCTGTTTGAAAGGTTTCAACCACGGATAAGAGGTTGGCTAGAGCCACCTGGACACACTTCGCTTGCATGTCGAATAGATAGCCCAGCCACCTGCCTTCCTGCAACAAAGGATGCTTATTCAACAGGATTCACGCTGACGGGGCTGGAAGTGAAAGTGGTCCGTAAGCAACTGCACAATACTGTTGTCAGCGAAGGGGCCTTCGGGTTAGGAATCAGAGACAGAGATATGCTCACCAACGTCGCAGGAAAGCATGCACATAACCCAACGAGCGAAATACCTGTGAGGATATTGAAGACGGTCAGCACTGCATGGAAACTGGTTGGGCTGAGGATCAAACACACTCGTCTGAGGTCTATTCCCTTCAACTATACCACGTACGATGGGGCGTTCATGCCAGTATGCAATTAATAGAGACAACCGCAGCCGCAGCCGGCGAGGTACCTAGAAGGACGCGTTGACGGTCGACTTGACGGACTCGGATAGACGAGGAAGACCGTAGACGACTCCTGGAGACGCCGGTTGGAGAAATCCGGACAGCGCCGGCACGGCCACACCGGAGCCACTTTGCCGCACCGGCTCGCACCGGGCCTTCGCTTGCCTAGCAGTCGAACGATATTCCACTTGCCTCCCTCCTCCACCAGCCTCCACCCTCGTCACCTATACCGATAACCCGCGGACCCTCAACTTTCCAAGGCAATGCAAGGATAACATGGGAAGATGATTGCGCTACCTGGGTCCAGTCCAGGTACCATTCATATCCGCCAGATATACCCCCGGCCGCGGGTCACCGCGATAATTTGTGGTAGTGCAGTAACTGATCCCTGCATTCGACTTTCAGTCCATCGCTTTCCCATCTCGATCCTCCGTCCGAATGTGATTGCCCAGCTTCTTTTAATCAAGGGCATATAGGCAGTGGATCAACCCTACAGTTAGATGTCTGGCGGCGTCTGCCTCGTCAAGGTATGTCTGTCCTATAGTTAGTGATAATAGACCTCATTCTGATATACCGTAAGTAAGGCATCCTTTTTAATGCGGTGATCGGAGTAAAATCCGTGTTTCAAAAGGTAGGGAGATATTCGTCAGCGGGCCCAACGGATCGGAGGTATGTCATGTGGACGTCTTAAACGCTCCTTATCTCCCGGCTACCCAGCATATACATTTATCTAGGCAGTGGGTGGTGCTACATAGCTGGGGCATGGCTGTCTGTCAACCGACTGACCCCCGCCATCGCAGTCCAAACGAGTCCCCTGTGCATTCGCCCATGTCTCAACTACTCAAGCGACTCGAGGTAGGGCGCAAGAACGAAGATGAAGGACCGGTAACCGCCTGGATCAACCGCGACATCATACCTCTCCCACCTTCCCGCCGGACCTGGGGCGCATGGTCTTTTGTCGGTTTCTGGCTCTTGACCGGTTTCAACATCAGCGGATGGACGACGGCATCGAGTCTCCTCGGCCTGGGCCTCAACGTCTGGCAGGCCATGGTCTCCGTCGTTGTCGGCCAACTTATCGTCGGTCTCGCAGTGGTCGCAAACGGTTTCGTTGGCGCAGAGTGGCATGTTGGATTCCCCGTTTACAATCGCTTCGTATGGGGTGTTTTCGGGAGCTTCTTCCCTCTGTTGATGAGGATATTGCTTTCCCTTGTGTGGTATGGCGTACAACTTGTTTTGTGAGTACTTGCACCTTCCGCGAAGCCACTATTTACTCACCCGATTCCAGCGGCGGAAAGAGTGTCAGTTCAGCGCCGGTACCATACTTGCCTATAAACATTGACAACAATCTCCCAGGTGAAAGTCGTTATCGGCAGCATCTGGCCGAGTTTCTATAGATTGCGCAATACTCTTCCTTCGGACGCCGGCATTGAGTAAGGAGCCTTAGTCAAATCAACAGCTCTAGTCGCTTTCTGACCTCCCTTCCAAACAGGACGAACGATCTCATTGGCATCCTCATTTTCGCCGTCATCTCAATCCCGCTCATGATTGTGCCACCAGAATACTACCGCAAGCCCTTCCTTTTTGGAAGCGTCATCATGACGGTCGCGACATTTGCCATCTTCATATGGGCACTCGCGAAAGAAGGCGGTGGCGGCCCACTCCTCACCCGCCCCAGCCAGCTCAGCGGCGTCCAGCCGCTAACCGGGAGCGCTCAACTAGGCTGGGCGATGGCGTATGGCATCAGCTCGACGATCGGCAGCATATCTGCCGGCATCCTCAACCAGAGCGACTACACGCGCTTCGCCGCGTACCCCAAGGCGCAAATCCTCAGTCAGCTCATTATCGTGCCCCTTAGCTCTATCATTATCGCCCTGTTCGGCGTCATCGTCACGAGCTGCGCAGCTGGTTTCTATCCCGATGACGGGCTGCTCTGGGCGCCGTATGATCTGCTGGAAGTGGTCCAGCTCCGTGGCGGCCCCGGAGCGAGGGCGGCGTGCTTCTTCGCAGGATGCGCGTTCGTGCTGTCCCAGTTCGGGATCAACATCGCTGGGAACGCAATATCCGGAGGCATAGATCTCGCTGGCTTATTCCCTAAGTATCTCAACATCAGACGGTGTGTCGCTCCCGACGCGTCTGAATGCATGCACTAACCTCTCTCTTTTTTGCAGGGGTGCATTGATCACCGCCGCACTCGGGATCGCGATATGCCCATGGAAACTGCTCACCGGGACGAGCGTTTTCTTGACCGTCATGAGTTCTTTCTCCGTGTTCCTCGGACCGCTCACGGTACGTTCGCTCTCGATGCACCTATGTCGTTCTCTCATCAGTATGCCCAGGGAATCATGGTCTCCGACTACCTCATCGTCAGGCGAAGCAAACTTCGTCTCTCGCACCTATACATGCCCAATCCGAACTCAATGTACTACTTCACATACGGCATCAATTTCCGAGCGCTTGCTGCGTGGACCTGCGGCGTTTGGCCCTCATGCGTGCGTTTCATTCATCCCAGGTCGCGTCTTGTCATGCTGATAGGGAGCAGCGGGCTTCGTCGCCGCGGTATCCCCGGAGTCAATCAACGTCTCTATCGGATGGACCCGGTGCTATGACCTTGCATGGCCCTTGGGTTTCGTCCTGAGCGCGTCGGTTCACGTCCTCCTCAGTCGACTTTTCCCCCCAGCGTCGCTTGGCCAAACCGACCTTGAAGACGTCTTCGGCACGTTTACAGAAAAGGTCGGGCCCTCGCTGGAGACGACCTCTCTGCCAAGCGATTCCGACTCCAAGAGTGAGAAGGGGATGGCCTGACCGTGATGGGAGCCATGAGGAATGAAACGTAAGGAGGAGGCAGTTAAGTATGGGCGCCGTCACGTAGCATGTTTCGTGTTGGTTCTGTTCATGTAGATGTTGACCGTTGAATGCAGCATCAGTTTAGACCATCACGTGAGTCGACGCTGACCAGGCTTTGCATATTGGGAACCATAAGCTGACAAAGTCCGGTCATATATTTTGCCTCATGTTTCAAGGATCCTTCCGAGTCGGACGCTCGGTGGCCTCGTGCATTTTCGCTAACTCTCCCCGCGCCATAGGCGTCTATGCCATGGCCCTCAGTTAGCATCTGCTCGTGCCGATCCCATTGCGAAGCCGTACACAGGCAACGGGCTCAGTAATCACGTTGTCAGAGCTGTCAAGTCGAGCGCGGGTACGCCGCCTTCTTCAGTCCTTCCTAGTGGGAATGCTTACTCAAACTCGTGCTCGCGTGCCCACGAGACAAGTTCTAAGAACGCCATCGCACTGAATTCGCGTCTCACGTAAGGCAGAACAGGACCTTTTACGCTATGGCCGGCTCGAGTCTGCTGGTGCAGCTCAGCAGCCGAGAGGATACGAATCCGTCGCGCCGAAGTTAGAAGGAACAAGTATATAACCCGATCGACGCCTCGCCCCTAACTTCACTCGGCAGGAACATCAGCCACTTCCACTGGCACTTCGTACAAAGCACAGAACACGACCCACTACAGCCTTGAGCTTCCACCGCTATGTCTCCTAGGACCGCAGAGCTCGACAAATTCTTCCCCCTCCCGTCCGCGGCCCCTTCAAACCGCTCTCCGGCGCGCCTCGCTGGTTTCTCCCCCAAGTCGGGCCAAGCCCTCGTCAAGGTGCTGCAAGACGACCATGTCAAATGGCACGCGTTCTTCAATGACCTGGGCTTCCACAAGTAAGCCGTCGTCCCGCAGCAGCCACATCCCACGCGACGTGGTTAACCTCTTCCTCGCAGCCACGCTTCCCACCACCTCGTTGCCATTTATGCACTGGGCGCGTCTGGCCCACTCATCGAAGCTGCATACCAAACCCATGTCGCGTACATGCGGCCGGCATTCGAGTCGCCAGAGCCAATCACCGAGGGCGCATTTTGGAAGCACCTCGGACAGCGAGAGTGAGAATTCAGACACTCCAGACCTGATGTCATCGGCCCACCACGTGCTCACACCTACTGCATCTGTCTGTATTGAATTTGTAGGCTCTACAACTCGTACTTGGAGTTCTTCCGGGACCTCCTCCTCAAGAAGGACGTCACGGACGTGCTCGAGGAGTATGTCTTCTCCGCGAAGGCCAACGTTGGCGGCCCCGGCATCGACGGCCACCCGAGGATGCTGAACAGGTTCTTCGCTGCGCTCGTGCACCCGATGATCCACATCGGGAACGGCCTGGAGTTCGGTATATTGGGCCTCGTCGCAGAAGGTCTGGTGCATCACGGAAATCGTCCACGCTGCGTTGAAGGATTGACCCTGCGATTTCATAGGCCTTGCGCAGGCTGCCGTACACGGGGACGAAGGGGAAAAGTTTATCCCGCCCTCCCTCTTCCAGGCGCAACCGGCGCCGTCCGCCGTGGCGCGCCTCACCGCTCTCATTCCCTCGCTCACGTTGAGCACGAAGACTCCCCCGGCTCCCGGCACGGCGGGCACAAAGAAGGGGATCCACGCGTTCACGGCTCTCGCGCGCGTCCTTGCTCTTTCTAAGGCCTCACCTGCGAACCTGGCCCTTCCGGTCCCCATGGGGGGCTCGCATGTCGACCGCATCCAGTCTAACATTGGTGACGAGCTGCTTGACATCACTGCCCAGTGGGCCGCCGAGCTCGAAGGCGACAACGTGCCCGCTTCTGTCGTCGAGAAGAAGATCGAAGAGCTCGCGTGGTTGACCGCGCTGGTCTACGGGGTCGGAGGATGGGCAGGCCGCGAACGATCTCAGAACGGAGAGTTCAATGCGGATTTCTTCATGTACGTCTTCTCTTCGTTGATCCTCGTGTGCTACTTCACTGACAGTAATGCTTTCCGCACAGCATGCACTTGGTGACGTCCAGCATCTTCCTACCTTCGATCGTCGCCTACCTCTCCCCTCACTCCGCCGCGCTCCTCCTTCGAGGCTACTTCACCGTCGTCATGACGTGGTACATAGGACGCGGCCGCTCCGCCATCCCGATCCGCGAGTTCTACGAAAGCACGACGGACAAGCCCGTTCAGCCAGGCGAGCCGCACCTTACCCCCCGGGGAGAAGACGCTCACGCCTGAGGACGTCTCGCCGAACCCCTGGCTCCCGATCATCCAGACGACAGTAGTCCACCCTGGGGAGCACCTGTGCAAGCTCCAGCGCGCGCTCATGCACAACGCCACGCTGTACGGGACGTACTCTGCTGGCTACTTTGCCGACACAGAACTCGAGGGCGCTGAGCTCCTCGACGGGACGCTGTTCATCCGCGCGGCGGGCTTGACCGCGGGCGTTCTTGGGTGGATCAAGGAGGGCCAGAGCATTCGTGACTGGGACCGTGCCGGATTCTTCTAGTCGTATCTGCGTGACCGCGATGAGGTTTCCGGGATGAACCACCTGTACGATATGACAAGTCAACTTATGTGTTCGTTATGTTGTCACAGAATGCTTGGGTCCTCGCTGGCAGACGAAATGTGAGTTTTCACTGCTCCTTAACTGGGTCATTGGTGTGAAGGTGCGATACTTGGTGCCGGCCTCGGTGTTGTGCTAAGGCCATCTACAGAAGAGCGCACAGAATTACAGTGTTCAGTAAAGGCACATCCCGCAACGGTTCAATGGTGTAGTTGGTTATCACGTCTGTCTCACACTGAGTGCGATCACAGGAGGTCTCCAGTTCGAGCCTGGATTGAACCATTTTTGTCCTTCGATCCAGCAAAACGTCGAATTTCGTCAAGCTTGACCGTTTGAGCTTTGATGGTGTATATGGAGTGAATGGTTCTGCAATTCCGCTCTCGCAAAGGCTACAAAGAGTATGACCAGAATTGTCCATATATAAGTATGCAATGGGTCCTATGTGACGGCAGTGCATCAGTGAGCCTCTCTATGTCCCCATATACGGCGAAACGCAGGGTGTTGGGCGAATTGCTGTCACTAGATACCATGAATGCGTTCGCTCCAAGCTGGTCTCGGTTCGACTGTGAAGACTCATGGCAGGGCGCAAATGCTGGTAATCCGCTGCTCTCACCTTTTGAGGATCACGTCCGAGGTAGCTTTCGTCACGACACGCTCCGTTTGCATATACATGTGCAGTTCTGCTTGAACATGCATAAGGGACTGCGCCGGTGGGATTCAGAGGCGCAGTGCCGTTGTGGTACACCTTAGGTGATGGGTGGTTGTTAATTTTCGTGGACATGTGCGAGTCTCACAACCTTACTCCACATATTATGGGGGCACTACTATAACCCTCTGCAAGAGATCTAGAAGGGCGGAAGGCTTACTGATATGCCGCGGGACAGGCGGAGCGAAGTGTGAGGCGGATGATGGCGCCGCCGGCGTTGGTAAGACTCCTTCATGAACTGGCGCCTCTCGGTCGTGTTGCGCGGCGGGGTCTAGCACTGGTTGAGGTACGAGTTTACGAAGCACAAGTCAAGAAGATCTGAATAGATATTACCGCCTTACTTACTGCTGATGGAGGGAAACTAGGCGCCTCGTGGGAGTATATTATCTATGCTTGATATAGATGCTAGTGCGCATGGTTCAAGATCGGTTTCCAAGTGGTCAGAGCCACGAACGATGGCGAAGAGAGTGGTAAAGGAGATGCTGGCGATGAACGAAGGTCAGGACGACGCATCGTAGCAAACCGTACTCCCAAGTATTGATCGGATCAAATCGGCATGCCGGCCCGCCAACGTCCAGGCTGTGCTCCGTGGCGTCGGACTGCTTGACTCTGATCTCCCTCAGCCTCCTCCCTCCTTCATGAATGCCTCACTCGATGGGCGAGTCTTTTGCTTATCCCCACACAACTGGATGCAATGGAGTATGGGTGGCGATAACGAAAGAGGCCGCCAGGGACGCATCGAATTCGTGCCAGTGCGGCTTGATGCCGACTGTGGAAGCGCTCCCTAAGTCGCCACGAACACGCAGGTCATCTACTTCTCCCTCTCCCCATAACAAAGCTTAGACGGCCAACATTAAACTCGTAAATGCCGGTTGCTTTCGATGTTATGCAATGGAAGCAAAGCTCACCAGCCATTGTCATCGCCAGTCATCAACTAAGTACTCGGCGAACCGAGGTTAGTCCCAGCGCCAGCCTACCCTTTCCCGATCGTGATCCTAACGATCAAATGGAAATTTGTAGGTCCAAGGGTGGTCCAACGCTAACTTATTTTGAAGGGCTTTGTAAACCGACGTCCACGAACGACTCAGCAATGGGCGCGTAATGACCACGAGTGATTTATGGCTAACGCCGTCGGCTTCAAGCCGCCATTGCGCATATACCCCACTCAACGTGACGAGGACGATTTTGTCTCAATGCGACGTTCGTCGGCTGACGTCCCATCGACGCCGCCTTCATGTCGAACAAATGTGCGGTATCAATTTAATCGGGGCGCCAGCTGGCTTCGCGAAGCCACGGATCCAACAGAGACTCTGCATCTGAACCGAATCCAACATGTCGTTCTCGTTCGTTCGACAACGTGGACCAGTTGTTCCCCCTTCCCGCTCCGTCTCCGTCCGTACTGACCCCGGAGACTCAGCCCGGAGCATCCTACGTTTCCAATCTCGTGGTTCAGAAGGTCCTCAAGGACAACCACGTTTGGTGGCCTGTTTACCCGAACGATTTGGGTTTCACCAGTGCGATAGTGCGGCCAATTCATATCTCGCCACATGCCCGCTGACATTCCTCCGTTTCGCAGCCACACTTCCCACCATATCCTTGCCTCGTATTCCCTGGGTGCGGGGCCTTCCTCCATCGAGGCCACGGATGCGAGACACGCTCCCAACATGAAGCCCGCGATTCCTAAAGTGGAGCCGATCACTCCGGCCAGCTACTTCGACCCCCTGGGTAAACAGAGGTCAGTCGAGCCGGTGACGCTGTCCAACTGCATCACGAACCCTTCGCTGACCGCGTTACGTAGCTTCCACAGCTCCACTGCGCGTTCTACGCAGCGGAAATACTCAGGAAGGGTGCAAAGGCGGTCCTAGAAGAGTTCGTCTTCGCCCCCTCGGCCAACCTCGTCCCAGCCTCGTCCGGGCCTCCGCACGTCAACACGCACCTGCGCGTGCTCAGCCACCTCCTCGCGACGCTCGTCCACCCGCTCGTCCACGCAGGCAACGGGCTCGAGTCCGGCCTGTCTGGGCTGCCCACAGAAGGTACGCTTACGTTTGACTGGCCCCAATGCACCAGTCTCGCTCCGAGCCCGTTGGCATTATTAATATTTTGCCGATATCTTTCTTCCCCCGCACCCGTTCTTCCCCAGGCCTCGGCCAGGCCCCCACCCACCCAGTCAATAGCAGGGAGCTCGTCCCGCTCCCGCGCTTCGAGGAAATTACACCGGCTAGTGCGGAGGCCGCCGGCCCCCAGGCCTCTTCCTCAGTCCGATGACGTATGGCCTCCGGCTGGCGGGGCCCCCCGGGGCAGCGAACAGCAACCGAGTGCATGTACTGGAGATCCTCAGACGTGTCGCCAGTGACGAGAGGTACGAACCAATGCGCGCTGGCCTGCACAGGGCGAGCCTCCTGACAGCCTTCAACCAGACGACGGCCGCCTTCAGCGAGGACCGCGCCCGGCTCGCAGACCAGTGGTACGCGGGGGGCGAGGCAGGAATTCCAGGGAAAGATCGTCGAGTAATTGCGGCTCAACGCAATCGCCCACGGCGTGGGGTGCTTGGACCTGGCACACAGCCGCCCCCAACGGTGCGTTTCGCGTTCCATGTTCTCTTTCTGTGTTCAAACGAAATCGGCTAACCTGGCGGAACGGAATCGGACCGCTAATGCATGGCATACCCACGCTCCGCTTTCAGGATGCACCTCGTCACCTCCGTGATCTTTCTTCCGTCGTACGCGGCGCACCTCTCCCCGTGCTCCTCCTTCCACCCCGCCCGCGCGCAGCACGCTACCCCGCTCGTGGCGTACATACATGTCACGCGGCCGCCCCGCCTCGTCCCTCATCGACATCGACTCTACGCAGGCACCACCCAAGGCGCCCAATCACATGGAACGGAATGTAGTACTCTAGCCGAGGAGACGCTCGCCGAGAGTGACCTATCTCCGAGCCCGGGGTTGCTCATAACGTCCGGTCGACGGTGCAGCACTGCGACGAGCACGTCGCGAAGCTGCTGCGCGCGATCCTGCCACATGGCTGCGCCCCTCCGCAGACGCCGCCCCCTGGAACGTTGACGTCAGGAGACTCCGACCTCGAGGGCACGGATGTACACAACGGAACGCTGTCCGTCTGCGTCGCGTACCTCACGGCGGACCGCGTCGGGTGGATAGCGAGGGGGGCATGTCGACGCCGGCTGGGACCGCGCGTCGGGTTTTTCCATCCAGCGTCCGCCTGCAGATCCGACGGCGAGGCCTGAGGGCTAAACTCGAAGAGGTGTGTTCGGGGCGAGCAGCGGGGAGCGTCTGCGTCATCATAGAACCGTCGTTCTCGGACGCTTAGGACTATCAGCTGGGGGACGGGGGAACGCTGGCAAGGCGGCATGTGAGGCACTAGTGGGCCTTCCTCCTGCCCCCGAATTCGAATAGGCTGTCGCGGAAGCTGAAGGTTCAATAACGCGCGCCGTCGCCCCACCCGCGCTGGCCGCAATGAATTGGGCGAGGGTGAAAACCCCCGACCGACGCCCCTCTCGCAGTTCGTGCTCGTTTGCATGTACGTCATCGCAGTCCCACTGGATCGCAATCGCAATCATTGGCACGGGCATGGGCACTATCGCCATCACGCTCACACAGTCCGCTCATAGAACCGGGACGCGGATCCGTTGCGCTATGTGCGGTGGACGTCGCCCTGCATCTAGCACGTCTATGGCACCCGGAGAGCCTTCGACGTCCACAGAGACGTCGGCGAGCCCGGGGTACGACGAATTGGCAGCGGGAGGGGGGTCACACGCACCGTGGCCGCAGCCCAATGTTCCTGGTCATTGTTCCATGTCCATGCGGGTGCATATGTGTGCGTGCGTGCGCGGCGGCGGGGTCCAGTTTGCCATTCGGGAGGACGGACGGGGCATTACGGCGGCCGCCGGGTTCTGGGGCGGCTCTGCTTCTGCTATAGCTAGCTAGTGAGATGGCGATGGCGATGGAGATGGACGAGAGAGAACGTCTTAGCTGGAAGAAGGAGTGCGCACCCGCACCTGCACCCGCACCAGGGCCCGCGCACCTTCGCGCCGAAGGCAGACGAGGACCGATCGTGTTTCGAGCAACGCGGGCGACGCTATCCCACGTCAACCCGAACTCTAATCCTCCGCACTCCCCGCATGCCCTCCCTGCCAGTGCCATTCCATAATACCGTGACAATGCCATGCTTGATGCTTCGCGGGGGTGCCGGCCGTGCCCGGACACTGACACCTCGCAGGGATAATCCTGCCGGCAGGGCCTGCCTGCTACAGCAGGTGCGTCGTGACTAAGTAAGTACATGCGCAGCGGCTGCAGGCATCAGCAGCACTCAGGCTCGTGCTATCGACACGACGCTCAGCCAATTGCAGCGCACCTCCCGGCCAGCGAATTGGGCGCGTCAGAGAGAGAGAGACGTAGCTCGCAACGCTGCCTTTTGCGGTCGGGGGCGGTGATCCACGTTATCCCTATCGCCGCCTCCCCGGGGCCTGCCTTGCCTTGCCTTCAGTTGCCTCCCCGAAATTGTCGCAGGACACATCCGGGTACACGAGGGAAGGCAGCATGGGGGATGGGGATGGGGAGGGGTAGTGCTAAACATACAAGGCTGGGAACGGGGGCGATGGGACGAGCATGCGCACCGCGTGTGGGTGTCAGATGGACCAGGACGAGGGATCGCGCATTTGGCCTCGCCGTACGCAAAGTGCGGCGTGCCCCCGGGGCGGATCCGCCGCCGAAGCCTTCTCGTTTTGGCTGCCCCCCACGGGGCGGGTTAGGCCCGGTCTATGCACGCGCGACGTATATTGCGCTCTCTCCTGTCTCTCTGTCTGTATGTGTCTGTCTGCGTGTGTGCTGCTCCCAGGCCTTCCAGACCCCCCTTCGACTGTGCCAGCGCCTGTCACGGTGGCTCGCCGCCCTGCCATGGGGCAGGTCGCTCCCCGCCTGCCAGTGGAAGGCTGGAACGGGGAACGCGCATGAGAATGCCAGAAGCGTATATGGGGCTCTTCATATGCCACTCCCGCCACCAACGGCGCGAAGGTGGACGTGCCAGGCGGGCAGCCGACCGTTCCGGAAAAATGTGAAAATGAACGGGGGAGGGGGGACTAGCTCACTGGCATGACATGGCGCATGCTTCATGCCTCAGGCCCTTCGATCTGATATGAACTACTCTGCGCAGATGCTGATGAAGTGGGAGGGGGAAGGGGGAGGGGGGGCAGGAGTCACGGTCTGAGCTCCGGATGGCCAGGCTTCGCGTGGGCGGGAGGGGGCAAAAATTATATCATGGGACGCGGCGGAAATGAAACGTGACAATACATACGTGCAGATGATAATGTGTAATGTTCATGTCGTACCCTGTAAGATCAACCGAACCAGCGTATGATAAGCGGCGCCCCCGAATGGCATAATCGGCGGAAAACGAAACTGAAACCGTCCGCCGCGACAATTGAACACGACACGACAGACACACATACCCGTGCCCCGTACCCCAGCCCATGTCCGTGCTCGTGGCGCCGAATGAACGCAGTTGGGCTGTGAGCACAGTTTCTCTTCGTGCAATGGGCTTCCTGTTATGTCCTTGTCATTGCCCCGAGCATCTCCGTCCATTAACAAGGATTTGGGCATCGTGTGGGACGCTCCCTGTCAATAATCAGCGCACCCCGCCCGACCGCAGAACAAACAGACGCACCAGAAGAGATAGAGAGACCACATTAATGTCTCTGAGCTGGGTGAGGGAACGAAGAACCGCGCGCCTTCTCCCCCAGGTTCAGAAGGGGCCAGCGACGATCGTTTTGGCAGGAAACGTCTAGCACAACGTACGCCCCTCGAGCGATCGCACCGGATTATAGCCATATGACTCGCGAACTCGAACTCTGGAAGACAGTCGCAGCGCTGCGTTAAGTTGCGGTAAATCGCGCGCGTTGGACGCGAAGAGTACCTGGCGGCGAGATCGGTGCCGGAAGTCCGTCTCCGTCGCATGCATGCAGTCGGCAGTGGGTGAAATGAGGTGCGGGAAGGGCGACAGAGAACTCGGAAGACGCGTCTGGGCATGGGTTCATGAACGTCGTCGCGATCGCATGGAGAAATAAATCGTGAGAAGGGCGGATGGGACTGGCTTCCCCTACGTAATATCAGCAGAGCGTGCATGACACTCGGCTGGCACACAATCGAAGCTCGTTTTGGGATTTTGGGAGAGCTATGGAGGGTGCGGCAGCCAGGACGCAGAGGCATGGCGGCGAGCACCTGCAGCTGTTGCTAGGATGCAAGTGGGGCGAGCGAGGCGGTGAGTGGGCCCCTGGCAGCTTGTCATCATGATCGTCATGGCATGTCTAGCCTAGGTCCTGTGTGTGAGCGCACCGAGAACGAGATGCGAGAACAAAGTCACCTCCGCGACAAATTATAACATCCGTCGCCACGAGTACCACAAACATTACCGACTTCGAATTCTTCTGGACGGATATGGCAAAGAGACACACACGTGTACTCGCAGCAGAAATATGAACCTCCCGGCGGAGAGCAGCTGCCTTTGTCAGAAAGAGGTGTGGGCGTAAGCAACGCCACTAAACACGACACGACGACGGAGCCGTCGGAAGCGAGGCAAGTGGAGTTGGCCCTCAGATCCTCCTGTCGAGCAGGCTGTTTTGCTCGAGGCGTGCGCACCATGTGGCGGTCGCAGAGAGACGCATCCGACGGCCGTTGTGCGGAGGGCTGGGGGCTGGGTGCTGGTGTCTGCGTGGGGGAAATTTGACGAGAGTGATCACGTACGGCGAGAAGAAGCACACGCTGGCCAGGGAAAAAGCTGACAACAGGTTGCGCTTGCACAGGAACGTCAAATTTCTTACCGAAGAGAGAAAACGCGAATGGCCACGCCATGCTTATCAGCTTCTGTTCTTCGTCGGACCGCAGGGTCCCGAGGCGCGGCAGGGATGGGTGGGGGCATCAAGGCATCAAAGGGTGTGCTGGATGTGTGGGATGTGCTGGCAAGGGGTGGCGGCCGGAATTTTCTCGTTGCCGCTCTGGGCAGGCCAGCCCAGTCCGTTCGCAGGTGCAGGGGCGACGAGCGTGGCGACCGCAGCCGTCGGCTCAGCGGGTCGCGACATGGTCTACATGCGTAAGTATGTTGCGAGTGGAAAAGTACTGCCCGGGGGCGGCAGAATGGTTGCGTTGAGAGCTGGCTGGGAGCTCGGCGCGCCAAAACAATGGCATGAGGCGAGTGTGACTGTGACCGGTCACGGGAGACGCCACGAAGGGGAAGCGGGGGCGGGGGCGTTGCGCTCTGCGACGACCTGCGGAGACCCCTCGCAATCACTGGTTTCCACGAAAAAAGGGACAGACCGCTTCCAGCTCCCTGCTCGTCCTTAAGCGTATGGCCAGCCTGGTCGATTTCGCCCGGGGCCGCCCGACTCGGCCGCATTGTGGTAACGATGCGCTGAGAGGCCTGCTTCTGCGTCGATAGAGCGTACCCTCTCGCCGTCCCACGCTGCCTACGCTCGTGGCACGCTGCGCGCAGGACGCCCCGGCCCTCTGTGCGCCTCGTCTGGCTCACTCAATCAATAAACTCTGGCCGTCCATCAAGCGGGGGCTTCGAAAGCTCTTTGGAAGGCGGTTTCCACTCGAACGGGACGATCCCTGCATGCTGGCCTCCGGGGACCTCCCATCTGCCCGCCCGATCTCGTGCTCCTCTTATGGCACTCCTCCTCCTCTCGTCGGCGCACAGGGCTCGCACAGCCGTTCTGGACAGGCCACGCGCGGCTCCTTTCCTTCGCCCGTGGTGAGATTCTCGTCGTCCTTCCCTCAGTCCTCCTCTTCGCTTCTGCCGGATTGAATTCGAACCATGCCTTCATAGAACCCGAGAACATGCTCTATAGATATGTCATGCGCCTGTCCCATGGGAGAATCCCCTCCATCCCCGGCCCTCTGCAGGGAGATCTCGACATGTCGCCTCCAAGGTACCGCGCGCGAAACTTCCGAACCCCTCCCATCGGAGCCCATTGATTCCTTTAACCCCTGCGTCCGCCCGTCCGTCTGATGGGCCCTCCCAGATACGATCTCGAGGCCCTTTCGTCATCTCATCCCACTCGGTGCGATCGCGCACCCGCAGACGAGGCCCATACACGAGGTAGATCTCTGATACTGTCGCTTCCCGGTCCCCGAAAACTCGCTTCATATCTGCGCGACGCTTTCGTCGGACGTTATTCAAAGGTACCGCCTGCGTCCGCGCGAAGACTTCCCGTCCTATAAATTCCCTCGCAGAACCAGCTCCTCCTCCATAGGCTGCCCGCCCCTCACACCCACACCACCCTCGCTCAATCTCCACGATGCCTTCTCACCGATTCTCCTCTTCTAAAGAATCTCTTTCCTCACCCGGCTCGTCCACACTCCATCTCGCAAAACCCTCCCGCTACTCGTTCTTCACCGAGTTCGGTATGCCACTTCTTCACTCCCCACCCCCGCTCTGCCCCTTCTCCACCCTGACCTTTGCTCATGCTCATGCACCCATGCCCCACAGCACGGTCATCAATACTCTCAGTACTGCAGTCCGCCATCTCAACAGGTTACCTGGAGGTCGAGGACTACGATGAGACGTTTCGCTTTGGCAACCCAAAAAGCGTATCGAATTCTGTCCACCTCCGGGTAAACAGTGGCAAGTTCTGGACCCGCGTGTTCAGGTGAGCCCCCGTCCGCCAGGCTTCTTCCGCACGTCTGGCGGGTGCTGACGAAGTGGGCACAGCTCGGGTGATCTTGGGTGTCAGTTACTCTTCCGATTATGGGTTCGCACGAGCTAATTGCCGCACATTCAGTCAGCGAAGCCTACATGATCGGCGAGGTCGAGGTTGAGAACCTGAAGGCGATCATGGACGTGAGTAACGGGTACCGCAGCCCGGGGCCCTTCCCGCCGCTCGCCCGCCTTCTTCTCATGCACATGCACGGACTGACCTGCCTCCGTCCGCATCCGCATCGGTTGCGCTTCCAGCTCTGGCTCGACAACCAATCGACGATGTCCGCGATCCACTCCCTCTACAGCCGTCTCGCGGCCGCGTTCTCGGGCCTCCGGAATGCCTTCTTCGGGCAGACGCGTTCCCGCGCCCGCCTCAACGTAATCGCGAGCTACGACCAGTCGAACGAGCTCTTCAAGGTACGCGCGTCTGAATAGCACCGCCCTCGGCCTGCTAAAACCCTTTACTCAAATCCGCGCTTCGTCGCAGGCGTTCTTGAGCAAGGAGATGATGTACTCGACCGCGCTCTGGGGCGACGAGGAAGGCGGCGTGCGCGGCGACCTCATGCACGGCCCGACCCCGAACGACCTCGAAGCCGCGCAGCAGCGCAAGATCCACCACGTGCTCAAGACTGCACGCGTCAAACCCGGGGATCGTCTCCTCGAGTTCGGCACCGGGTGGGGAGGACTGGCGATCGAGGTACGCACACCTGTCGCGCCCGATTCTGCACGCTTTCTCACGTCGGAGGCAACGCACAGGCGGCTGCGTCCTATGGTTGCGAGGTCGACACGCTAACACTCTCAGTGGAGCAAAAGGAGCTCGCGGAGGAGCGCGTGCGCGAGCGCGGCCTTGAGGGCCGAGTGCGGGTGCACTTGATGGACTACCGAGACATCCCCCCAGAGTTTGAGAACGCGTTTGATGCGTTCGTCAGTATTGAAATGCTCGAGCATGTCGGCAGCAAGGTAAGCTCCGTGTGGCGCGGCTCTTAGCGCGTGTAGCTCACGGACCGTTGTGTTGTTCTTGCAGTACTACAAAAAGTACTTCGAGATAGTTGATTATGCGCTCAAGCCGACAGCAGCCACCATCGTCGTGACCTGCTCCACGTTCCCAGAGGGCCGGTATTCCAACTATCAGTGAGTCTTCGCCGCCCCCCTCCCGGTCCACACTCGGCATTCTTGCTAAACCTTGGCCCGAAATAGAGCCGATGACTTCATGCGGCGCTATATGTGGCCCAACTCGTGCTTGCCCAGCGCGACAGTGCTGATCGATGCGGCCTACGACGCCTCGAAGGGCCGGTTCACCCTCGAGGGTGTCGAGAACCACGCTCCCCGTACGTATACGCTCGCCAGCCTCCTGGGCACGCCACGGCTGACGGGTGAATGATCCATATCACGACGACTTTGCACGCACAATGCAGATTACCCACGCACACTGCGGACATGGGACCGCCGTCTGAAGGCGAACCTGCACCGCGAGACCATGGTCCAGCGGTACCCCGCACTCAAGGACGACGCGACGTACCTCTCGTTTCTCCGCAAGTGGGAGTACCTGTTCGCGTATGCGGGCGCCGGCTTTGCGAAGGGCTACATCACCTGCCACATGTTGACGTTTGTGAGAGCGGTGAGTGTGCTCTTTTCGCTGCCCCAGCTGTGATCGTCCATTGATCAGTCCACCCCGCCTTCCCAGAGCGATGTGACCGCCGCCTGCGATTAGAGTGGCCCCGACGAATGCGGCAGGAGACTGTCCGCAGACGATGTGGGGGACGCACGTAGGTGTCAGTTAGCATTGATAGTCTATGCCGTAATCCTGTACTTTGTAGTTTTTTTTTCCCGCGTCGATCATCGCTATCGTAGGTAGTATTTACTTTGTACTTGTACCGCATGTATTTTTTTCCTCCGTTATTCTCTCTCCTCTATCTCAGCAATCCACCGCGTTTTACTGGCACGCGCACACCCGGCGACGCCACATGCGTAAAGGGGGGGGGGGGGATACATGAAATGCCTGACGACACTCGAACCCGGGCTCCTGGCTCCTGGTCTGCCCCTGGGCGGGCGTAGAGCTGTGATCAGGGCCGCCAAGGTCTCCGTCGTTTCAATGAGAATTGAGCGGACGACCGCAGGACCACCCTGATCGGTGAATCGGCACGCACACATCCGCGAAAGTTTCGGATCGCCTGAGGGGGGGTGGGAACCCAGCCCGCGACCCAGCGGCACGACCTTGTTCATAGACTAAGTCTGCCGAACGCGACTTACGGCACTGCAGTCTGCAGGCCAACGGTCGGGGGGACTTGCGACTGCGCGAATCATAGCAACAACGTGGAGACGCGCCGGCAACCGTGGGCAGCTGCTCGTGCTCGGTACAAGAGGAGACACCACCCTGCGCCTGGATGCCTGGGCGCACTGAGAACTCGGACGCGGTGTGCCCCTTCGCGCTATGTCCTTGCGCGCGTGCCCAGCGCACATACGTAGCCAGGGGCGTGCAGGCTCGAAAGATTTCGTGGATGCCGTACGGCCGTACGGCGCATGTGAACGCCCCGGACGCTGGGAGAAAGGCAAACAAAACGTGGGGCGAGTGCCACCGTGACCGAGGCAACTCCCGTACAGTTCCCGAGCCGAAGAAGCATGCGAAGCTGGAATGCCCAAGCCTCCAGCGGCCTAGCACCAGCCAGGCCCGCCCGACGGTGGCTGCGGGGCCTTGTGTATGTGAGCAAGCGGGCGCTGATTGACGCCTCCAAGCGCCGCATACTGCACGTACGGTTGCCGGATACGTACGCTGGGGACCGGCGTATCCTCGAGCCGTCCACCTGTGGGTACACGTATGAGCCTCCTCCAGCGCTCGGCCCCCAGCGAGCTCGATAGGCAAGAATTGCACTGAGCTGTGAGTCGGATGGATGACCAAGCTGGTCTGGCCTGCGACGATCTTCTGACGCCAAGTCTCCCTGATGACAATGACGTCCGTTCATTGAGCAAGGTGTGAATAGACATTACCTGTCTCGACCCTGCAGCGCCAACACCTCCGGTCCGTACACTCGCAGCCCTCCTGCCATGGGGTCCTCTCCCGAGTCGCACATGCTGAAGGTCAAAGGATCATCGAGGAGCGAAGTTTGACATGAGGGGTGCTTTCCCTCCCAAGGTCTTCTGTTGTGTTTTCAACTTGACGTATTCCATCCATCTCGATCCCTCTGACGTTTTAAGGGTAGGCCCCCACTCGTGCGAGCTGCACCTCTATCTGTGGGATGTGGTGTGGGTCAGAAGAGCCGCCGACAATGGAAGGATCCGTCCAGCTGACCAGGATTCGAGAAGATGCGAACGAGTCGCTATGTTGACGCGCCCAGACCAGGGTCAGTCATAGACTTCAGATTGCGCTCGTGTTGTCGCCTGCAGAGAACATCTTCAGTATCCGGCCACCGTGGGCGTTAGAAAGAACCCGCCGCGAAATAGAATCTGGACGCAATCTGGGACGGGGGGCCGTCGGGACGGGCCCCCAAAGTCACCGATCAACACCTGCAACTGTGCCCGTAAATGGGCGGGAGCACCCATCGCGTAGCGGACGGCTCGCCAGGCGCAACCGGACAGTCCGAGCCCGGCGGAGAGTGTCGCGTTGTCAGGCAAGGCGGTCGGCGGGTTAAACCACAGCTGGGCTTCGATAGAGACGCAATTGCCCAGCGACGGACGTAAGTCGAAGCTGAGGAATTCAATTTACGTGGGAGTCCGGTCGAGTCTAATGGACTGCGCATGACCCGAGAGAGCTAACTTCGCTATCTTACCCAATTCGTATGCCACTTGCGCCGCCCGAAGGCGGGGGCCATTAGAGGGCCATGTCTGGCGGCGTAAAGCGTTAGACATGACAAGGCCGATGGTTTATTCGACACACCTTCTTACATTATTTGTAATTCATGACCGCTCAAAGGCAAATAGCAACATGCATGGGGTCACCCAGCCTGCCCGGGCCCACGAGCATGCTAACGTACTGATAAAAGTTGGCAATGGACCTGTCGAGTGGAGAACTGGGGGAATTACGCAACGCATGATGATGTGAGTTGTGCTCTAGAGTGTGTATGCGACATGATGCATATTTGATACCAAGAATTGAGGAAGCGGCCTTGGGGTCCGAAATAGCATGCCCATGACTCACCGCGAAACTGGGGTCGCCATGTCGCGTCGCACACCGAGCTCGACCGTGGCACAAGGCCTCCCACAGTGCGTCCTCCCTCAGATCACACAGACTTCAAATTTCGGGAGGCGCAGCCGGGCTTTCAGGTGGCGAGTGCCCCGACGCGCCTCGAGCTCGCCCGCTGCAGACTAGAAGAGGTGCGCCAATGACGAGCAACGGCATACCGACCGTCGGTCATCAAACGTTGGCAACGAGTGAGCGAGCCGGGGCAGGAACATAATGAGCTGGATGGTATCTGAGCAATCTGACGTAGGGGACAGTACCTTTTGTGCGGCAATACCGAACAGCGCCCATGACGCGAAAAGTGATTTCATTGCCTTCATACGCGAATTCGGTGCCTGCCGGAAAACAGCGATGTCATAAGCCATTCATCTCCGTGAGTATCAACATCAATCGATACGCCTGAGAGGCAGCCTCACACTCACCTTGCGCATCGGAGTCCAGAGTGTCTTTTGTGACCACGACACGAGGTACATTGATGACGAAGGCGCAGATAATGAGCACATAGGCACAAACCTATCAGGGCCTCTGGATCCGTCCGAAACTGCAGAACGTCTGTTACGGACACAGCGATCCATTCAAGCCTCTCTGAACTACCAATGAGACATGTACTTAGAACACGGAACCTGCGATGAATGCAGGGAACACCTGTCGCCAACAGCGCTGCACAGCGGTGATAAGACCGGCGAGTTCCTCCGATGGGGGCAGGAACATCGGCACGTCACATTGGAATTCAGGAGACTTCGACTCGAGACGAACTGGACATCATGCAAGGTTCCGTTCAGGACGACCGCGCGGCTGCTGTTGGGGGAACGTCGAATTCCTGTGGAAGAGGAACTTGGCTTCTGTCCCTCTCCTCTAGCGGCTCCTGTCCTCGCACGTGGAGCACTTCAATGCGCCAGTCGAAGCTCGCGCCGGCGGCAAGATTGGGGAAGCACACGCGACAGCGGACATAGTAGTGTTCTAAAATGGCCCTGTGGAATAAAGAAGCGTGAACACTGCAATGAATGCTAGAGCCGAGTCCAAACCTTTACCGATCGATGAGAGCTAACACTTTCGAATCGCGCGACCCATGGCCGAAGTACACATCATGTCCATATCCTACACGCCCCGCCCTCCGTAGTTCCGTTCGCGGCCATTGTGCATAGTCTGGGAATCGCTCCTCGTCCCGCAGGTCCGCCTCCAGTTCTCTGCTTCTCTTCTATGGCCATCGGTCTCACCGCACGGCTGCCCTGCGCTCTCGTCGACCACGCTCCCAAACTTGCCAGATACTGAGTCGCGATCGCCGTGATGGTGGAGTCGCCTTCATGTGGAACACATCCACTTCCCGTCGCGCTCAAACCACACCTTCCCCTTCGGCAGGATGATGGTCCGAAGCGTAGGGCAAGCCTTGCTCCAGGTACGCGCGATATCTCCTTCGTCCTCGATGGAGGCGGAGCCCGCTGCCATGAACGTCAAATAGCGCAGGTCCGAGAATTTGGACAGGCACGGGCCGGAGTCTTGCAGTGTTCTCTGGGAAAGGCGTCAAAGAAAGGTGCTTCAGCATCACGATCTGACATGTAATTCGAGCCACAGGACCACCCAAAACGAGCAAACCGGTGGGCCGATAGGAGCGAAGTCGACATGGGCGATTCGCTTGCGGCTGTTTACTTTCAGAACGAGTCCTTTCCTGGCATATCCGGCTGCCCTTGACGTCGCTGGGAATATCTCTGGGAAGTAGGAAGCAACATATTTCCTGGTTGAGACGAGGGCACGCAGATAAGTGCGCATGTGGCCGCAGAGGAGCCGCCGTGCTGGTCGGACCGGCAATTCGTGATGCTCTATGATGCTGAAGTCTCACAAGAACTGTCAGGACATGAGAGCGGGCGGTTATTAAAACAGACTCGTGCTGCGCCAGTGCTTCCTGAGCTTTCGCCAAGTTCAAGAACGACTGTGGCCGCAGTACCCGACCGTAATAGGCGCTCGTGCGTTCATTTCCGCCTTTCATACACAAGAGCCCAGAACGGGCGTCGGGCATCGGATGGGCAGGGGGCGCAGATGAAAGGGGCTCGTGGCCATTCAGATGCGGAGCAACGACTCACAGTATCAAATAACGCCATCAGCACGACGACATGCAGGGCCTCCAGCTCCGGGAGACGTTTCGCGATCTCCGGGAGCAGGACCGTCGGGGCGAGGGTGGAGTCAAGCGACATGATCGTCAATCGCTTGATGGGCCGGGTGGAGAGCCTGAGCGAGTCCAGCGGCTGGCAGCCGTCCTCCAAGAACATGGAGAGCGAGACTCCCTCGACGGGCCGGCCCCTGACGACCTCAGATATGACGGTCGGGCCTGCGTGCACAGTGCGGAAGGAGCGGAGGAGAGGCATAGCCCCGCCGGAAAGGGTAAATCCTTGCTTCGTCTGGAATCCGCGGAGACAGAGCTCGACGAGGGCTGGCTGCGTCTCGAGCACTTCTGCAAGCTGGACGTCGCATCGGATTGAAGTGCCAAGGGTCTTGAGCGGGGCGCGGAGCCCGGTGAGGACCCATGCCAGGCCATAGTGATTGTCATGTGGTGAGAGCTCTATGCTGAGGTGGCGGATAGACGTGAGGTGTGTGAGAGCGTTGCGAAGAAGGCGGAAAAGATTTGATACGACTCGATGCTGTGACCAGTCGATGCTGAGTTTCCGAACGAGGGCGGCGTTGGTGGCTGAGGCGCAGAGGGCTTTGAGGCAGGGTATACAGCGGTTGGCTGGCATTTCGGGTATAATGCGATAGAGGATGCGTGTGCCGATCGTATGGAAATCATGGTTCGCTCGGAGAACTGGTGGAAGGTGTTGTGGTTCGAGCTCTTGGAAAATACAGTCAAGTATTTCGACGGGGAGAGCTCGGGATAGGAGACGGAAGTAAGGCTGGTCCATGGTGGCGGAGCGACGTGTCAGACTGATGATAAAGTCAAGCTTAGGGGGCGGTGGATGGCGAGGGAGAGGCTGCAGGCTGCATGGGAGGGCGACCTGGATGCTTATCGTCGAGTCTGTCGCCGTCGTGGTCGAGGTCGAGGTCGAAGCAGTCGGTGTCACAAAAGCCCCCACTGCCCCAATTTGGCAGTCACGCAAGAACCCCATCGCCACCGCATCATCCGTGCCGCCATCTCTCTGCCTTCTCCTTCACCACCCTCGACTCTCGCTGCTCACCACCACCTCCTCTTTATCTTGGGCACAAAGACTCATGAAGTATCGTAAGGGCGCTGAGGTGCCATCGCCTTGGGAAAGTCTTGTTTTCAGCCGAAGTCCTCCGACAGCCTAGTCCCGGGCTCGTGCCATGAATTCTGCCGCCATACGAAACCCAATCCTTGCTCTTCCAGCGCTGGGATGGAAGACATCATCCGGATTTGTCGTGCTATGTCTTTTTCTGCCCAGGACCGCTTGTGACAACGTCTACTGCTGCCGCGAAACAATTCGGAAGACCGTCAGCGCGAGCAATGATGCCGTATGATATCCGTGCGTGCCCACCTCATGTTCCTCTTCATTATCCCACCATAATACCGCATCTCCGACAGTGGGCTTCGCACGAGCGGCTGCGAGAGGAAACCGAGCATCTGCATTGAATCCATCGAGATGCACACCTGGATCAGACCTGGCGCCCGAAGGAAGGCCAAGACCCTGAGCTATCGCTCATTTCCAGGGGTCGGACCCACTGCGTCCCATCTCCACAATACAGCGGGCCACAAATAGGTTGCCATATGCGGGAAGCCCCTTGCTCCTCCTCCCTCGGAAGTTCGCGCTCGGCGCTCTGCCTCTCTTCGTCCGCGCCTCTTCGGAGCGCGACATATGGTGCCAGTACTTCGCAGTGACGACGGGTGCAGCGCAACATAATTGAAATAGCTGCTTCGCGGAGAGCCGTCCCTTGCGCTCGCAACCGCATCTACTGCGCAAAGCACCGGGAGTTACATACTGTTCCTGCCTTCGCTCGGGCAGAACGAGGGGGGCGCCGCGGTGCACCATTGGGCGCATCTCGCGCTCGTCCCAAGGTTCGCTGAGCAATCGCAATCGCAGTCGCAATTGCACTGCCGACTTCGGGATCGCCGTCCCTTTTCCCTGGTCCCTCACCCCTCGCCCGTGTTCGGCTCTCCGAATTGGAACAAACCTTGGGACAGCCCTGAGAGCACCCACATTTCCGACTTCCCAGCCCGCGCAGCGAAGGCGGCCCCGATGCTACTCCTCTATGACAATGCGAGCCCAGCGAGCGTGCAGGAAAATCGCGTGGTCCCCAGGCCCCACCCCACCGCATGCGCACCCGCCGGGTCCGACAAGTCGGCCAAGATCCCCCACTCAACATATTCCCATCTCCACTCTACTAGACCGAACCGCCCGAACATCATGGATTGGCCCACTTTCCACCCCAGATCCTACTCTCCCCCAACTCCCCCCTCGACTGCACGTACGAGAGACTAGGCTGCAAACGGCTCGCTTGCAGGGCATACCCGTACCCTAAGCCACAGAACAGCCACGTCCCCGACGCCGGCGACTGCCTGCCCGACCATCTCAGACACCACGGCACCGTGCGGCACTATCCTCCCGCGATGGGCGGCGCAGGATGATCCGCGTCGAGGACTGCCGCCGGCGTCGCGCTCACGGGCGCACTCGCCATTGCGCGCCTTCCTCCACATCCACGAGGATGATGGCGGGACGCGCTACGTACGCTTTTCTCCGCGTGCGTCACTGCACCAGACGTGGAGGAGTTCCCCTGAGCTTTGGAGTCGGGATGCCAAGCGTGCAGACACACTTGTACGACGCAGCACATGAGAGCTGTGTGCAAGGACCAAGCGGCGCGGCAGGCTGAGGGTGCCATAATAGAGAGTCTTGGCTATGAGCCAAGACTGAGAGTCCAAGGAGCCCCAGGAACGGTGTTGACGAGCGTGAGATCTGCCAAACGCTCGCGCAGAGGGATCCTCTTGGGCGTATGGATGAGACTGGGATGAGAGATGACAGGTTGAGGAAAGGGATTGTAGAGAAATACAACTTGTAAGCGGCCTCGACCTCGTCCAACTTCAGCTCGACGCCGGCACTGAGACCACAGGGACCGGAACGGATGACTTCGAGTCTCTCCGTAAGGTTCCAGAAGGACTTGAAGGACTCTACGCCTGCCGCGCCAGCTCCTGGGGCACAGAAGGCAGTCGAAGGCCACCGTGCCCTTCAGTGCGAGAGGAAGCCCCAGTGAGATCGAAGAGCCTTGCGAAGAGGAACGTCCGTACGACTTCTCCTGTTCTCGAGTCAGATGGATCTACTGAGAATCACGATCGTCAGAATGGGCGTATAAAACATAGTGAGTAGAGATACGTGCCCTACCGGAGAGGACTGGAAAGCGTCGAGGCATATGCACCCCTTGACACCGCAAACTATGACCACTGTAGTCTTGGAGCTGAGACCTTGCGTCGAACAGACATCAAACTTGCGAGGTAAAGGCCAGAAGGAGAGGTATATATTATACGGATATATCTAAATCATCAGCATGATGAGGACATACGAGATTCGTAGTCGCCTCTAATTTCGTCATTAATCCTTCCTTCCTTGCGCATCCAGACATCCACGACACCCCCATCCTGCAAAACCAAGACAAGCCGTGCCCGCATACCCACGAAGGGAGGGAGAGAGAGCGAAATGTCCTCACTCCGACTTGGGCTTTTTGCCGGTGAGCGAGTAGTTCTCGACCTCGGCCTCAGCGCGGAGGCCCTCCTGCTCGGCGGCCTCAGCGAGGCGCTTCTCCATCGCGGCGAACTCGTCCTTCGACAGGTTGAGCTTCTTCATCTCGGTGATACGCTTGTGGTACTCGCGGTACTTGGTGTCCGTGCCGAAGAGCCAGTCGCACCAGCGGAACGACGTCGAAAAGTTGTTCACGAACGCCATGTGGTGGAAGTCGTGGTGCTCCGCGCCAGACCAGAAGGGGATGATGTGCTGCAGGGACCAGGGGAAGTCTAGCGGAACCACGCCAGTCAGCGACGCTGCACGAAACGGCTCACGTTAGGCTGAACAGGGGGAACTCACCGTAGCCGGAGTGCGAGTCGATCGCCTGGAAGAGACGAAGGGTGATCCAGATGTAGACGGTGACGATGTGGAGGTCGTGGCGGAACGCGCAGTAGAGGACAGGGCCGCCGATCGTACCGGTGCCGAGGATCATGACCTCCGCGGGGTGCGCATACTCAGCCGCGAGCCCGAACGGCGCCGAGTACTTGTGGTGGACCTTGTGGATGTGCTTGTAGAGAGGGCCCCAGTGCAGCGCCTGGTGCATGAAGAAGTGGAACATGTCCTCGAAGACGAAGAAGAAGAAGATCTGGGGGAGCTGCTGCTGCCACGACGGGAACGGCACCTGCCAGGTCGCCATGCCGAAGTACTCCGCGAGCGGGTGGAACAGCCAAATCTACGCGAGGGCACAAGGGCACGAGGAAGAACCAAACGCCGCTTAGTCAAGGGTGCATGCAGATGGAGAGGGCGTGACACGTACGACGGGGAGCTCGACCATGAAGTGGGAGAAAAGGACCTGCTTGGTGCACTCCCACTGCTCCTTCGCGGTGGGGATCTTTGTGGGCTGGAGTTTCCACCTCCGGAAGTAGGGCATCGCATCGATGATAATCCATGGTATGCAACGGCCGAAGTACACAATCTGACAGGATAGGTTGGAGACGCAACACGTTGAATGGGCAAAGGAACGTACCTCGTGCATCAGGAAACTGGCAAGACCGGTCGCGAGGACAGGGTTGTTAATCCAGAGGTACCAAGCAACCCACTGGGTCTCAAACCAGTTGAGCTTGCTCATGTCCGTGTTCGCGTAGAGCATGTCCGCGGTCGGGTGTACGACGGACGCCGTGAAATTCATGGTTGCGGAAGGTGCGGGCGGGAGACGTTAAAGTTACGCTATTCCTGAAGAGCCCCGCAGCAGGCAAGTTGCCAGTTGGAGAGGAGGAGGACGAGAGGCAACGGCCGTTGGTGGAACGCCGTGGGAGGAGGCAGCAGGTTTTATTGACCGGTATTTTCTGTCGCGCCAGCGCCGCGTCGTACGACTCCTTTAAGCGAATTCGCGACTCCACGTGGCTTAGCCGCCCTCCGCTCTCCAGAGCTCTGTTCCAGCTCATCTGGCCTGCTCTAGCCGCGAGCACAACGACACCTCATCACGAGAGGACACCCGTGGTACGATCATTCCTGGTTATTGAGCCGTTGAGCCGTATGCCTTGAGCCATCGGAAGAGGAGGAACAACCCTCCATGTCATAAGCGCCCATACTAGGACCTTGAACGAAACTGCAGCCTGGGACGACAAAGTTGCTAGCGACATTGCATCTGCAACATTCTCACTGATCGACTAGAATCTGCGAGGTTCACAGTCCAAAACCCTCCTGAGCCTTTGGGGTACCATATAAATCACCCGCAACACAAACTCTACCCCGGAGTGCGTAACCTCCTCGTCGTCCTATAGCGCGACTCGAATTTGAAAGTGACAAGCAGCACCGCAAAACGTGGTATGCTGAGTATGTTCGGAAATAGTAAACAGACCTCGGCAACCGTGTTACGAGCATAGAACCCGAATCTTTCCGCAACGACTGTAGGCTAGACCCCGACACAGGCTGCTGACCCAGCCTGGATCAGACCGCGAAAGTCGCGACCTCGATGCCTCCGGAGACCACTGGTCCCCGACATCTCTGCGGCATGTAACGGATGTCGCCATTCGCAAGCCGCGTCCCAACACTTCTTCACGCCATGTCCTAGGCCTCCAGTTCGACATAGGCTCGAGGGTCGGTGGCATACAGTGCGGGTCAACGAGAGCCATCCACCAGTGCTGTTGGGCTGGATCCAGATGCTCATGCATCATGCCGGAGGCAAGAACGCAGCCCACAACACACAGCTGACCGCGCCCCAAACGACGCTCCACCCAATCCACCACCTGCCCAGCGGGGGCCTTTCGACCAGGAGCCACGCCGCCGCCCAGTATATGCACGGCATCGACACCGCGACGCGCAGGACGATCTGCGTGTGCGACGCGAAGAGAAGCAGGAGGGCCATGATGAGCGCGTGCACCACATGCGGCGCGAGCGACGGGTGGAGGAAGACCGACGGGGTCCGAGCCGACGACAGCGTGCCAATGTCGTCGTCTGACTCCTCAGAATGGTCCAATGAGGAGCTAGGTGTGGTGGAGGGCGAGGACACGAGAGCCTGAAGGCGCCGAAGGAAGGCGCTGCGCAGGTAGTGGAGTGTATACGCGAAGAGGAGGGCGAGCGGTGGGGCGCCGAGGACGAAGTTCGGAAGCTGCTGCGGCGTCCAGTATCGTAAGAGGCCGACGTTCCAGTATTTCGATTGGACGTAGGCGTAGATCGAAGGCGGAAAGGCGTCGCACCAGGGTGCTTGCTTTGCATCTCCCCAGCAGAAGACGCGGTATGCGCCGTATTGAAGGTACAGGAATGGCGCTAGGACGACCACGGCTAGCGTGAGGGCCTGACAAGTGCGCCCGAAGTGGATCTGTGATGCGAAATGAGAGTTTAGAGGAAAGACTTGAGGACGCGGAACACCCTAAAGACGCACCTTACGGCGTTCGAGAATAGGCTCTGCTATCAGACCGTACAGGATGAATCCACACAGGAAAATGCCGTTTGAGCGAGCAGTGGCAGCCACCATGAAGCAGAACGCCCCGAAGACCCACTGCCGCCTAGCACAATAGAGCATTCCTAGGACAGCAGTCAGCATGAAATGTAATGGGGGACGCCGTGACTGCCGCCAGCAGTTTGAGAACAAAAATATAGCCGTGGTCAACCTCGGGAATAAGCATGAAGCAGTCATCTCGGCCCTTCCATCGACTGAACTTTCATCGAGCGCGACGCTCACCTGAATACGAAGACCACGTGAAGATCGCCTCGCTGTATCCTGCGACGCGCAGCGTCACCGGGCTGCTCGGCAGCAACGACAAAAGCGCAGTCAACAGCGCAACGTTCGGCGACCCCAGCAGCTCCACCGTCAGGTCGTACAGCACCAGAACCGAGTGCACAGACAGCATCGAGCCCAAGACCCCTCCCACGAGGATGTACTCTAACTCTGACTGCGAGTTGCCGATGTTAGGATCCCACGAGCGGAGCAGGCCGCCGAGCGAGCGCATGAGGGACGGCGCGGCGGGGAAGAACGCCCACTCGTGCTCGTAGACGTAGCCTTCCTTCGCGATGTGCACAAAGTGGAAAGCGTCCCATCGCAGGACCGCGGAGGCGAGTGTGTGTCGGAGTGACCCAAGGAATTCGGTGGGCTCCGTCCACGGAGGCAGCAGGACCTTCGGGGAGGAGTCGAACAGGGGTAGCCGAGCCGCTGCGATAGTGAAGATGAGCGTGAGGAGGCTGGCGGTGCATGAAAGGACAAGGAGGAGCCGCCGATGGTGCGTAGATGGCGGCGCGAAAGTCGTGGGCTGTTTCCCGAGCGATGACATGACACTCGGCCGGGCTGAAGGTTCTTGTTAGCAATCCTGTGATAATAAAAGGCCTTAGTACGTGACAATAATATACCTTCTGCGAGCCCCAGGCGATTGGATTCCTGACGAGGTGGGTTCACGTTCAACTGTACATGTGTTGGAGACTCCGTGCTAAGCGCCAAGTGGCGGCAACGACTCGGCCCGGGGACGCAACTAACAGACAGACGCCCGAGCCCAGGCCCAAAGTAGGCCCATGTTCACGCACGGCAAACTCTTGGGACCGGCGCCCAGTCTTCCTTCCTACTTACCACCATCTACCCTCAGCTCCAGATGCTGGGTCTCCTGTTTCTTTATTACCCTTCCACTGGTCATCGTCTCCCCAGCAACGGGTGCTTCGTTCCTCTTTTTGGCGACAAAATTCGCTTCAAGTTCTGGCGGACTCTCATCTGCCAACGTCTTTGAACTACGACGAACGGCCTTCTACGTGGTCCTTCACGTCCAACTCTCTCAACACTCATTTCGTAGTTGATCGAATTTTATATTCGTTTGCAGGTTTGCACTTTCATACTCGATTCTTTTTAATGCTATTTTTCGCACGTCAGCTTCTGCTCTAATCCCCACAGAAGTCGGCTCTCTGCAGTTCTCTCCGTCGAGGGGTCGATGGTGGTGTCACCTCGATATGCGATCACCAGGTGAGTGGTGCACTTTCAATTTGAACTGTGTCGTCGTGTCCAGCGGGCAGTGCCGCTGGCTCCTCGCCGAGCTATGTACATACGTATAATCCATCGGCACGGTGTTGTCATTTTTGGAGTTGTTATGGATACGAATGCGAATTACCACGCGTGTATTCAAATGTCTTTACATTTCTCTACGTGGACACATCCAGGACCAGTGGTTATATTTGGCCAAGGTACGTCCTATGGCCTTAACTTCAAGCCCAATGTCCTGTCGACGTACGTTAAGGCCTTAGGCTACAAGCTGCGCACACACTACTATATACTCACAGCGAGGTAAGTTTGATCAATATTCTTGTAAGCTTCCCACATCGACAAGACGACACGAGACGAAAGAAGAACTTGTGGCCAACCGGGCACGCACTCGCTTTCCACGACGTGCACGGTGTGAGGTATCCGCGGCGACCGGGAAAGATAAGCTCAAGGGCGTACGGCGGCGTGGAGCACCCATCACCGACCAGCGGCCAGATAGCGCAAATACATTTCCCGACAGCAATTTGCTTCAAGTACTTACTTGCGCCGGAACGATTTTCAGTGCGGTTACGCTCACTTCTTCGACTTGCCAAGGCATGTTTGGTAACACGCATCGGACTCCTATAGCTAGAGCTCATGGCTACCAACCAGACGAAGGCTCCCTGCAAGCGTTGACGCCAACATCCAATTCGGCAAGCCATAGACACATCTCAGGTGATCATACTTAATTCATGCGCTTTGCACCGAGAGACAAGCTTAAAAGTAATCTTACTTATCGGATGGCAATGCACATGGGTGAGGGTGCGTTTGATAAGTAGTTCAAGCCTCAAGCGGAAGATGTTGAGCCGAGATCACGCCCACGACTAGCGCCGACCCACCTGGATCGCGCTGAAAAGCAGACAGGCACAGGGAACGCCAATTACGCAGCACCCAGTAGTCAGGAACCGAAATGTTGAACTGGTTCACCTTATCGACACCCCTCCGATAAGTGAAGTACATCATGCGATAAAGGAACGGTGCCACGCATCGCGTCCCCCCGCGTTTCCTTTGCACCCCGCCGCCATGGTTGGCTTTGTGGATCGCGTGAATGCCAAGGTGAGTGTTGCGCTCTGTCTTGCAACACGGGTCAATTGAGCTAAAATCCAGTAGGTTGCCGACTCGCTCATTGGGAGGCATTTTCGATTGGAGGGTTCTGGTCATCCAAAAGAACGTCCAGGGTCTCGGTTCCTGGTGAGTCTTGGTCTGGTCTTGGTCTTCTCTCGGCCCGTGACTGCCCGTTCAACACCTTATTTCTGGCCGTAGACGGAGATTCGTGCAGGTCTGACGACATGGGTGAGCAAGCTAATCGTAATACCTATGTCACGCGAGTACTCATCTACAATGCAGGCCGCCATGGCATACATCGTAGGCATAATCAAGTTTCATACGGGCCTTCTTCTGAACACAGTCTACTTGCCAGATCTCCGTCAATGCCTCCATCCTCACAGATACGGGAGGGACGTGCGAGTGTCCAACGAACGACGGCTGTGTCAATGATCCCACCTACAACACATGTCTGAGTGAGATTCACCGCGACTTCATCACAACGACGGCCGCCATCGCCGCGCTTGCCTCCTTCCTCATGGGTGCGCTTGCAAATTTGCCAGTCGGACTGGCCCCCGGCCTGGGCTTGAACGCGTATGTGAGTTCGGTGTCCACCTTCTAAATCTTGCGAACGACTTCTGAGCGCGCACCACCTCCCAGCTCACGTATTCAGTCGTCGGTTTCCACGGAAGCGGTTCGATCACGTACAGGGAAGCGATGGCTGCCGTATTCATGGAAGGGTGCGTACTCGCCGCCTCTGACCGGTCACTACACAACCTTATCCACGGGCGCCGTCGTCATTCAGCTGGATTTTCTTCATCCTCTCTATCCTCGGTCTCCGACAATGGCTCGCCCGCATCATGCCCCAATCGCTCGTCCTGGCCGTTGGAGCCGGCATCGGCTTGTTCATCGCGTTTATCGGGCTCTGTAAGCACTCCTAGCCTTCTGCCCTCCCTCCACACAATTTCCCTCCGAAGCTGAGCATGAGATCGTCCCAGCGTCCGGCGGCCTGTTTGTCATCGGCGGCGACACGACGAACTATGTCGGTCTCGGCGGCTGCAAGCCCGAGGACTACATCGACCCCACCTTGCCCAACTATTGCAACTCGCGCGTGATGCGCAGTCCCACGATGTGGCTCGGTATCTTCACCGGCGGGTATGTGTCGTCGCTGTCTACTTATGCTCCATGTGCATCATGCCATCACAGCTTGACTTTGCGTGCGCTAACCAACGCGCCTGCCGTTACGCAGAATTTTCTCGGTGTTCCTCATGCTGTACCGCGTCAAGGGCGCGCTGATTTTCGGCATCTTCCTCACGTCAATCATCTCGTGGCCGCGCACGACGCCCGTGACGGCGTTTCCTCATGACGCGGACGGAGACTCGGCGTTCGATTTCTTCAAGCAAGTCGTCGCTTTCTGGCCGTTGAAGCATATCGGAAATGCTCTTGACGTACGTTGTTCGGTTTCGACGGTCTTGCCACTAACGCCCACTCTTCGATGATCGTAGTACAACTACAACAACGGTAGGGTCTGGTACGCACTCATTACACTGCTCTACGTCGACATCCTCGGTGAGCGTGTCCTAGACTCTTCCCGTGGCAATTATCTGACCCTGAAACCTTCAAGATACCACCGGCACACTCTACTCTATGGCAAAGTTCGCCGGCCTTCGGGATCCCGTCACGCTCGACTTCGAGAACTCGACGATCGCGTACTGCGTGGACGCCTTCTCGATCTCCATGGGTGCGCTCATGGGCACGTCCCCCGTCACCGCGTTCATCGAGTCCGCCACGGGTATCGCTGAGGGCGGCCGCACGGGCTTGACCGGGATCACCATCGGCATCATGTTCTTCATCTCCGTCTTCTTCGCGCCCATCTTCGCGTCTATCCCCTCCTGGGCGACCGGCGGTGCGCTGGTCATCGTGGGCTCGCTCATGATCCGCACGTAAGCTCCCTACTGAATCCGTTGCTGTGCCTAGCTGACGACTGACTGACCCCCTTACCCGACTCGCCTCTCAGGTCACGAGAGGTCAACTGGGATTACGTGGGCGACGCGATCCCGGCCTTCCTCACGATCATCATCATCCCGCTCACGTACAACATCGCATATGGGGTCATCGCGGGCATCTTCTCCTACATCCTCCTCAACGGCAGCGCGTGGGCCCTCCGCAAGCTCTCGGGCGGCCGCATCGTCCCGCCCAACTACGACATGGCCGAGCAGTGGACCATACCCCCCGGCGGCATCATGCCCCCCTGGCTCAAGGCCCTCCGCGACCGCAGCCAGCCCAAGTCCGCTGAAGAGCCTGCTGAGGCCGTACAGGAGCAGCATCCGGAAAAGGAGTCGATCGAGGACAAGAAGGAGAGCTCGGAGGCGTCGCATTGAAGGGCGTCCGTGCCTGCTCCCCGGGCCCGAGCCCTGCGTCAACGACTATTTGTGCGGCATTTAGACCTTCAGATATACGGGTATATGATTGTTATGCATATTTATATGGTCAGTTTGCGCACGCTTGGCTTGCAAATGTTGTGCGCTTTCGTCTCATTACGCTGAGGATTATCCGCGACCGTACCGCTACGCTCGCGATGCTGCGTCGTTCACTTCACGTTTCTTGAGTCGCTTCCCTTACTCGCTTTCCGCTCATCCCCACGCCGTGTTGACCGGTCCGCGCACAAGTTCGGCAGCATATCACAACGCTTCCCCTGGTCCCCACCGCGTATATTGTAACTGTACATATTATACCAGTGCTCTGGTTGTATCGCTCTGGGATCCTGTCGCTCGTCCACCTCTATGTCTCGAAAACATTGTAGTAGTACTGTTTTGCTTGATAATGCGACTTCATCCTGGGTGCTACATGCATACACCTACATGGCTTACGTCCAAATAAATCTCCGTGGAGGTTCAGAGATTGGGCTGCTGGCGGATTTCGGGGGCGGGCTGTTGCACTCTGAGGCTACGATGGAGGCAGGAGGCGGGTATTATCCGGTCGTCTGCCGAGCCTGGGGGGAAGGGCGCAGGATATACGCCCCTTCAAGTTCCGTCCCCTGTCGTACAAGCATGTCATCGCACACACCCTGCGATGGCCCCATTCCTCGTCGTCTGCACCGCACCGCGCCTCTCGACTTGCCGTATCATCATGGAAGACGAGCATCGCATGCGGCAACCACACATAATTACCGAAAGTGGGAATTCCACTGCAGGACCCTGCCCTCACCCGGCATATGCACGGTGTACCCAGGCGCGCCCGACGGTTCACGGCCATCCTGTGCGCTTTGTGACGCTCCGATCAATCATATCGCCCTGCGCGAAGATTTGGCTCGTTACATCCACAGGCACATGCTCGGGAACGATCATCGCTTGTCGTCCGCTCTGATTTGAGCTAACCCTTCGCCGAATTGGATAGAGGACAAGTACGCACAACGTGTCAGCGTAGACAAGAACCCGGAGCTGAACCGCCGTCGAGAAGGTGCAAGGGCCCCCGCAGGCCAAAACAACATACGTAGCTTCTTGAACCTCATCGTAGCGGCTCCGAGCGTCAGTTCCCGACTCCGACGATGGGTTATCCTACGGGGGAATTGATGACTAAAAGCTCAGCGTAATGATTCTGTGAGAGATTGGCTCAAGAGTGGATATTGGCCCCCGCCGGGCCAAGTAGAGGTGACTTGGAGGCGGCGGAAGAGGAGGTAAATCCATCCTGGAGCCCAACTAGAAGGAAAGAATACATGCCAGAAGTTACCATATGCCTGAATGGGAATTCGGGGAGTTCTCTTGGTGAGAGGTTGAAGGATTCGCTGCCTACAAAACGCGGCCCTCCCCAAGTCGGGGTTGAACGATACGGTCCGGTGTCCGAGGCGGCCCGGATCCCCGAGGGGAGGTGCAGCTTCGCCCTTCAAGTGCCTTTTTTGTCCTGTAGCGAGAACTTACAATAAATCAACCACATATCTTGCCCCAGTGAAACCTGTACACTTGCACTTCAGTTCATCCAACACATGGCAACATCTGAGTGAGGACACTGCTACCGGCGGGCTACTAACCAAACCTCACTGGCAGAGAACAACAGGCACGATAAAGTTGAAGTTGAATTAGTGAAGATCATGCAGAGGAAGTGAAACGAAAACATTAATGTCAAGCACCGAGACGTCGCCGTGACGCCACCGCAACTTCCATTTCGACGGACAGAAGTACGTATCCTGTCAATTGTGGTAGAATTCAACTCTCCCGGACAGATGCTGGAGGTGGAGATAGCGGGACAAAGTGCGGCCGCAGATGCGCGGGAGGTGTTTCACTTTGCTACCTCGTGTCGCCGAAATGTCGTCCGCTAGACATGAACGTCACTGGAGTGGGTCGAGGGCAAAGCCTAGTAGCAAAGATCATGTTAGCTCGGTGTGATGGTAGCCCCGGGTCCGCAGCAGCTGAAGTTCACCCTACCTTTCGCGACCGCCACGTCTTACTACGGCTTCGCCCCTGCATGCATCCACAAGTAACAGTTCTCCATTTCCCTTACGGTCTATCCGCCGGGAATGAGTAAGAGCATGACGGCACTGAGTTGTCAGGAAAGTGCCCGAAGAGCATAAGGTTATGACCACCCGACAGTGTACCTGGAGACAAAACCAGGCTCATCAGAAGACGTCCGGTCAGTTTTACCATGAAGAGAATGGTACATGCCTAGATGCGATGGAAGCCACCTCGCAGCCACGAAGGACGGGTCCGAGCACACTCTGAGACCGCTATGATTTGAGCTACTGTATAGCAGCGCGTCATATGCCTCTGCATGACCGCTACTGTTCCCTGCGTCCGATGACACCGGCACCGCGAGCGCGTGTTTGTGGCAATTATCGCTCGTTGGAGTGCACATGAGCTTGGCCGATAGGGAAGTTGAGAAGGCCGATGCGTAGACAGCGAGCGGCCCCACAGGCGTTCCAGAGAGAATATATCGCGGGAGACGGTACAGTAGACGGCGGGCTGCGCCTGTTGTGCATGCAGGGAAGCCTCCTCATTAGTGAATGATCGCGTTCACCGTCCACACGAACCATCGGAGACCGAACACCGAGCGGTGCACCCCATCCGAATTCCTGACATGAAAAAGACCAAAGGAGGATCTGGGCGGTGGAGACTTAGACGTAGTAGGGACTTGCGGAAACGTAGGGTTAGTGTCACCGAAGGGCACTGGCAGAGATTGTGGACGTTGGTTCGAGGGGTGTCCGATTCCGGGTGGTATATTGATCGGCAGAAGAGTAGAGTGTGATATGTTCCCGCGGCTGCCCTCTCGATGTGACATGTATTGAGTTTGTTGGGTTCTAGAGCCATACCGGGAGCAGAAATCTGTCACGCTGGTTCAACTACTGACACCATACGTCCGAGTCCTCGGACGTCTGTGGGTCACAAAATGTACCTCGGAGAGGCGAAGAAGTCCATGGCGATTGGGTTGGAGCCGGAAGAGCATGCATGACAGGGGCATATGCACGCGGCTACCCGGTGAAGATGCGAAGACGGGACGGCGACGGTGGACGAATGCACGCAGTTCAGGTGTTCTTGAGTGCATGGGCGCTCGAGAGGAGCTGGAACCGAAAGAGAGGAACGGGATCTGAGATCTGTGCCCAACGTTGCGACTGGATTGCCGTTCTCAGGCTTCGCGCGACGCCAACGTATTCCGCCCTCGATGGTCGGGGCCTTCTCGCAAGCTTCTGTCTGTCGGCGTCTGCACAGAATGCATCCGTGTCGGGCTATCTCCATCTCTCACAATCCTCCATAAAATGCCAGCCTTGCCACCCAAGACCTCGACGCCTCTCGGCTGCCCATCTCTCGCCCTGTATTGCTATCCGCCTACAACGGCGTACTCTAGGCGTACTCAGTCGCAATGTCCAGCGACCAAGAACCACTCGTCCAGCTCTCTCTTCTGCATCGGGCAAGGCGACTGCTGTTATGCGACCGGCCAGTGAGTCTGACCACGTTGATACCAGGTCAATGACGGTCGGTTCATCTACTCCCCTTCCCTTCATTGGGCTTATGCTCCTCCCCAGGCTACGGCTCTTCCACAGCCTGACGCAAGTACCCACACTGCTCCTTCGAGTGGATCCTCACCTCAAAAATGCGGAGTCCGCCGTGCAGTCACAGCCGGCCCCTACCGGCGTCACCCCCCCTTCCAGTCAACCCGTGCCTTCGCCACTCGTCCCCAAGATCAGTACCGCATCTCTTCCAATGTCGATGCAACCTCTGGATACCACGACGGTGGCGGCGGCGGAGGCGAACACCATCCCGAACAACTCACATCAAGTCCGCACCCGATCTCCTCCTCATCGGCGCATACACCCACTTCGGGCGTCGACGCCCCCCCAGTTCAAAGCCTCACCTCCGGTCCTGCGCTCGTTCAGCAAACATACACCTACACTACGCCTGTACCCACTAGTGCGTCCACACCAGGACCCATCACTGCCACACCGATCCTCCCGTCAAGCTCGCCTGATGCGTTGATCGTAGCTTCGGTTCAGGCTCAGAGGGCCTTCCATGATTCGGGTCCCGCTACAACAGCAAGCGCCGCCGTCACCGGTCCATCCAGAAAGCCCACGCAAGGTTCGATCCAGGAGTCGACGGAGGAGTACGAGGACGACGTGGTGCAGAGCCATGGTAATGTACCCGCGCAATCGCAGGCACAAGGTTCCGAACATTCCTCTACACCGATGGCGGGTCCGTCCGGACAGACAAACGCTGTCACGCACGCACAGTCCCTGCGTACCACGTCGACGCCGCCGCAGGAGCACCCGAGCCATGGCGTGCCACCCGCACGGGGCCCCACCGTCCACACGAACGTGGGCGATGGTGAGAACGCTGCAGGCATCGGCGCAGGGTACAGCAGTGGCGCCGGGCATGGGTATAACACCCCCGCAGTCGGGACCCGACATGGACAAAGGGCCCAGAGCTCGAGCCCCGGCCGCCGCACCTCGTCTCGCACGGTGAGCTACACCGAACCACCCCTCCCTCCACGCGCTGCAGACAGGCATCCGCTGCCGATGACGGCCCCAATCTCGAACCCGAACCCGCCAGTGCCGAGTGCTGCTGGTGTTACGAAGAGCCTCCCGATGCCCCCGCCTGCACACCATGGCACGGGCAGTGGCGACCTCGTTATGTCCCCGCAACCCGACGCGACGGCCATGCATCGCTCCGAGCTCGACTGGGCCGTGCCGTACAGGCCTGGTTCCAATCAGGCGGGTCATGGGAACGGCATGGGGATGCAGGGCATGCCAGGGGGCACGGGGGGCGCGAATGGGCCCAGGCCAGGGAGCAGGCACGAGAGCCGTCGGCTGAGCGCATACACAACGAATGGGAGCGGGAACGGGACCCCGGGTGCTCACCGACGGAGCATGTCCATGGCCGCGACGCTGGTGAACACGAACGGGGAGAAGAGTATCGCGGAACGGCTGGAGCCGACGCTGGAGGCTGCAGAGCGCGAGCTAATCAGCGCGCGGAGGACTGGTGCGTGTGTCCGCCTCGCCCTTCTGCGCCGGGTTGGGTTCGAGGCTGACTTGCCTGACGTCGTGCCTGCTCAGCGAGGATGCACGGGTGGGCGCTGAACGTGGCTATTGGCGCGCAAGTCGTCTTGGGCGCGCTCACCACCGGCGTCGCGGCCGCGACGACCGGAAAAAGTGTCAGTGGTTTCCGCCCTGTCGATCCCGCATTGATCGTACTCACCTGCGCACTCCCACCCTCTTCCTTGCCAACCACCCGCTACACATGTCACCAGACGTCCGTCGCGACCTCGATCTTGGGCGGGATGTCGACGCTCGCGGCGTCGTATCTTGCGAAAGCGCGCGGGTCGGGCGAGCCCGAGGTGTCGGCGAAGCGCGCGCGCGAGCTGGAGTCGTTCATCCGGGACCTGCAGGCGTTCATGCTCGACCACGGGCACCTGACCGGCGGCACGGAGGGCGGGGCGCAGCCCGAGTATGAGGCGATGGTCGCGCGGTACAGGCGGCGGTTCGAGGAGATCATGGGCCACGCGCTCGAGGGCGTCGAGGACGCGCTCAAGGCGGAGAAGCAGAAGGAGGAGATGATGGCCACCGCGGGCAGGGCTAAGGCGGAGAAGTCGATGGTGTGACGCGGTTCTGTGGGGGTGCTGTAAGGGGTGCGGGGGGAGCGGACTTGAGTAGAGGCAGAGACGGTGAGAGCGTGGTGAGGTGAGGGAGCGTGCGGAGCAAGAGGGGAGATGAGTGACGGTCTCGAGACGCGGCTCCTCGTCAGCTGTCAGTGCCCTTCGAGATGGGGCTTGCAGCTTGCCTGCCTCGCGCCCGTACGTGGTGGGTCGCGCGCATGCACGTACGTTGCGGGGAACGGTGGCTCCAGACTCGGCACGCGCTGTACGCGCTGGGCAGGCATGCGACCGTGATGGGTCACCGGTCACCGGCCACCTCGCGGCAGTCGTGCGCTCCGTTTAGGGCGAGCGCGAACATGAGAGCACGACAAACACGAGAGAGGGTGGATCGCGGAGGAGCGACGGGCTTTATGATGCGATGTGAAGTACACGATACCCTAATGTACGTGATGGTTTAATGTTGTTAACGAGCTTACATTATATGTTATGTTTTGTTCAAGATGGGGCTCGGCCCTTGATGCGCATTTCTTCATTCTTCGAAGGCCGTCGAGAACGAGCTGCAGCTGTCAGTGCGCATATACGGTATGTCGCCGATTGTGACCGTCTGGATTTTGCGAGGCCAGTCGAGGAAACACCGCCAGTCACAGTCAAGAGCCTCCAGTCTAAGGCAGCATCAGCTCCTACGAACCTCGCGGGTTCTCGATACCCCGGACGAGTCCAGTTAACCATCATCGTGGGACTTCCATTGGGGGATCGTGCTCACCTTGAATTCTCATTCTCCTTGCTCTAGTGTTTGCTGTCAGTGGCCATGCCCAGTTGTCTTGCGTTAATAGAATCTGAATCCTGGCGGGAGTGGGCCGTCAACCATGTCCGGAACATGCCGTTTGCTCACCTTGCCAGTTTCCCGCCAATCACAGAGCGGTGGGTGGGCTACCAGCTTGTGTCCTGCATGGGGGACGGGTGGTCGGTGCGTCTTCTTCCCTTCCTCGCTCTGGTTCTCGTTCCCATAGACTTCAATCATACCTCGACCTAATCTCCGTTGCCGTGCAGACATCCCTCACTGGGAAGTTGAACACCCAACGTCCTGAGCGATGGCCTTCCCAGACACGAAAACGCCTTTCGCCGGTCCCCATCTCGCCCGTGGTGCCGGGTAGCCACGCTCGCCACTCTTCTCCGTGTCGCGCGCACTTTCGCGGAGACGTGGGGCAAGAATGTCGGTTCCGCGATCGGCTGCAAGCGCACATTGCGAAGGTGAGGTACTTCCGGATCCTATGGCCACGTCCCTGGACTCCTCGGATTCGTCGTGAAGAGCACTTTCGTGCATCCGACGTTCGACATATCACCACCTTTGAACACATTTTAAAGCTCGTCCAACATTATGGAGGGTTGCCGGTTCCCGGAATTCTGCAAACTTGGACTTCGGGCTGATGACTTTTGTGGCGGTATCCTTCGCATCCGATGCCTTAAATCGCTTTGGGAGGATGACCGATGATCCTCTTCGCCACCGAACCCAGCGCGCAGGAAGACCATGGTGTCTGTAGGACTTGTGTTCTCGTCGCCTTGCGTGCACTCACGCGAAGGTGTCCCGGACTGACGCCGCTGTTCGTCCCTCGTACAGATGTACACAGTTCCGTGCTTGTACAGCACACCATTAATGAGTTTACTCGGCAGTATTACTCACCAGATTCATGACAGGGTCAGTCGTCGCGGTTCGTCGTTGCGGTGGTACCCAATGCTACACGTCCGTCAAGACCCCAGCACAGACCCCAGCACTTACCGTAGCCATTACCGTGCTAGCACTGCCGAGGTGTCCGCAGGCATCGCAACGGTGTCCTCATCCAAGCTTTCAGCTATATGCGTCGCAAGGTTTGTGTGCTATCAGAGGTTGGAAGCACGGGGAGGGTGGTCGGCCCCAGTGGACTAGCTTCTGCAGGGATGTCTGTCCGGAAGCGAGGTACGCTTAATTGGTGAACTCGCGACCCCTTGAACAAGGAATAGGCATGCAGATCCTGGCCGCCACGCCGGTGGCGTATGGTGAATTTCGACTGTGCCGAGTAGTGCCGAAGACGATCGCAGCAGGTTGCGTGCGAGGCCGCCAGAGACACGGGGATAAGGTCCGGAAGAACTGTGTCCAGAGTCATTCCACCTCCGCGAACCCAGAAGGTTGGGTCGAGCTTCCAAGTCCGATATGTTTCACTTCCAAGTAGGGCGACGAGATGGTGTGTAATGCTCGCCGCAGCGTTAAGTATGGCAGTGTTTTTGACATATGAAGGGTGAACGAATGAGATCGTCATGAATACGTACTTGGACAGGGACGCACGAAGAGTTTCTGCGAAGATTGGGGTTCTGCCATGTTCTTGTGAGGGGTACCTGGAGGGTAAGTTCAAGACGAGATAGATCTAAGGGGTCAATTTTCACCATTAGACAATCTTGAACATATTCATATTTTCTGTGTGGCTTACAAGTTATCCGTGCTCTATCGAGTACGACGGGTTGAGGTATGTTCAGGTGCGGTTTGCAGCGAAGTGGAACTCCTACTAGTAGTTCTTCGTGGATGAGTGCTGCAGACTTACCAGTAAGTAGCACGCGAAGGCCGTCTTCTATCATCGGATCTACGATTTGCAGGGGAGAGTCCTTCATACGGATAGCACCTTCATACGGATAGCAGTGAGCGACCACCATCCCCAGAGATGCGACGATGATGCGGTGCTGTAGTGAAAGCGTTCGAGCGACGGACTCGGAAAGCTCAGTCTGGCGCTTGAAAGAGGGTGATGACGTAAGTCGATGACTGTTTGGTTGCTGTTTGGTCTCGTTCGGTACGATCTACGGGCGTCTAAGTCAGTTTCGTGTTCTCCCATTGGCTCCCGCTGGCCGCTGAACATGTATGATGTATCCTGGTAACTTTGAAGGCCCTCACGCCGTCCATGGGCTACATCGCGCCTACGACAACTGCTTGTCAGCACAGGATCCATTACTCACCCTGGAGCTTGCTTTTCTCGCCTGATCTGCGGTGACTCTGCGCTCGTCTAGAGCACACTGCACCCCGATCGGGGATTGAGAGGTAGTTTGACATGCGTAGTCAGCCATAGGAAGCAAGGTGAGCGCGGTTCAAACTACACACTGCCACGCTGACCTCGCTGAGTACAGCAGCTAGGGTACCAGACTTGTAACCCGAGCAGACGAACCGACATACTATCCCAGAGACTCGCTCTACCCCTGATCAAGCGGCATTGCGCACAGTGAAGTGTCAAAGAGGGCTCTAGCGGCCGCAGCTAAGAAACAGGTCGTCGCTCAGGTTGTTGGTTGAGATGAATTCTTACCAGGGTTGGCGTTCCCGAAGATATACCGCCACTTCGAGGCCAACATGTGTGTCATGGAAAAGGCAAGTGCGTACTTATCCGTCAGTGTTTCGTCCTGCTCAGTCAGCAGCTAGTCAGCACCTTAGCAGCCAACAGGCCAATCCCATCACGCCTCACGCCGGGCGCGAACCCATCAAAAACGTTTATCGGTGACGAGGAGGCCGGATCACCGAAAATCGCGATGATAGCGCGAAGCGAGTCGAGTCAAGCATCATTCTCGAAGTTCAGCACCCATTGGCGCTCCGTGGCGGACTCTGGATACATCGTGCGTTAGGGAAGTTGAGGCCGGCAGGTATAAGATGGCTGGGGCAGATCCCCACCTTTGTTCACGACCCGTACGACCGACCCCACGAAAAGGCCCATTCGGCCCTCTGCGCTCGCTGGGCCCTGGCTTTGCGCCCGAGCACTCTTCGCGCCGTCTTCCTCCTCCATCCCTAAGCCTACTCTGTCTCTCTTAGCAGCCCGTCCTTCTTCCTTCTCTACCCGCTCTCAGGAACTAGACTCACCGCACCACGAAGACATGCTCGCCGCACCCAGCGCAAAGCCCTCGCCGTCGACCGTGCTCTCCCCGGCACAGACCCTTGTCGACGGCCGAGTCCCACAAAAGTACTCGGCTGCACGCCGCTATGTGCTCCTCATCATCTTCTGTCTCGCGCAGTTCCTCGACGCCTTCAACAACTCCGCGCTGTTCTCCGCGATCCCATCCCTCGTGACGTCCCTGGACATGAACGAGTCCGAGTCGACCTGGATCATCAGTGCGTTCCAGCTGACGTTCGCGTCGTTTTTGCTCATCGTGAGTACCTTTACCTCCGTCAGGTGGGCTGCACCTGACGGCCTGGGTTGACGTGATGAGTACGTTTTGCTAACCTCGAGGCTTTGTATTTTTGTAGAGCGGCCGGATTAGTGACGTGTACAATCCCAGTGAGTTCTCCATTCAAATGTTATTACGCCTTAAACTGCGCGTATAGAAGACCAAAGAGATGGCTACCTGCCTTGTCAGACGTTGGGTTCCTAAACGCATACACGAGGCCAGAGGTCTGGACCGTGTTCCCAGCGTCCAAGAGTGCGGCTAGGCTGTGGCAAACGACGCACCATTTTATTTTCATTTTCTCATTCATGCGTGCCGACCACTACGGCAGTGCGCCCTCCCAACGAAGGAAGACTTCGCAGTAGTAACGCGGCGCTTCGAAGGTTGCTCGTTTTTCCTTACTCAACGCCACGCCGCAATAACAGCGAGATCGTCTCGCGCGTCCCTGCGCAGGAAGCGTCGCGCGTTTCCGCTTCTTGGGGTGCCCAAAATTTTTCGGCCTTCCTTCATGCTTCGTGAGCATTGCTCCGGCCCGGGCGATCGCTGATGCGTACCTGTTCGTTTACAGAGTTCGCGTTTATCGGCGGCGTCTCCGGCCTCGGCGTGCTATCTATCGGTGCCGGCTTCGTGACGAGCAAGATCCCGCTGATTGTCCTGCGGGCCCTGTGCGGCATCGCCGCGTCGATGACCATCCCCTCCGCCCTGACGCTCCTCGTGAATGTCTTCACCGAGCCGACGGAGCAGGCGCGCGCCATTGGAGTCTTCGGCGGGTGCGGCGCGGTCGGGAACGGTGAGAACTCCTTCCGACTGTATCACCGTCCAGACGCTGACGCTGACATGGTCTCTCGACAGTGCTCGGTCTGATCATTGGCGCGATATTCGTGCAGTTCGCATCGTGGTCGTGGGTGTTCTGGTTCGTCGCGCTGGTGTGCATGCCCATCGCGACGCTCTGCATCTTCGTCATCCCGAAGCAAGAGCCCCGCATAGACAACATCGCGGTCCGCAACGGCGGTGCGAAGTGGAGGAGCCTCGACATAATCGGCGTCTCCATCCTCACCGGTAAGTTCCTTCCCTGCTCAAGCCCAAGGCACGAATGTTAACCTTGCTATTATGACGCTCCCAACTGCTGCTGCGTTCTCGTCCGGCAGTCGCGCTGGTCCTCTTCATCTTCGCGGTGACCTCCGGGACGACCTCCGGGTGGGGCTCGGCCGCCGTGCTCGCGCCGCTCATCGTCGCCGTCTTCCTCGTCGCGGGCTTCTTCTACTTCGAGACGACCATCCCCGTCGACCGCGCCGCGATCCCGCCGCGGACGTGGTTCCTGCCGAACTTCCTCGTGCTCTTCTTCACCGCGCTCCTGCCGTTCTTCTGGTGGACGACCGTCTTCACGCTCTACACGACCGTCTGGCAGGAGATCTGGCACTGGAGCGCGATCTCCACCGCCATCCACATGTGCGTCGCCCCCCACCCATCTCGACTATCCAATCATTCTATTTTACCAGGTTCGACTGACACGAATCATTGTTTCGCGCAGGCTGCCGATCGGGGTGCTCGCGTTCGCGATGAGCTTCACGGGCTCGCTCTCGCGCGTGATCAACTCCAAGTGGATCATCCTCTCCGGCGAGGGCATGTGCATCATCGCGACCATCCTCTTCGCGTTCGCAGACCGCCCGGAACGCTACTGGCCCTTCATCTTCCCGGCGTTCGTCCTCGGGTCCGCCGGCGCGATGCTCGCGTACACCCACACCAAGTAGGTCTCCCCACTCCCGTCTCACCCGATCCTTCTCCCATCTTCCTGCTAGTGCCCCCGTATTACGAGCTGATGCGTCCCCCTTCCTAGCATCGCGATCTTCCGCACGAGCCCGTCCTCGATGGCGGGCACGGTAGGGGCGATCTTCAACGGCGCGCTGCAGCTCGGCTCCGCGGTCGGCATATCCGCGGTCGGGTCGATCAAGTCGAGCGTCGAGAGCACGCATGGGGGCCCGACGTCGTACGCGGGCTGCGCTGCCGCGTACTGGTTCCTGCTGGGCATTGTCAGCGTCGAGTTCGTCTCAATGCTGGTGTTCTACCGGGTCGATAAGGAGGGGACGGCGGAAGGTGCTGAGGAAGCCGACGCGGGGGTGCTGGCGAAGGCGAAGACGCTGGAGGACGTCGAGAAGGTGGTAGTCGTGAAGGAGAAAGTGGCGATGGAGGTGGCGGTGGAGACGAGGACTCTGTTAAGAGGCTTGGGGTGCAGGAGGACTTTCCAGAGACGGATGTGAGTGAGCTGCCAGTGCTGAGGGGCGACATGAACGTCTAGATTTGAGACTTGATCAGCCAGTCTCTGTTCGCTTTTCTGAGGGTTCCCGAGGGCTAACGATTTTTACGTTTTTGGTTTGGTCACGACATATATCTCGTTTGCTAGACATCTATAGATTGATAGAGCACGCTGACTACTAGTAGCATCTCGAGTTATACATGTATCGATAGTTCTGCCATCTTCAGAGTCTTAGATGATCCACGAATTTTACGAGATACTTTTATTCTGGAGGCGCTCTGAGCCGCCATGTAATGTTCAGTGTTGTATACACAGAAATGTCTGCCGGACCCTTTCGTTCATGTGTCTGCTGAGCGCTGAGGGCAAGTTGCATTACGTAAGCACGGCTGATTGACCTCGGGGATCGCTCCGAACTTCAACTCGGTTCGCTGACCTCGACTCCTCGACGACGATGTGCACACGAATGACAGCGATCTTACCTAGCCTTGTCTTGGCTTCATAACGACTCCATCATCCCCTCGCGGCCGGCGCATTGATATATTGCCGGTGAGGTCCAAGGCCGACACGACTGGACAAACCTATAGTAGTAGTCAGGTTATCAATGGTCGTGTAGGTGTAGGACTCAGGTAAGCACCCCCAGCGGTAATAGTTGGCAATGTCAAATGAAGGTCGTGCTTGACGCCATCAGGGTTCATTCCAGGCACACTACTAGTACAGCGCTTTGCATAATTCCGTGAACACGCCCAGAAATTTACACGAGGGCGCTTATCTACCCGGCCTGCAAATGGCCGCAGCGACTGGTCTCGCAGCACACTCCTCTCGATTTCCGCTACCGTTGTGTCGAGGTCTCGCTGGAATAGTGAATGAAGCCCCCATGGACAGGCTCTGTGTCCCACAAGCAAGTCGTGGTGGATCTGCTGACGTTCACGCCCGGCATCTCGCTCGGGAGGAACCGTCAGCAGCCTGCAGTGTCCGACTCAGGAAGTAGATATGTCGCCGTGCCGAGTTGTTGGATCAACACGTCCCGCTTGCAGACACACGCTCTCGCCCCTGTGTGGCAGTGTGCGGCGGAGACAGCGCAATGCATGAACCACTCTTCCTTCATGCTTCAGGCCTCAGGTCTGAGATCTGAGGGCGAACACTGCAGCGTGTCCCGTCGGTGCGCGTGGCGGCGACCGTGTCCCTGCCTAGTTTGGCAGGTCGGGTAGATAAGCGCCCTTGTGTAAATTTCTGGGCGTGTTCACGGAATTATGCAAAGCGCTGTAAGCACTGCTGCTCTCGCTCTGCAGAGTCTGCACAGATTGCGACTGTCAACCTAATCGCGCCATCAGACTAACTTGAAGGGGAGTATTTACTCCCGTTAGTATTACTATCTGGTTAGTACTAGGTAAGCCTGGATTGCTTGACATTCCGTTATCGCGACATTTTCAGCTGAGCGTCAGTCTACTCTTTTCAATTTGAAAGCCTTCCCAGGTTCAATCCGTCCACGTCGCCCACCTCCGTTTCCCTCCTGGATGCTCGAATGCTTTCCGTCCGAGGGCTTCGCGGTTTCCCCGGCGCTGAGAACCGTCACTATCAACGACCTCGCACTGAACACCACCCTGTACTATGCCGCCGACTTGTCTTATACACTGTCCTCGATCTCGCTCTGTCGAGCGCTCTTTTTGGTGCGCCGGCGCATACACCCATCGACAAGTCTGGCCTGCAGCTCACCTGATGACAGCCGTGTTAACGTTGCTCGTAATCGTCGCCGTGATCTTCCTCTCGTGAGATCTCGCGCTTCTCATATCCCTCGTGTCTACTTCTGACCCAAGTTTGTACCACAGACGCAGAGGGTTCAAGCGGACACCCGTAAGGGTGCTCCTCCCCAGCACGTTGCTGCTATACGGATCAACCGCGCTTTACATGGCATCGCTGGGGTGCCACATCACAAGCGTCAACTCTCTCGTCTCACAAGCCCAATCCGGGCTCTTCTCAGACGCATATACAGATGCCACCATACAGGCATTCGAACGAGAAGTCCTTATGCAATCGTGGATGATGACGATCGCCCTCGCCATCAATGTGTGCGTCGCGAATCGCTCAATATGCACCAAACTGCGACTGACATATGTATGCGCACCCGAAGCTGCTGGTCGGCGACAGCATCGTGTGGTGGCGCGCGTGCGCAGTCTGGCAGACTCGCATCGTATACTGCCTTGGTCCTGTGCTCATCGCCCTTTCATTAGGTGTGCCGTGCCCCCCGCCGGTCAATCTGTCGAATATGACCTAACTGAATGTCGTCGCGCCGCTCTCTGCAGCATTCGGCGTGAAGGCCCTGTCGGGCGTGCACAGCTGTGTCAGCCCATGCAGACAGCCGCAGATGCTCCTCCCGGACGGCTTCTTCGTAGACGCGTGCGCCGTGCTGTCGCTCGCCATCAACATCATCGCCACGGTGCTGATCGGTCTCAAGGCATGGTGCATAACTCTAACTGTCTCTGACGTCCGTGTGGCGCCCGCGCATCGTGACTGACGACGCGCGCGCATGCCTTCATGCGTCTAGGGAGCACAGAAAGTTGTTAGTCGGCCGTGGCCGCAGGAAGTCGCCAGCGCTGTGGGCGCTTGCATTACTTGTCGAGTCGGGTACGATCTACTGCATCTTGCTGGTGAGTCTTGCCAGCCTCTGGAGGGCATAGCATGTTATGCGCTCTGCGCAAATCTCTTCTAACCTCGTGTTTTTGTGTGCGTGGGGCACATAGATCCTCGTAATCGTGTACGAAGTGAGCCCCGCGCTCTTCGCCGCCCCCGACGTGCACCAGAGCGCGTTTCTTCGCGCAGTCGCCGACTACACCTACGCGTGCTTCGTCCCCATCATTGTGAGTGCTGTTGCGGGGGCTATGTTCATCAGGATTTCCTGGAGGAGGCTGAACACGTGCGACTCAAACAAACAGGCGATATATCCAGTGCTGATCATCGTCATCGTTGCGCTTAACTGGTCACCCATCGAGCACGCCCTGACTCTGTCTGACACCACCCCTGTAACAGGGGAAGATGCATGTCAAGCCTCCATGGACTTCAACGGAACGACGATGAGCACCGTTCTCATCACTGACACCCCCCACACGGAATGCATTCATGACGGGGAGGACGACCGAGCTCCCGAGACGGAGGCGAAACGCTGGCCCCGCCAAGCGGTCGGTTGATTGCAACTGCAGGGCCTGCTCCCTACACAAGGTCGGGACTCAGGAGTGGATGCCTTACGCTACTTCTGCTGACATAATTTGTCTATCTTATAGTTGCTCTTGCTCCGGCACTCGTTTGAAACTCTAGTTTTCGCTTGTTGGGATCCTTCAACTCTGGCGGTGTATTGGTATCGTGCATACTTAAAGGTCACTTTAATTGTATCTTATTTCGGAAACCGCCAAGCATTGGCTAGAAACCTGCCATAAACATCTACACACTTGTGTGGGCCTGCTGTCTTGATGCCCCTCCACACGAGTCCCCTTCGCAGCGTCAACCAAACGTATACCACTGACATACTGTATGTGCTTTTAATGGACTTTCGTCTCTCCTCCTTCTGCTTCTTGACATCGTGTATCCTTCTAAGCAGGGACTCTGGAAGATTTTGACAAGCGCACTTGCAAGTAGCATTCACTTCCTCGGGAGCTAGAGTATCTCCAGACACGGTAGGTCCCAAGCTCATTGTGTCTAATTCATGCGCACCACTGACCTAGCTATGCCGTAGACCTACCTGCGTACAGCATGCGACTTCTTGATACTCGATCCCTCAGGTTTGAAGTCAACGATCCCAAGGCCTTCAAGTGCGCCATCCTCTGACACAGATGGGACCTGCTCGGCAAGCAGTCATTTCAAGAACTAGTCGAGATACAACGCACCCATCCGAGTGACATCATTTCACCTGGCCGACGTCGGCAACTCTCCTGACACGTGGGAGGGAGAATTCCGCAAGAGCGGGTGGGATCAACGGGCGTGGACGTTGCAGGAACTCATTGCACCTAAGAACCTTGTTTTCCTCTCTCGCGATTGGTCAGCCTCGGCTCGAAAGCGGCGCTCGCAGCCCTCGTGGAGAACGTGAGTGGTATCAAGGCTGCGGCGCCGATGTTCGAAGAACCGTTGTCGTCCATATCGGTTGCTCGTCGGATGTCATGGGCCGCTTCTCGGGAGTCAACCCGGGCGGAGGACAGGGCGTACTCTCTCCTTGGCATATTCAACGTCCGACCCCTCCACATATGGCGAGGGTTCTTCCGTCTGCAAGAGGAGATCTTGCGCCATATCCCTGACCAGTCTATCTTCGCATGGGGACTCCAACGACTTATCTACTCTGCCGCTTTCCGAGTTCTTTGCCGCCGCAAGGACAGCACATATGCCCGTAACGAGGCAGCATGGTCTTCTCGCCTCTTCTCCTAGAGATTTCAAAGGTTCGCGGAACGTAGAGTGCGTTCCCGACGCCGAGTTTCGGGTGACGCTCCGGTTGGCTCCCAATAACCTTCCATCCCTGGATTTGACCGCGTACGCTATTCCCTTTGACGCTCCCGTCTACCCTGTACAAGCCTACTTCATGGATAATCCCACTCACATCGCTGTCCTCGCCTGCAAGGATCCCGCACAAGGATGGGTTTCCCTGCTGATTTGGAACCAATCCGACTCCAATAGCCTCTCGAACAATTTTTCGCTTGGCGAGTCCATGTCCCATACCCGGAACCCTCTTCACCAAGGACGCGCCCACGGGACCTACATCATGGACCAATACACTATTGTCATACGCGCCGACGCCTTCTTGTCCTGAGCTGCAAGGCCAGTGGGGCTACATCTCCAACCTGGTGTGTTTTGTTCTCCGAAAGATGCGTCTCCCGGACACTGACCTTCACATTGCTCCCAACCCCCTAGTTGATCGCGTCCGGCGCCGCCGCAATTTTGGTCGTTGCAGGCGCCTTAGGTGTTCGTATGGAGGGCATCTTCACCGATCCCGCTGCTAATTTGTTGGGTGCAGCATTCGTGGCCGTCAATGTGGTAGGCTTAGGGAGTCGGACGAGCTTTTATTTACGATTCGTACTCCTCAAGGAACGGGACCTCACCACTTTCTGTGTAAGTCATTGGTTCCATTCACCACACACTGTACAGGATAAACTGATCTTAATCCTCAGGACGCTGATCATCACGAACACATCTTCTTTTTCCTGCTCAGACAAGTGCCGGCACTGTGTCTGGTCATCCTCGCGAGTACGCTCGTTGTGTGCCAATGTCTGGTCGTTACATTGACTGTGGATCGTGGTGATCCACTGTTAGCCCTTTGCGTACTAATGCTGGTCATTGCACTGGGAGTCGCAGCATGTACGGTACTTCTTCGGTCCATGCATACAGTACGTGATGCGTTATGTTCCCATACCACCTGATTGTATTCTTTACTTATATTGCCCCGAGTGGCAATCCTGGCCACTGTTCAACGTTCAGGATAGTAATGCGTGTTGGTTGCGCCGTTATCCAATGGCAGGTCGTATTCCTTACTTATTTACCAAGCACAAACAGATCCTTTCCGAGTCCTTCGTCCGATGTCCAGAAAGACTCGTGTGCATCGCACTTTTCGGCGCTGTGTTCCCCTACTCACTCATTCCGGAGTCTAAGGTTGAAATGAGTGTAAAGAATCATGCTCATGGCCCCGAATATCGCTGCGGACTTGGAGCCAGCCAGAGAGAGCCCTTGTGAAGGATGTGCCTCCCGAGAGAAACCATTGATACAGCCGACAGTCCCTCTCGCAAATATATCGCAAGGCTGAGGAATTGGAGAGATTTGAGTTAAGACAAGTTCCCAAGGCTGTGTGAGGTCCGACGCGAGAGCGGGCAGCTAAAATACATATTTGCACATAAATTATCATGATCATGATCATCTCAAACAGAGGTAGCGTTCCCCGCGGCCGCCACCGCCTCCGCGACCGAGCCGGGGCAGTTCAGCATGAACGCGACTTGCGGCTGGCCGGGGTACCACCACGCCGCCGTCCCCTAGATACATACACCGATCAACAACAACAACAAAAACGGAAGCCGAAGAACGGGCCGGTGGAAGGGATCACGCACAATCATAACGTAGAACGTGATCATCGTCAGGCCCTCGGACATGTTCGTCTTCGCGTCGCTCGTCACCCAGTTCACGAGGAAGCACGCGCCCAGCAGCATCCCGATCTCGAAGTAGTCTACCCCAAGAAGCCCATCGCGTCAGCCTCCCTCTTCAAGTTTCCCTCACGTTCCTCTCTCACACGAAACACTCACCGAACAGAAGGTGCATGGGCCGGTCCGTCCACCAGCCGAGCAGGACGAGGAACGGCATCCACCAGAGCGTGAACTGTATGCTCAGATCGATCGGCCGCCCGTGCGCGAACTCGGACGCCCACGGCATCTCGGGCACGACGTTGAAGATCGACCAGCGGCCGCCTGCGCCATTGCCATCGCCGTCCTCGTCCTCGTCTCCATCCGGTGCGTCGACGGGTATTGCAGACTCGACGTCGGCGTCGGCGTGCTCGAACTTCTTCACGTCTTCGGCTTCAGCGTCTGCATCTGCGTCCGCGTCTTGGCTGTCCCTGGTAGCCGAACGTGAGCCAGTCGGGGCGGCACTGGAGGACGGTGGGAGACCGGACTGTGATAGCCGGAGGATGGCGTACGAGGGCTGTCGCAGTGCTCGCGCCGCGCGAATGCTTTGCGCCGCTGGCTCCGTCGCTCCTCGCGTGTGGATACGGTTGTGGCAAACCGGGCTCCATTCCCTCGGGCTCTGCGACAAACCCCGCACGCATGACACCTTGGTCCGCGGCGGTAGGGACCCGTTTCAGTTCCGCGCGCTTGGAATCATGCGGCGAGGCATGCTGGTGGCGGTGTGTGAGCTTCCCGGGGGGTCGGTGCACCGTGCGGGACTTGCGTGGCTTGCGTTTGCGGACCTTGCAATAGAGGTGGCGCACGAGCGCAGACAGGAAGTGAACGGTGACGACGAAGCCGTCGGCGGAGAAGGATATGTTCGGGAGCAGGATCAGACCAAACCACCTGCCCGCGGACACTTATTAACGATGCTAGTGCGGAGAATGTAGAAGAGACAACGTACTCGTCTGGAAGATGAGTTGTATTGAGGACGACTTCGATGCTCGAGACAAGCTTGGGAACACCGATGTCAGCTGAACGCCATCGACGCGCTACGATGCACGAAGCAGACATACGAATTCGGCAGTCGCTCCCGTAAACCCAACTGTGACCACCAGGAGGACCATGCAAACCCACGGATTGACGTCAGCCCTCCGCTCCTCATGTTCATTGGTAGTCAATGGCGCAGCAGGAGGCGTCATCGCTCGTAATGCACGGGGGCTTGTGTCGGTGTGCGACAGGGTGTGAGTGAGCAGAATTGGAGAGCTGGTCATGGAGCGCCGTGCTCGCCGTGGCTGGCGCGATGATGAGGGTGAACGAGAGTGGGGAGGCGACTGTATGATGAGTTGACCAATGACGTCACCCTCGTGAAGAGGGAGGGCATGGGCGTGATGAGCAGGGAGGACCTGATTGCGGTATAGACATGACGTAACATAGCTGCAGTCGGGCTGTCAGTAGACTAGGAGAGCAACGAGGTTGGGACGCGCATACATGAGGATCAACATGATTGAAATTCCTCGACTCATCCGTAGAATGTCCCATCGTACGGAATCGCTCACGAGAGGTACGAAGTTAGCAGGTAACCCAGACTGGTCACCGCTTCCTGCTACGACTGCACCGCGATCGAGTGCAGCGAAGAAGATTGTGGGAACGAGAATCCCAAGCAGACTGCCAAGTTACATCAGTGCATGAAATGGGACAGGGATAGCGGAATACGAACCCTGTCATGAGGAGAGAGTGATTCAAGTTGAATTGGGGCGAGAGCTTTTGTTCGTAAACTTGTGTGCCCTGAACGAAGAACGCAACTCCTGGAATGAGGAGGAGATGGAGCAGAACAACGCCTGATATAATGGATGTCAATGACAATGTATGCGATGCATAACTTCCGGCTTACCGACAATCGTGGATTGAAGAAGTCGCAATCTGTGTATATATGCGCAAATTGAAAACTTAACGTGCACAAATAGTAGCACGTACTCGCATTTGAATAGTAGAATGACAGCCAAAGCCGCCTCAATCGCACTAGCATTGGTTAGTTAGCCCTGATACGGACCCGAGTTGCGCCCAGCACTTACTTGCTGAGTGTGATTACAAGCAAATTACTGAGTTCCTGTCCAAGGAAGAGACCCATCTGTCCAGCCCCCCAGTCCAACGTCTTTTGTAAAGGGATCATTGCGACGAAAAACACTTGACGGAAGTCAGGTAAGAGACTGCATATATAGATTGGTATGGACATTGGGACTCACGGACAAAGTTGACACGCTCTCCCCAATTCAAAACCTCGAACTTGGCCACCCACGCAAGTGTGAGCGGGACCACGATGCAAACGATGTTGTACCCTGAAGTAAGACGCATATACAAGCCTTGGTGGATGATTAGGTTTACGAGTGAGGAAGTACTCACATGAGCGGATGAAGATGTTGTAGAGGCTTTCGCCCCAACCCGAATAAGTCGGGATCCTATCCGGTTTGATCGAGTCCCAAACGGGCATAATGACGGTGTCGAAGGCGTTCCCGGCGTAAATCTGGAATACGGACGCGTCGTCTTCGCGTGGAGGTAGGGCGGGCACGTTCAGGTCATGGATGCTGGATTGCGAACCACGGTCATTATGAACATTATAACGGAGCACCAAAGTGAGACTGACCCATCCTCAGTGTCCTCGGTCCGGCGTGCTGGCAGCGAGCCCCAGCCACCTCGGCCGTTATCCGACATGGAGGCAGTGGTTCCAGCGCGGCGTCGTTGGAAGCGGGGTGAGGAGAAGTACTGCACCTGAGGAAGAGGAGAGGCAGGGTGGAGGCAGAGGTGGCATTATGAGGGGGATATATGCGTCGGCTATCGGATAGTCGACGGGAGAATGAAAGAAGGCCGTTTCGAGAAGCTTGTCCTCGACTGTCGCAGGTGGGAACGCCAAGGCTGATGTAAGCTTTTCTAGTGTCTGCGTATAACCAGAAAAAGAGATACGTACCGTAAACGCCACATCGCAGTGCAGTGCGTGGCAGACGAAAGGAGAAGAGAGTTGTGGGTGATTCCCCGCTGAATCATGATCAGTCTACCAAGCAATTGTGCGCGGGTGTGTTTTTCGTTAGAGACGCTCGAAGTCTTGGCGGAGAAGTTGGAACACGATCCGAGGCCCTTGGCACCACGCCGCAATGCCCTTCTTTTGGAGTTCAGTGGGTGACCACTGACTGCGACCTTGATGGCGCTCCGTTCATTACGAATTGGCGCACCGAGCGTTGGGGGCTGGAAGGCGGCACTGGTAAAACAGTCCTCGGTCCGCCGGCTGGTGGAGCACAGGAATCGTAGACAGTTTCACGGGTATTCCGTTGACGTTGCGTCTCCGAGTGGTGTTGGATAGCCATTATAATTCTGAAGTAATGTACCAGAGAGTGTGTGATGACTTTCTGGACAGATATCCGCTGTCCCAATCTGGCACGTGGGCATCATCAGGAAGCCGGATGTTCAAGACCCTGTGGCTTCACAGACGCCACATACCCAGAAATATGCGCAAAACAAGGATCACGCACATATTTCGGGTTATAGAGCCGAACGGCGACATGAATCAGGAGCCGCACCTGGGATACGATGGATCCGCGGGAGGTCAGAGCAATCCAATCTCATGACCCTCGGGAGTTCGCACCACCGGCAAGTCCATCCATGTCATCTTCATGGCGCCGCTGTGTAGTCCATCTGGTTATTGAGTACCATGAACATTCTCTGCGTCTCTGCGACCAATCAATTGCATACCACAGCATCGCGCCGCGGCTTCTGGACGAAATCCAGGGTCGGTGATGATGTGGCTGAGGCCGGGTCCGAGCTCCTGGTATTCAAATGGACGTCACACTAGACAGGACGATAAATGGAGAATCTGCCGCAGAAACGGAGTCAGGGAGGTTGGAGGCGGAAGGGGACGTTGTCAGACAACGTTTGCTTCGGTGCGTTTTGAAAGAAGCCCTGAATGAGGTCACCAAATTTAGTATCTCAAGCGCCCGTGAATAGGTCGGGTGTTCGAAACGGACAGAGGCAGACCTCTTTTCGTCCGGAGAAAAGATCCCACGATGAGCGTTCACCGCAATTTGAGGCAGGTGAGTACCGAAGCACATAAACTGTGGTAAATAGAATACTGAATTCAGGCCAGACCTTCTAGTTCATCGGCACAAGAAATGGACGAACGACAAGGATCAGTGCTATCAGTACTACTCCTACGGCGCTGTACTACATCCAGAAACAGTATAATAAAAATAATAAGCAAAGACAATGAATTGTCGTCTCAGAATGCTGTCCAAGTGCTCCACGGTCCCCTCTAGACCCGAGACAACTCCTTCGGCAACGGATCCTGGAACCTGAACTCAGCATGAAAGCGATCGCGACCTGTGGCTCACTGGGTAGAACTTCGCCACCATCGCCTTTGGATGTCCTTGTGTTTGAGAATCATTCATCGTCAGGTGTCATGTAGAAGTTTATGCAAGAACCATACGCTGAACCGCATCCCTACCTTGAAGGACTTGTCGCCGGGTCATCAGCGATGGGCAACACGCATCAATGCACACAGGAATCCCAAAAGCTGAGCCTGAGGTGCATGGGGCGTGCGGTATACTAGCCAAGCAGAACGAGGAACGGCGTCCATCAGATGGTGAAGGCCGCCCATGCGCGAGTTCGAGCACGCCGGAGGGGAACGCATGAGGTCTGAGGTGCTCACAGATCTTCCCTGCGTTTGGAACAAGGTAAGACTGTTTCTGAGGACGACGCCTAGATGAAATCCACTCGCAGTTAGTTAGCGGCAGGAGAGGAGACTCTCGAGGACAGTATTCGAAGGTCAAACGCAAGAGCTACATGAGGGCTTGAACTCCTACCAGAGTCAGAGGGTAACCTAGCGAGCGTCGAGCTATGGAGTGTCCCGAACGCAACTCAATGAAATTCTACAACCCATGATATAGAGCCTCGACCGGCGGCTCGTCCAGACATATTGATATGTGGTAGAAGGGCGCGAAAGCTAACTTGCTCTTCTGTCATACTATTAGTATCTGACGTGTTCAGAAACGGGCAAGATTGCTGCCGGAGCCCTCGACGCCGTTGGCTATCGCGGACGCAACACTGGACGGGCAGCTCAAGAAGTCTGCGACTTGCGGTTGCCCAGGGTACCACCACGCCGCGGTTGCCTGCCAAAATATGTGCTTGTCAGCCCAGAAGCGCTGGACCCTGCCAGCCGTGCAGGAACGAAACGGCGCCGTACAATCATCACGTAGAAAGAAATCATCGTAAGGCCTTCGGACAAATTCGTCTTTGCATCGATGGTGACATAATTCACCAGTAGGCAGGCTCCGAGGAGCATTCCGACTTCGAAGTAGTCTAAAAGAGCAGGCAGGTCGCAGATGAGCTCATCCGAATCCTCGTGGAGATAACTGACATGGAACTCCATGGAACTCACCAAAGAGTAGGTGCATCGGCTTGTCGAACCACCATCCAAAAAGCACAAGCAGCGGCGTCCAACAGAGGGTGAACTGGATGCTCATTTCAATCGGCCGTCCGTGTGCGAATTCGGAGGTCAGCAGGGGGTTGTTCCACATGGCAAACTTCGGCTGGTTTCGACGCTCCGTCGCGTCTGCAGACTCGATTATTGCCGGCGCGTTCTTGGTGTTTTTCGTGTCAGTAGCTTCACAGCAGTATCTGATGATGGCGACCGAGGTTTCTACCACCACATTCGCCCCGTCCGCGGAGAACGACACGAAAGGCAACAAGATAAGGCCGAGCCATCTATGACGAAGTCAGTCAGCGGGCACTGCCAACATGCACCCGGCATGAAATCCACGCACTCTGTCTGGATGCTGGTGACAACCAGGATGGCTTCTGTGCTCGAAACCAGCTGCACAATCCCGTAAGCGCTCATGAACAGACGCGTAGAGACATCCTGAACACACTTACAAATTCGGCCGTCGCACCCATCAATCCGACCGCGATGACCAAAGTCAAGATGTAAGTGGACCAGTGATGTAGGTCCTCTTCCTCATTCGCCGCGGTATTCTCTGGAGTAGGCTGCTTGTTCTCCTGCGCTGCATTGCGACGATTACATTGACACTGGCAGCCGCATTGCAGCTGAGAATCGATATCCGAGCTGTTGTCTTCGGCCGGCCCGCTGTGGCGCCATACACGAGATGCTATATAACTGCTCGAGAGTTATAGGTTAGGCGCGGCACCTATTCAAAATAGGGTCTACGTACATCACGAGAAGCACGATTGAGATTCCTCGGCTCATCCGGAGGATGTCTCGTCTCACACCATCGCTCACGAGTGGTACGAAGGCTCCTGGAAGACCCGACGCAGCGCCACTTCCCGATATGACGGTACTACGGTCGAGGGCGGCGAAGAATACCGTAGGAACCGCAATTGCGAGTACACTGTCGATAATCGGTGTTACTGGAAGCCACCCAGCCCTCAAAATCCAGCGTGGAGGGAAGAACAAACCCGATCATCAACAGCGAGTGGTTCAGACTAGAGTGGAGCGGATGAAGCTTCTGCTCGTAGGTGTGTAGGCCTTGATAGAAAAAGGCGGTGCCGGGTATGAGGAGCATGTGTAGAAGCAGTACACCTAGTTTGGCGAAATCAGAAATACCAGTAACGATTTAGGAAGGTGCTCCTATCTCACCGATAATTGTGGACTGGAGAAGCCGCAGTCTACACGATGGAATCTTAGTTATCAAGCCTAGACAGGGTTCGAATGCGGGTACGCACTGGCACTTGAACAGTAGAATGATAGCAAGAGTAGCTTCTATCGCGCTGAAAGTCGAATGAAGCTCCGTCACGATAACAATCAGAGTGAACGGGTGGGTGACGCACTTGCTCATGGTGATAACCAGGAGATCCTTCAAATCCTTGCGTTGCTCAGACTTCGGTTTGCCTCCCCGCACTATGTGTGTTCCCAGCTGCTCGCCGCCCCAGTCAAACATCTTCTGCAGGAACACCATCGCAATGAAGCACACTGCAAAATTGTCAGTCATATATAATTTGGGCGATGTGCACGAATGGAGTGCACTCACAAAAGAACGTAGCGCCGTGACCGAACACCTCAATATTGAAGTGCGCAGACCATGCAAGAGCGAGTGAGATGACGAGGACGACGAGGTACAACCCTGGGTCCGGGGATGGTGCGTTGGTGGATGAACGGCAATATTGTATGATACGAAGGCTCACAATAACGTTCCCAAATATTCCTGAAATCCGCCAACGTAGACTTAAGCCTGTCTCCCACAATCCTGAGCAAGTCTAAGAGTCGCGCCATGGGGAGGGGCAACAGCCAGAATGCGGAGAGGAGGCAGACAAGTGGAAGATGGGCACTGTCTATGAGACTTTCCCCTTGAAGTAGCCCTGCAGCTCGAGAGTGGTAGGTGAGAGGATGGTTGCAGCAACGACTCGAAGCTGTCCGTGAAGTTATAGGGCACACGAACATGGAGGGCATAGGCAAGGTGGACCAGACACGCAAGGGTGCCGCATGGGTCCCATAACGAGCAGCTGCAGTACTCTGGTTCCAATAAATAAATCATTACCAGGATCACGTTAATATGTAGAGCACACTGACGGGTCCTAAGGGCAAAACCGGCACCGACTTGGTAGGGCTGGGGAGGTGCCGTTTTTCGTGGGTGGAAGACGTCCGTAGAAAGCAATATCCCCGGTCTGACGATCCGAAGAGAAGTGCTTCGTCGTGCCATGAAAAGGCTGTACTGGCGTGGTGCATGAACGGAATGACATCCTGCCATGGGATATCAGTTGCACAATATCGAACACTGAATCAACACTGAGATGGAGGCTGACCTAGCTGTATGGCACACGTATCGGTCAATACAACGACAACATCAGCCATTTGACCAAACCGTTGCATTGGAGTGGCGATGAATTCCAGTGGGAATTTGATGTATGGCAATGGATTTTGATGCATTGCAAACTTTCTGATGCATTGCAAACCTCAAATTCACGTGGCAAACCATTGCCACTCCATTGCCACGTTTTGGCGAACTTGCTGATGAAGATGGGAAAACGGCATCGACACACGCACCTTAATTATTCGAAGGCTCTTTGATAAGGGTCGTGGGCTATCTCTTGTGAAGGGGCAATACCAGGAACCTTGCTTCTCCTTGTTCCGGAGTCATATAGGCTCTGACTGAGGGTCGGATCTGTGCGCTTGGTTCCAAGCAGGAAAGCACGTGCAATCTACGAGCGAGTAATTGCATGAGTAGACCCAGACGGAGCAAGATTACCAACGCGCGAATACTCACCAGGACGATATGAAGTTGTTACCCGATCACAGACTAACAAGTATGGTCGTCACGTAAGTCGTGGATTATGGAGAATTGCGGAAATACAGGTCTAAATACATCTAGCATGCGATATGAGGAGCGGATGTGAAAGGAAATGTGGATATCATGAGTCCGAAGTGCGAGGGCAAAATGCTGCGGATAACCGATGCAGAAGACATGACGAGGGTGCTGCGAGGATAGCAGTATACAGCAGACATGAGCCTAGATGAGCGTGTGTATATACATGGGGCGCTCCGGGGCCCCGTCCGTCAGTTCAAACCAAGATAGCAGGTGAAGAGCGAGGCCGCACTCATGCCATGAGGCGGTGCCATGCCCGCGCAACGAGCTCGGGACCAGCCTCGGCAGCCAGCTCCGAAGCCGCCTCAGAGCCGTCAGCAGCGACAGCCGCAGCAACAGTCTCCTTGCACGCGAGCATGAGCTCGGCGGAAGGTTGCCCCGGGTAGAACCACGCGGTGAGCGCCTGTGCAACGAATCGTTAGGGACGGAGGACAAGGCGGGGAACAGGCCGCGGAGGCTGAACACGCACGATCATGACGTAGAACGCGACCATGATGAAGCCCTCCACCCAGTTCGTCTTCGCATCCGCAGTGACGTAGTTGACGAGGAAGCACGAACCAAGGAGGAGCGCCAGCTCGAAGTAGTCTGCAGCGGGCACGTCAGCAGGACTGGCTGGCAGCCAAGAGAGAGGCACGACGTACCGAAAAGGAGGTGCATAGGCCTGTCCGTCCACCATCCAAGGAGGACGAGGAACGGCATCCACCACAACGTGAACTGGATGGAGAGATCGATCGCGCGCCCGCGCGCGAGCATGGATGGGACGTGCACTTCCTTGTTCGTCAAGCGATCGTAAACCGCCTCGCAGAAGAAGATTACCGCGACGGCGCCGTCGGCCGAGAACGACACGAACGGCAGGAGGATGAGCCCGAACCACTCCTCCCGGATACCACTCGACTCGCGCACGAACTCGATGCTCTCGACAAGCTGTACCGCAGCAATGAGGTTGTGGATCGGAACCGATAAGGAGAGGTGGTGCACTCACCATTTCAGCAGTGACCGCCATGATGGCGACGGTGACGCCAAGGAGGATCATGCATGCCCACGGGTTCGTGAGCGGCTTCTCCTCGCGCAGATGCTGCTCTTCATGCTTAAGCTCTTCAGGCGCATCGTGCGGGACCGTCAGCGCGTTGTTGTCGCCCGGCGGATTGTGCATGTACACTCGTGAGCAGACGTAGCTAAAGCGGCAAACGTTTGTCAGCACTGGTGCGTCGCGCACGCCCCGCGCGACACGGAAAAAGGTCGACGTACACGATGAGCAAAATGATGGAGATGCCTCGACTAATTTTGAGGATCTCGGAGCGAATGTTGTCGTTCACGAGCGCAGTGGAAACTGCAGCACCGCTCTCAGCGACAGCATCAGCTCCTCGGTCGAGAGCAGCGAAGAACGCGGTCGGGAGGAGCATCGCAAGGACACTACACCAGATAAAGATGTATAGGGATATCGAAGTGAAACTAAGTGATGCACGTACCCAATCATCAGTAACGAATGGTTTAGCTCACTATGGTGCGGATGGAGCTCCTGGTGGCGGACCTCAGTGCCTCCGACCAGGAAAGCAACACCAGGAATCAGGAGAAGATGAAGGATCACAACACCTGGATTAGCGAGACGTCAATGATAGCTGTGACTTTCACCAGAAATGCCCCAAATTTTACCTGCGATGGTCGCCTGAAGCAGACGAAGTCTTAACGCAAAATCAGAAACAATGCTCCTCTCGTCTTCTTAGATTTCACTCACTCGCATTTCGTGAGCAACACGATTGCCAAGACTGCTTCCACGGCACTGCCGGAGGGTAAGTTAAGACGAATGCTTCGCGCACTCGGGCTGGAAGGCACTTACTTGTTCAGAGTGACGACAACCAGGTCACCAAGATCTTTGCCGAGATACAACGCAATCTGCTCCCCTCCCCAGTCAAACATCCCCTCTAACGGGATAATGGCGAGGAAGCATACTGCGCTCTGTTGAATAGACGCTCTGCGCGCTCCGAGGACGAGGGCGGATTACTCACAGACGAAGGTGACGTCTCCGCCCCATATATGCTCGCCATTGTGGTCCTTCACCCAAAACGATACCCACGCGAACGGGATGACGATAAACAGAACATTGAGCCCTGCACCGTGCACGATTTCCAGCCAACAGTATCGCGCGGAAGCTCGAATGGCACTCACATGAAGACAGAGCGATGTTCTTGACGCTCTCCCCCCAGCCGATCCATCTCCGCCCCTTGCCTCTCAGCCGATCCCAGAACTCCTGCGCGCTGCTTGCTGCGAGGTCGTAGGCCTCCTCATATCCGAGTGTGTGGTGAGGTGGGGGCGTCGTACCAGGATAAGAGCCTGTGCCGTCGGTATGAACTGGAGAGGATTCCTGTCTAGGGCTCGGGTATAAGCTTCGCGTCCCCGTTTCGTCATCCAGGTTCGGGATCCGGGCATACCCGCGCTCCTGGTCAGTCATGACCCTACTTGGGGAGTGATCGTCAGCTTTCTCGATGTCGGATGCAGAATTGGAAGGAGCGGCGATGGGCGAAGTGGGTGTAGACATGGTCGTGAACAGAAAGAGAAAGGGTGCGACGAAAGTGCGGGCATGGAGGAGAAAGAGAGACTTGCCAGGGACGCGTGGGGAACGGAACGGTGCGAGGCTAAGCAGTTGCCAAGCGTACTGCGAGATGAACGGGTGTCGTCTTTCGCGCCGGGGAAGTGAAATGCCAAGAAAACACGATGCAGGAAGGTGAGAAAGCTTCACGAGCGAGCCCAATTGGATAGACAAGAAGTGGGAGGAACCAGACGACGAGGTGCTGCAAGGAATCGGAGTCAGCGTATTTGTACGAGGGGTGAGTCGCTGACTTACTGGGGCTATGCATATGGAATTGATAAAAAGCGGGCGAACGCATGGGGTGTTGGGCACGACTTGGGTTCGGAACGGGTGTGTTGAGGAAAGATCCAACTTGCCAAGCGAAACAAGCGGTGAGCAACCCCGAGATTGAGGCGCCCGCCAGATCACTCAGATGAGATGGTACGAAACTACGAATTGGGTACAAACCCTATCAAGATGCCGCTACCGCGGAAGCGTCCTGCAGCACCTGCTCCTGGATCGGATGCTGCGAGTTATGATCTCCAGTCCAGACTTTGAACCCTACTTCCCGCAAAGGTATGGATGGCAACTGGCGGGCCCGGGGATCTAAGTAATTACTCGTCTTCCTCGAGTTTGGGCTACCAGTGTCCTCCGATTGTCACGGGTACTATGTCGACCGCGACGCCCGGAATCAGGACTGTTTGCGGAATGCACTGCCTGCAGCTCTTGTGGACTATCGACTGACGTATGACAGACAGATGCCAGCGTCGGATTTTAGCCGGTCGCCTAGTTTGAAGACATGCCGAGGGCTTTTGGTATTGAATCCTACTGAGCGGCGAGAGGACATGTCGACTTCGTTTGAGTACACTGTAATCGTCCTAGCGCACTTCAATCGAGGTCTGAAGAGAAGAGATTCCAGGGTTCCTACCACTCACCTGGTCCCCGTGCCATTCAGTTTCAGTCAACGTTCCCAGTGAGAGCAAAAAACGAAGGCCGTTTCGGACTGGGGAAGCCGTCACTCGGGCCTTCTCGCGGCGAGGCCAGTGGTTTCAGCGGTACTTCGTTAACTGGTAGTCGCTGAAGCTTGAAGTTTGAAGCTTTGAAGGGCTGAGTCGAGACAATTGGTGGCGTCCGATACCCGCCTAGTTCCCGGGGCCGCGCAGATTACGCAGCCCTAGGAAAGTTGCAGATTGCATACCCGAAAACCAAGGGGCCTGTATGCGCTGACCGGGAGGGAAAGGGTGTTCACCGAGGGACATATCTGAGTCGCGCGGGTAATGCCTGTCGGGTGTCGCTCGCGTGCGTTTTGGGCGGGCCTACCGGGTAAGTAAGGTCGGACACAGAATAAGATGTGGCCTATGAGACCAAGAAGGTTCTACGGAGAGAGCGGGTTGGATCCATCGACTTATGCTGGATGAACTCAAGTAGCTTTACAAGTGCTCCTGATGCATCCATCCGGGCGTCAACGTCCTGAACTCTATTCTTCTTTTACATGTCAACGGTCTTGTCTCCCAGGGCAGACGATAAATGACCTTGTTGCGTGGGGGGAGGACGGTCATATAACTCAACGGTCGCTCCCTAAAGCAATCGCGATGACCAGGACTCACAAACAAGCAAATCCAAGTTTGATCCGAATTGTAGCCATCAATACCTCACAGGTCAAATAACCGCAATCCCACCACACTAATTCGCCCTCTTCACATACCTCCCAACCCGATGGCAAAACAAGAACTCCTCCGGCTCGTCCGCCTTGCTCCACACGCTCCCCTCCGCCCACACGTCCATCCTCTCGATCCACAGGTGCGTCGGGCGGTCCATCCGGCACCCATCCATCACAAACATCCACATCGGTGCCCAGAACCGCTGCCACCACGCGACGTCCGCGCGCGGGCTCAGCACGTGCTCGTAGAACACCATCGTCCCGCCCGGCTTCAGCACCTCGTCCACGAGCCCGTGCAGCGTCGCCTCGGGGTCCGGGACCGAGCACAGCGACTGCATGAACACCAGCGTGTCCGCCGCGTGCGCGCCGCCGAGGGCCGACATGACCAGCGCCGCTTGCTCCGCGCCGTACGGCAGGATGAGGAACGTCCCCGCGCCCTCCGTGAAGCCCTTCTTCGCGGCGCTAGCGCGGATTTGCGCGTGCATCAGGACGTTGGGCTCGAGCGCGACGTACTTCACGACCTTAGTGGGGTCAAGGTAGAGCGCAGAGTGTCCGCGACCTGCAGAGATGGGAGTGCAATGAGGTCTGGTCCGGGTCGAAGAGCGTAGAGGTGGCTTTTTGGGACGTGCTTACCAGCCCCAACGTCGAGGACGACGCCGTTGCAATTACCTGTGAGGAGGCCTTCCTTGACGGGCCGACTGTCGCGGTCCGTCTCGTCTCCAAGCCTCGTCCACGCATGCGCCATGAAGATGTGCGAGACCTCATACGGCCGGAAAATGAGGAGCGGGTTCTTCAAAATCGCGATGAGGGTGGGCACAAGGGCCGCACTGATAGCAATTTTGAGGAACTCGAAGTGTCCAAAGGTCGCGGCGAGTCTCATGAGGTTAGAGTACGCGAGCAGAGCCTGAGGCTTGAGACGGAGGCGGAGGGAAATCGCGAAGGCCTCTGCAGCACCACGACATCACCTCGCCGCCTTTAAGCTTCGAAGTTCGTGCTCCAGAGCATGGACACAGGTGCGGTCACAGGGTGCTCGCCAGTGAGAGACGGTCGGACTGCGGAATGGAGGGATTGCTTGCGAATTCGGAATTCACCAAGTTGATGAGTCAAGGGAGTTCCAGAGGTCACGGGGCGGCTCTCGTTTCAATGCATACCTAGACAAACGTATCAGCCGATTGTCGGAAGAAGAGGTGTGGTTAAACAGAGATTCTCACCTTAGAGCTCATGACTCATATTTGAGCGGTAGCAGGAACAAGAACCTCCCACACATGCATCATCTTCAAGCACTACGTTGAGAACGGAAAGCTACCGGTTTTGCGGCCTTCGGAAGTCCCATTAGATACCTACTAACCTACGTGTGTTCAACACCCAGAGTTCAATAAGTAAAGTAGCAGTGTGACATGGAATCTAACCCAAGCAGTGCAACGGAACGGTGCAAAAGCCAGCGCGTCCCGCACCAGACCGAGACACCCACTCCTTCTGGCACTCTCACCGATCACCGGTCCCAGTCACCCCTCCACGAGCCTCATGTCGCCCTCGCGCCCGCCCCCCTCCCGTCCTCGAACGTCTGCGGCCTCGTGGGCGTCGGCGGGAACGCAAACGAGCCCCCGATCGGGCTCCACCCCTCCTCGCCCCTCTCCTCGGCGCGGATGAGGCTCGCGATGCTGGCCGTGTGCCTGTGGCTCTTCTTCGTCGGCGACGCGCGCCCGCCGCCGCCGCCGTTCTTGACGAGCGGCACAGCGGACGCGGGCGTGCTGTCGGGCACGACGGGCGAGCGGAACGTGATGTCCATCTCGGACTCGGACTCGGCGTCCGAGAGGCCCTCGAGCTCGAACGCCTCCGCGTCGCGCATCAGCCCGCCGTTACTGCGCCCGCCACGCCGGTGCCCGCGCCCGCGCGGCTCCTCGAGGTCGTAGATCTCGTACTTGGACCGGTACGAGGCCGCGCCGAGCCCGCCGGGCGGCGAGGTCGCCGCGGTGGGGCTCTTGAGCTCCTCGGGCATCATGAGGTAGAAGAACGCGACGGCGAGGCAGGAGCCGCCGACGACGTCGACGAGGTAGTGGTGCGTGAGGTACATCGTCGCCCAGTAGAGGACGGCGGCGTACGCGAAGACGTACTTGGTGGTCTGGGGGAAGAAGTGCGACATGAAGAGCGCCTCCATCGTCGCCGACGCCGCATGGAGCGAAGGGAACGCGCCGAAGACGAGCGGGGAATTTGAGAACGCGGCCGTGTATCCGTTCGAGTGGAAGAGCCGGTCGATCCGTGCGAGGCCGCCGGGAGAGCCGCGAATAGAGTAGTCGGCGGGGGTGAGGCCATAGATGAGCTCATACCACGGTGCGGCGCAAGGAAAGACAAGCTGGATGAGCACGCCGGTCAGGTTCATGAAGCCGAATGCGCGAGACCAGTAGTGGAGGGACTCCTTGGGACGGAAAGAGCCAGAGGAACGCCGCTACGATGAAGGGAATGACGTAATGACCGACTCCGTACGGGACCCATGCGAGGATGTCGAGGATGGGGTGTGTGAAGCGGGTCAGGATATCGGAAACATTCGCACCGTACAGGACGGACTCCAGTGTGGGAAGCAGGACAACGGATGGCGTCGGCCGGTATTCCTTGGGGATGTATTTTGAGGAGAAGAAGCTGAGGAGGTAGAGGAGTATGGGAGTCGCAGGCAGGAAGAATTGGGACGTGAAGGGTATGAGGAGCGCGACGGTGTACAATGTGGGTATCATTAGCTTGAACAGAAACGGGGCCTCCATGATGTACAGCCAGAACGTTGCGAGGGAGATGTGGAACAGGTAGGCCGAGTCGGAGAAGGTGAAGTTGTACAGTCGTAAACGGTTGATTGTATCGCTTGGGGCTAACGACTTGTCCAGCCGTCCAACAGCGGCAACGAACGCCACACCTACCCGCCTGAAGGGTTGCAGGAGAGTGATTCGGAGGGACATGATGAGACCTACATGTAGGAGAAGTGGTCAGTTCGTACCCACCCTTGAAATGCTCTTCAATACAACACAGTACGCGGTACAAAGAATACGGTGATGCACCACATTCCAGGCAACGTAACTTGTGCGCTACTCAGCCCAAATCACCAAGAGGATGGGCCGAAGGGGAGGATCTACCCTCCAGCCACGAGAGACTTGGCCACTATACGGCATCCTTTCACAAATGACTGAATATGCACGTACCCCGATTTGAATAGCAATCCCGACCACCTATGCCGCCCAACAGTCTCGATCGGCGACCTTGTCAATGCGCGTCCGTAAGGCTTGTGCTTCTAGGATACGCTGGGACGTCCTGTAGCGGGGCGGGGGTGCAACCGTGGAGGCGGAGAGAGTCGCCCGCAGCCGTCGAAGGCGTACGCAAGGACCGTCACCGAGCGGGAGAACGAGGAACGTGGTGATGGACGGAGGGAAGGGGACGGCGCAACACATAGACGCGCGTCGACGCGGCGCCGGATCATGACCTCGGCCGCGGTCCGCCAGCACACAACTGTTCCGTTCATTTCACTCAACGCTCGCCACGACCTCGGACTACTTCCTTCTGTGTCTGTTCTCTTACATTTGTAATCTGGTCTGGGGTTTCTAGTTGAAGCCCACAGATGGGCTTCCTCTCGAAGGCGACGGTGAGCGTGGTCGGGCTCGGCAGCAAGGCGCTCTTGAACCTCGGCTTCTGCTCCTCGGTGACTGTCAATGGGCTGGGCAACTTGCTGAAGGCGTTGGAGGACGAGGAGCGAAATCATGGCAGGGGAATTGTCACAAGTACGCCCAGAATGTTTATCTGCTTGCCTCCCGCGTGCTTAGGTTTTGTTCCACGCCAGTGTCTAACCATATATCTACGTGAGTTGCACGTCTCTTCGTCGTGCGCAGGCACAGTCGGATTGACCTGCGCTCAGTCTGGACGATCCAGTGCTCTGGGGAGTTCTGCCCGCACGGTTCTACCGAGATTCGCGGAAAACACGGTGGACGCTGGGCGCCGCCGACATCATGTTCACAAATCCGTACGTCTTCATCCTTGGTTCTAGTCTCTGCGCGGCTCGGAGCTCATTGGTGGGGCCGCTCCTCACGCTGGTTAGCTAGTGTATTCTCCACGTTCTTCCGATACGGACAAGTCATAGAGACCTTCCGCGGCGGGGGAATATTCCAGCCTGCCATAGACGATGCCATTCGGAAGTTGAACTGCGGGGAATGGGTGAGTATGCTCCGTATGCTGTGAGGCCCTATCCTTTCTGACGCCTATTCGTTCCAGATCCACCTCTTCGGTGAAGGCAAGGTGAATCAGGAGTCCAATGACATCGAGAAGCCGAGCGCTGCGAAACTGCTGCGATTCAAGTGGGGAGTGTGCGTAACCCCCTCTCCATAGTATGGCTCGCCTCGGAGCATCCCCTGATTTTCACCACCACAGCGGTCGAATACTTATGGAGGCGCAGAGGCCACCCGTGATTATACCAATGTGGCTTACTGGTGTGTTGTCCCCTTGATCGACTCTCCCTCTGGTGGCCGACTGTTTCCACTTGTACAGGCTTCGACAAACTCATGCCTGAAGGCCGCCCTTTCCCCTATAAGTTCCTGCCTCGCCCTGGCGCCGTGTTAAGCGTCACGTTTGGCGAGCCAGTCCCAAGTCAGGAGATCCAAGATGCCCTGATGACCACCGTTGAGGAGACCAGTGCCCCCGAAGCCCCTTCGGTTTGCAGCACAGGTCCCTCAATACGTCAGCAGGAGTTTCATAGTGCTCTCGTTGCAGAGCAGGGATGGCTTGGCAACCCTGTCCAGGCGATTGACGATGTGGAGACTGCGGAGGAGGAGGCTCAACGAGCGACTGAGGTTGGGCGAGTGCGGAGTGCGGTGACAGCGGTCATCCAACGCAGGGTCGAGGCGCTTGGCCGGCAGGTGCTGGGTATACAATAGACATTCAAGCACCGTGCGGGCGATGCTCGAGCACAATGGCAGGACACGCACTTAGCATGCTTATATAATGCGTAATTTCATGCACACGTCTGCAACCCTGGGCTCGTACTTAAGAGAGACACTCTCCATCAGCAAATGCGGAGCGGTCAGAAGTCGCAAGTTGCAGAGCAAAGGAAAAAACAAGTGTGCAAAAGATGCTCGGAGTGAGGATCGAACTCACGACCTCAGGATTGCCCACTGACCGTGGTCATACGAAAGTATGAGACCTGCGCTCTAACCAACTGAGCCATCCAAGCATATTCGTTTCGAAACACTGGATACTATGGCTCTCCGAGAGATGCTGACGCGGATGCTTGTTTGTCTCATCCTCGTCGCCGCCTGCCAATCACGTTATATGACCGTCCTCCCCCCACGCAACAAGGTCATTTATCGTCTGCCCCGGGAGGCAACCTGATCACTGAATATTAAATATTTCCATCACAGTGCCCGGGATCATCCCAATCGCTCAAAGTTGCTTTGTGGGTCTGTCGCAATCGAGGACCTTGGAGCCGTCACTGAACTCGCGGCCACCGTGTAGCCACCACCCCTTGACCCGTTCTCGGAGAACTTGAACCATTTTCCTCCGCGTTCAAGCTGAACGGCGGTGCTGCCCGATCCCTTTACCGGCTACTTTCATTTGTTCATTGCTCAAACATGGTCCATTGCTCAAACAGCAGACACTGTGATGGCGACGTTGTTCCGCTCCGGTAGGCAATGGACTTCATCCAGGCGTGACGACGATGCGATCGACTGGTCCGCTCATTACGCTCTCCACTCCTCCCCCCTCATTTTGACATGCACCGCTGGTGCGATCGCCGTCTTCCCCTTAGAACGCCTTCTAACTGGTAGCCTAGCATGCCACAATACCGCCGACCCCGTCTCTCCGAGCATTGGGTACCGGGTGGCCTCCGGCCCGCCAACTGTCGCGATCACTGGACGTAAGACTGGCTTCACAGAATGGGGTAGGTCGTGGAGCCAAGGGTGGGACCAACATTGGTCCTAGGCGCCCTAGGATTGGTCCTGATTGGAGCGCGCGAGGCGTTTAGACGCCCACCTTGGTCGACCAATCTCGCGGCACGTGAACCCCGAGCTTGAGACTCCATAAATCCAGCTTGTGGCTTCGCGAGGCCTTCAATAGTGGCTAAAAACATGTCCAACACTTTCCCTATACATTGAGTCTAAAATCCAGGGGGGAAGAGTGCTAGAAAAGATCCACAAGAGCAGCCCAAGAGCTAGAAGACATAGGTCAGATTGTAACTCAGAAATTCCACACAAACTTGGAAAAAATGGCTCATAATAACGCGCCTTCCTATCCCATTAATCCCTGCCAAAACACAATGTGAGCGGAGGAAAATTGGCGAGGAGAACATCGTCGTAAAGGGCCGTTTAGCGCCCGCTTAGGTGCTCATCATGGTCGGACTGACGGACAATGACGCGGCGGCGCGCGCGCCGCCGCGAAAGTTCGAAAAAATTCAATCAAATATACTCAATTTAATGCACTAAAATTGAGTTCAAAACGGAGGAGCCGGAAGGAGGGGGAGGTGTTGGTCCCGGGTGGGAGGAGAAGCGCGCCTTCGGCGCGCGAGCACCCTGGGCATCTTTTGGGCGCTTTTGGGCCGCTGCGCGGCCCGAGCCCACCCTTGGCATGACCAACTTGCCACAGAATGCTAGATGCTCCGTGGTGACGAAACGTTGCGCGAATATCGTATACATGACAGACCTCATCAAGGTTCCCCTATGGGTTCGCCTCGACTCAGGCCGCCTCCTCCCGTCAAAATAGCCAAGCAAGCTCCTATTGCGTCGTCTACTGAACGTTCGTTTGCGTAGGTAAGCACTGGGTCTGGTGGTCCGTCCGGCCTTCATCTGACGTCATGGAATTTCAGGTATATAACCATGCTCAACGCTCGACATCACCAAGTCCTCCTTTCATCGCTCCTTACTCCTGCACCACACAACCCACCGTCTCTCACAAATGGCAAACACCATGTCTCACCAGACGCCAAACAAAGACACCCTTAGGAAGCTCTTCCCTGTTCCCGCCTCGGCGCCGTCGATGCAGGCCCCCTCCCGCTTCCCGGGGTCGACCATCGAGACCACCGCCGCGCTGCAGGACAGGTTGATGGACAACCACGTCAAGTGGCACATCTTCTTCAACAAGAAGCGCTTCCACAAGTGAGTCGTCCGTGCGCATACCTCCGTGGCACCGATACTAACGCGGCGACTCCATAGCCACACCGCCCACCAGCTGCTCGCCATCTACCAGCTGGGCGCGAATGGGCCCCTGATCGACGCCGCGTACAAAGAGGAAGCCTCGTACCAGCGCAAGCAGTACGACTCTCCCGGGTCCATCACCGAGGAGAACTTCCATGAGCACCTCGGCGACGAAGAGTGAGTCGACCGTCTCACGACGTTCCCTGGCCCTACCAGTGCTGACATCCGTAATAGCTACTACCGGGCCTACTTGAAGTTCTTCACGGACGTCATAATGGAGAAGGGCCCCGCCGGCACGCTCGAGAAGTACATCTTCTCGCCGAAGTTCAACATCGAGCCCCCTAGGCCCGATGCAGCCCCGATGTGTATGACCAACCGGTTCCTCTCCGGCCTCTTGCACCCTCTCATCCAAACCGGATACGGTGCCGAGTTCGGACTGGCGGGCATGTTCGCCGAAGGTATGTCCGGCCCCAAGCTCTGCAGCATGATGGTTGGGCTCACACGCGAGGTGTAGGACTCGCCGAAACGGCCGTGCACAGGAAGATGGCCGGCTCGCTCACTCCCAGCTCGCTCTGGGAGTACGCCGAAGCGGCTGCCTCGGACGCCGCGAAGGCGACCGTGTCGCGCATCGCGTCGTTCCTGCCTTCGCTCATGCTGGACCCGTTCCGGCACACCCCCCAGCCGCCCGCGCAAAAGCAGACGAACGTCCATGCGCTCTCCCTCGTCTCGCGCATCCTCAACGACGACTACTACTCGTACAAGACCATCGGGCTCCCGCCGCCCGAGAAGAGCGAGGACGACACGTCGCTCGAGCGCGTCCTCCACCTCCGCGGCGAGGCGCTCACGAAGATGATGGAGGAGTGGACCGTCGACGGCACGAACGCGCAGGAGGTCGAGAGCAAGATCGAGGAGTTATTCTGGATGAACGCCGTCATATTCGGCGTTGCCGGCTACTGGGGCAGGAAGGAGATGAAGAACGGCCGGTTCAACGGCGACTTCTTCTAGTAAGCGTCTCTCGCCGCATCCGTTCGTCTCTGTCCAGACGCTGACCACGACCCACCTCTGCGCCCAGCTTGCACCTCGTGACGTCCGCGCTCTTCCTCCCCTCGCTCGTCGCGTACCTCTCCCCCACCTCGACCACGATCCTCCTCCGCACCTACCTCCTCAACACGCTCGCCCTCTACGTCGCGCGCGGCCGGCCCCCCCTGCCGATCGCGGACTTCTACTCGGACGTGACGCCCAACCCGGCAGCGCCCGCGCACGTCTCGAAGAAGCCGGCCGAGGGCACGCTCGCCCCGGAGAAGCTCGCGGCGAACCCGTGGCTCGCGCTGCTCCAGAGCACGATCATGCACCCGGACAACCACGTCGGGAAGCTGCAGCGCGCGCTGTCGCACTTCAGCGCGCTCTACGGGACGACGCCGCGCGGCCACTTCCGCGACATGGGCGTCGAGCTCAAGGGCGCCGAGTGCCTCGACGGCTCGCTCTTCGTGCGCACCGCCGGGCTCGCGCTCGACCGCGTCGGGTGGATGCGCGAGGGCGAGGAGCGGCGCGGGTGGGACTTCGATGGGTTCTACCACAACTGAAAAGCCTCCCTCGAGGAGGCATCCGTCGAGGCGCGGCGCGAAGCGGAAGCAAGTGGGCGTGTGTAGGCTTGTCGAAGAGGGCGCCTCGTTGTATGAGTACGAGTGGAGGTCAGATGAAGCTAACAAAAATCGCGTCGTGGTTGTAACTACGACGTCGTACAGATGTATCATCATCTATTGCAATGTATTCTATGAGGTCGCGATCCCGTTGCTTCGTCGACGTGCCTTACTTTGCCTTGTCGATGGTCGTATCTTGGAACGGCGTACGGGGGCGAGTTCGGAGGAGGGAGGATCGTTAATGGTACATATGCGCAAGAAGTATAGAGCAAAATCAAGAGGCTGTTTTCAGGTCGCCGGCTTGCAGGGCCTCCTCGCCGCCTCGCCTTCGTGCCAGCCCTGTGCATTTAAGAAGCTCAAGCCCGTGGAGATGCTGTTAGCTCACGAACCCATACGACTACTTGTGGCTAGGCAGCGCGCCCTCGCGTACCTCCTTCCCGGGGCAACAACGCCCCCTCGAGGTATCTGGAAGCCATCTAAGTGGAGCCTAAAAGCCTACAAACACCGCGTAGTCTCATATACCGGGGGCCTCTGACAGGACAGTGGGGGGTGAATATTGTGAATGCAGAGGTTTAGAAGAGCCGCAGGAGCGAGCGGGGTCTGATGGTTTCTGTTATGCTCGATTGACCCCAGCCCGAGTTGATTTGTCGACACCGGTGCTTGTGCATAGTATGCTACGCTAGGAACAGTGCTATGAGGTCGGGGATTGTACATGCGCAAGACCGCATATCGGATTTATTCTATATAGTGGAATACCGAAGATTCACGCATGACGGTCATGTCTATGGACCCTGTGACATCGACGCACGCCTGGGGCAATAAGAAGGGGATGAGGAGAGGTCATGACATCAGAAACTTGTGGCAGATACATCCTAGAGCAATCGCAGACTCATATTTCTGCTCGACTCGTCATCAGGCAGTATTGGCGAAAATCGCACTCGCACCGAAGAGTTGGCAAGCAGTACGGACGCGGCGACGGTATAAGGAAGGAACAAAACCACTATCCAGAGGTTTGCATCTGGTCCTTGGATGATGAACCCTGCCATCTTGCACCCCAAGAACGCGATCCCGCAAACGAGCGAACACGCCGCGGGGACTTGTCTGAAGGAAAAAAACGCGATGGACTCGGTCTGGTTCCCGTCCTACATAGGAATGGTGGTGAGCCGTCACCTTCCGTGGCAAGCGCATCAACGCACTTACACAGGACGTGGTAGGGTCGTACCCTCCAAGGAGTAAATAAACGCCGCTTACAAGGCCCCCCGTCGCGGTAGTCATCACCGTGGCCATAATCGGACCCGCATACAAGATTATTGAGGGCCCCGACCCGTAGATGGCCAGGACGATAGCTGGAATGGCTGTCACTAGCTAGAGTAGCAAAGAAGCCAGCGTCAGCGTCATCGGGAACCCGACCGCAGAAACACCTACCAGGATGCAGGTGTATATCCACTGGGACTGAAGGTCGAGCAGGACGACGTCAGCGCGGAGAGCGGCCACTTGCTCAGGAGTAATGTACGTCGCGTGGGCAATCTCTGGCTCGAGAGGGTCTTCGGAGGGCTCCTGGGAAGCCAGCACCATGGAGGCTCCAATCGAAAACTCATCTGGGGAGATGGTCGACGTTCTCCGGAGCAACAGTGCAACGAATCCTCGCTCGATATCTTTGCAAGCGAGAATCGCAATATGGGTAGGCCCATGAGGGTGGGACGACGATCGCACAGGATAGACGGGAGGATGCGTGAGAATCGAGTGGATCCCGTAGGCGGAGCAGTCCAGGGATACCAGGGTGTTGGGGATCAGACGCAGCATTGCGTTGAATTCGGCCGGCTGGATGAGCTCGAGAGTGCATGGCCCACTGAAGTCACTCGGAGACGTAGCAAGGAGAGAATGGCGCTTGGTCACGGAGAACTTTCCGCCCATGAAACGCGGGAGAATTCTGAGGGTGTCGCTGGAAGGCGGGGGGCGGAGGCCCCACGCGAAGATGGACTGGTCCGGGATGTGGCGCAGAATCTCCTCCTGCAGACGCACGAACGCCCTCTCTCCGCCCTCTCCGTAGATCGTGGGTAGCTGGATGTCGAAGATACCAAACAAAGAGTACGCCCTGTCCTCCGCACGAGTTGTCTCCCGGGAAGCAGCCCACGACATCCGACGTGAGACCGGTACGGCCGACAGAGGCTCTTCGAACATCAACACAGAAGTGCTGATACCAGTAACATCCTCGACGAGAGGAGCGAGCGCAGCTTTCGAGCCAAGTACCAACCAGTCGCAGGAGAAGAAGACGAGCTTCTTGGGTGCGATGAGCTCCTGCAGCGTCCATCCACGTCGGTGCCATCGGCTCGTGCGGAATTCTTCCTCCCACTTGTCGGCAGAGCTGCTGACGTCGGCCAGATAGGTGTAGCAGACGTCTGCGATGCAGTACCAGGCATACATGGAGTTGATAGACTCTGTCAGCTCGGAGGAGCTGGTCTTGTCTATGCAGCAGGAATCGATCCAGCAGTAGTCGTAGCCAGCATTCCGAGCAAAGGCACAGAAGTCCCGAATCTTGGGCGAGAGGGCAGGGGAAGTAGGAACGGACTCGCCCGCACGGGTGCGTTGGATCTCGGCCAGCTCCTGTAGCGACTGCTCGCCGAGCAGATCCCACGTGTGGGAGAGGATGGCGTAGGTGACGCTATTGGGATCGCCTACATACACGAACCGGATGGTCCGGGTATCCAGTAAACGCATCTTGAACGGTATTGATATCTATGAGAGAAGCAGGATCAGCCAACTTCTGCTCACGTACACCGTCGAACATGCCAGCGGACGTACCTTTTGGGAGGAGGTTCAATTGCAACGTGTCGAGCGTTGACGACTAACGCCTGGTCTTTTGAGACTAGGAAGTCCGGATAGAACCTGTAAGCGAACGGCGACAGGGTTTCCACCAGAAGTAAGGGCGCCTCAAGCAAATGAATGAGCCAGTTATAGGGTTAGAGTCATGCTGATAATGGCTCGCTGGTGTCAGAGTCCAAGGTCGAAGAGGGCGTCAGCTTCGGTCACCCAGCGCCCTGTGTATTGCCAATTAACACGTAACTCAAAACTCACGACTAGATCAACCTACTACCGGAGCCTTCGCATGCTCTTGATCTTCGGACATGCTTGTTCAGTATGAAGGCTGCTTCGGTCATCTTAAAGTTGATGGTTAAGTTGGGAGGAGGAGAGAAACACGGAGATTTAAATATTTAAACCCAGACCGTTTTCTCCCGGCAGGGCCGCGGCCTAATTCGGCAGGGGTTGTGGCAGTGTTCTCGTCTTTGCTTGCGGACGGGGACTCTACAACTTGAACGTTTAAACACTTCTGGAGTTTCGCTCAGAGCCAGTGTGCCTCTATCCTACGTACTTAGCCCTCAGTGAGAGTCCTTTTGAATATGCAGCAGACACAAAGACGACGTGCCTTGCACGCTGAGACTTTCGGCAATCCCTGTGCTTCACGCTCACCGATAAAGCAAGCTTGAAGCCCCCAAAACCTGGCACGGGCTCTGAGCTCCAAGTAGCGAAGGCGGTGCCGCTCGCCACCTCCAGGCGAAACCCATGTGGAGGTGAACAAGACACGCTACTCACCATACCAGAGCTCCATGGCGCTACAATGGTTGATCGAATTGTAGTAGAATCGCCTATCGTACATACTGGTCCTCCGCAATGCGATCCGAAACGTCCGACGTTGTCCCTCCAGTTCAGACTCGTTGCAGCCTCTCCCACCCGTATAGTACAAGTATTCCAGGGCACAAGAAGGCTCCTCGACGCCTCATTCGTTCGCAAGCGAGTATCCCACCTTCCCCACGCTCTCCTGTAGCCTCACTATCCTCTCCAGCATCTTCCGGCCCCTCTCATCCAGCGTCTCCTTGAACCGGTCCTCTTTCATCCACCCCAGCCCGTGCTGAAGGATGTTCCGCGCGCGGCCTGGTCCACCACGAACCTCGCTCATACACGCGTGCAGCGTGATGCGTTCCTCGTGCTCGTCATACGTCGCGCAGTGCAGGATATTGTTGTTATAAAAGACGGTCTCCCCCGGCTGGAGCGTAACGCGGATCGCCCCAGGCATATCGAGCGGATCCACGGGCGCATCGAGCGTGCATGACAGCGCTCGCTGTCCGGGCGTGCGCGGCATTTTGTGGGAGCCGGGCACGATGTACAGGCAGGTGTCTTTGCGAAGTGCTCTGCGCGGTCGATGTGGACACGGTCAACAGGTGGGTACATGGTGCATGGCGAAGATCCACTTACGTGTTCCATTGGACCTGGGCGTGAACATGACGGTCAGCTCGGGTACAAAGGAGATATAATGACAGCAGCCGAGTGAGGGCGAGTAGATAGAACACGTCTCGGACGAAGGGAAGGGAGGATACGAAGCCGCGCGGTGGCCACCAGTAGCATAGAGACTTACCCCGTGATGCCACACGCCGAGGGCTTCCCGCTCCTCGTCCTCAGTTGCTGTCTCGCGCACATCGTCGCGATGCCACCTGAGTGCAAACGAATGTGCAGTCGGATTGATCAAGATATTGAACAGCTCTGTCGGTGGTGGAAGTCCCTCGGTGAGTACTTCCGTGTCCAAATCCCGATAAGTAGTATGAGAGCAAGGCGCACCCATCTGCAGATCGTCTTCCCCACACGCCATCAACTCGCACACGACGCCCACCAGCTCGTCCGAGGTATACCACCGCGCGAACGCGCGCTCGCCCAGCTCTGGGTGCATGACGTGCTGGACGCCCCATGAGTCCGGGTTGGCGTCGTCGTAAGGCGGGAACTGTCGCCCGACTGTCCGGCGATGCGGCCAGGTCCCCTCGCGCGTCTTCGCGATCGTGCGGGCGCACGCTTCCTCCAGCTCGGGCAGGAGCGATGGGGATATGAGGTCCGGGATGACGACGTAACCTTGAGTATCATACAGCTGCTTGCGCGCGGAGGCGTCGTAGGAGGGCATGGCACGTATGTAAGTAATGGAGATGGTGGTGGTTGGGCGATAAGGAAGTCGTTTACGCAGGATGAGGCAGGATATCGATGTTCTCAGCGACTCTGCACAACGATAGCCAACGCCGTGAAGGCAGATGACCATACCCATCGTTCTAGTACTACTGTGCATGCCAACGTCGCGTGATCTACAATGTACTCGGTATTCCATCATCGCAGCGTCTGGTCCGATCTCGTGTAACCTCCGGTATTCGACTCGATCTTATTAAGATCATATTAACATCCCGGGGACACAGGCAATCCCACGCCGATGGGGAGCCTGATCATGAAAGAACATGCTTGTAAAGTCCACCACGAGGTATAGAGAGTGCACGTGGTGGGGCACAGAGGCGTGGGGCCAGGAGATAAGTAATGAAACCAGCGAATCCAGTAGTGGTTGCGTTAAAACGGCACACGCAGCCGCGACTACATACAAGAAGCTCACGGACATGGATAAGTAGAATATGCTCGCGAACCCAAGGCAATGGGAACATGGGAGAAATGTGTACGGAGGTGCATTATATCCGAGGTAGAAGGTGTCGTCCCAAACTCTCATCGAGCCCATCCACCGTCCAGTCGCTAGATTTCAGGTCGTGTGCTCGCAATCTGAACACTCGTCCACCCCACCTGCTTGGGATCCGTCCCGCAATCCGGTCACGTCTTCGAGCTCACCGTCTTGCGGGCCTCGACCTCGCCCTGCGCCTTGAACTGGTCGACGACCTTGCCCGCGACGCGCTCCTGCGCCTGGCTGAGGCTCGAGAACGGGACCGGGATCTCGAACTTCATCTTCCCGATGACGACCCAGACCTTGTGCTTTCTGACGTCGTCGTTGGTAAGCTCCTGGCCCCACTGCGGCGTCGGCATGCCGTGCGCGTTGCAGTAGTCTACAGCAGGCCCCGTCGAGGTCAAACGCGAACATCAACACGACGGACGCCGAGGAGTCAACACAGACGGGAATGGAGACGATCGGAGCGGGGAAGTGGAAGTAGAAGGGGAGGGGACGCACCGTAGAGCGCTTGAACATTCGTCTTCGGGGTTGTCGGAATGGACACGACTTTGCCAGGGTTCTTCGGTTTCGTAGACCAGGAGGAGAGGGGATCGCTCGTGGATGTAGGTCGCGTAGGAGGCGTAGGCTGAGGCTGAGGCGGTTTAGACGTGACCGTGGAAGGAATCGGAATTGGGGGAGACGTTGGCGCAGGTGGAGGAGGCACAGAAGGTGGCGGTGGAGGTGGAGGTTGGACAGTAGGCGGTGTAGGAAGTTGATGTTGTGGACGAAGCTGCTGAGACAGCGGTCGAGGCGGCTGCGGTTGCGGCTGCGGCTGCACGAAGGACGGCCCATACGTTGGATTGGCAGGCATAGCGGGTGTAGCGAGTGTAGCTTGAGGAAAATTCGCATAAGGGAACATGGGAAAGCCATGGACCGGAGGCGCAGGCCCCGGAGGAGCGGGAGACACAACAGGCTGGATAGGGAGTTGCGGCTGGGCAGGCGGGGGGTATTGCTGATACCCCGCGACCTGGCCATTGTTGGGCACAGAAGGGGGCCCCGCGGCGTATGGATACTGTTGCGGAGGATACTGCGAAGGCGGAGGCGCCGCTGGGGGCGCAACGTACGGAGAGTATGAAACGCCACCAGGGGCGGCACTGGGCACGCCAAAGGGCGTGACTGGAGGTCGCGGCGCGGAAGTTTGGTAGGGAATCGGAATGTGCTGGGCATGCGGGACCGCGCCGGAGGATGCAGCCTGAGCAGACTGAGCATTCCCGGGAACGGCACCGCCGCCAGAATACGGGTAAGATGGAGGTGGAGGGATGACTCTGCTGGTGTGACGGCATCGAAACAGTAGGATACTGCACTGGAGGAGGAGGAAATGGAACAGGGACGGGCTGCTGCCTTGGGACGAAACCCGATGGTCCAGCGAAACCGCCTCTGGTGCTACCCTTAAATTGACCCCCGAAGCCGCCGCGAGAAGGTGGAGGTCTAGACACTGCAGGCTGGTTCCACTTCCAGCCTTGCCTTCTAGGCTGCGCGTCATAGCTTTGCTCGCTGTGCCATGCAGGTTGGAAACCACCCCGCTGAGAGAAACCACCTCTCGGACCTGAGTCCCGGTAGCTCTGAGTCTGAGAAGGCCAAAAAGAATAACTTGAATCGAGACCCGATCCACCATGAAACGCGTCCCCCGTGCGCTGCTTCTTGTTCTGCCAGCCGCCTCTGAAGTGGCCACCAGCAGACGAGGGCCCAAAATCGTTGTGGTTGGACCAATCGCCACCACCACGGGGCCCACTATCGTTGCTATAGCCACTACCGTTGCCGTTGTCCCAGTTCTTTCGCTTTCTGTTCACGAACTGCGGCTCCTGCTGAGGAGCGTACGGAACATAACCCGGAGGCCTCGGCTTTCCTTGCAAGCGCAGAAAGTCGATGACGCCCTCCTGCACGGCGTAATGGATGACGGCGAGCCTCGCGTCATTCCTGTTGCAGTACTCAGTAGGCACGGTGTATCGCCGCACCTCCTGAGGACTGGGGTTTGGCGCGAGCTCCACGACCATCGTTGCACCACATGCTGCACCAGAGAAGGGAGACACAAGCGACGACGCTCAGCTGTCTGAATCACATGAGTTGGATAAAGAAACGGAGGTAACTGACCATTCATGTCCTGATCGAATTCAATAGCGGGCTGGATCCCAGGTCCTCGCACCTTGCGGTACTCCGCAGTCAGCAGGGGCTGGAGGACCTCGGATACGTGCTTCCGCGTCGCGGGCGACAGCCTTTCCTCGGCCGCCTTGGCCACGTCTCGGATGTAGTCGCCCACGCCCTTAGACATAGCGAGCAAACACACCGCTGCTTTCGCTTCCATGCGCTTGACGAAGCGCGCCTCGACGAGATATGACCTGACTTCCCCAGGTCGCTCGAGACGGAGCAGACATCCATGAACTTCGGTGTGTTAGGAAACGGGAGACAGCAGTGATTCGATGAGCACTCACGGTTGTGTCTGGCATCCGATGTCCAGACGAAATTCGGGGCAAACTTGCTTCCACGCGCAGATTGTATGGTCGTGTTCAGCCACGCTGGCCCGTTAATGTCGGCCGCACTGCGTCCGTCGACGGCTTCCGGGAACGGTTTGGGAAGCGAGTCGAAGAACTGTTGAAGACCGATGGGAGAGAATGTATCGGTTTCCTCTACGACGTCCATGTAGTCAGACGGCGCCCAACTTCGGATAAAGTCGATAACGCCATCGGCGAGAGCTGCCTCCGCGCAGGCTTTCCGAGCTTCAGCAGTGCTGTTGTAGATCGTGTTGACGGAGTATACCCTGGAGCTGCGCGGCCCAAGGCGGATCCGTAATGCGCACCCGTGAGCTACCGGTTCACCAATTTAGTTTGGCTTGTCCATACGAAATGGCCAGGTTAGTACGCACTCTTGCCGAACTTAGGCTCACTAATATTCAACCAAAAAGGCTTGACACGGCCGCTGGCCCACTCGAGACAGCACTGTTCAATTTCCTTCACAGAGTCGTCCATGTCGAGCGGGATACTAGGATGCTCGAATGCAACGGCCGATGACGACGGCTTGCTAGGTTCATCGAAGATGAAGTCGATGACGCCATCTGATATAGCTAGCGTACAAACACTAGCTTTGGCGTCGTACTTGCGACCGTACAGTGTATTTGACGCATATGTCCGGATGGCACCGTCAGGCCTCGTGATGGTCAGCGTACAGCGCTTGCCTGATAGAACAAGTGGAATGTTACACTGGAAATGAAATGGGCATGAGGACGAACGTACCGTGAGTAAAACCGTCCTCCTCAAAATCGAACTTGAGCGGTTGGGTGCTCCCGAACGCCTGCTGACATGCTTGGTGAATCCGCGCCACCGCCTTCGGGATCGTGTGCTCTATGTCTTGTGCTTGGACTGTTTGGGGTGGCGGAGCACCACCAGACGTACTAGCAACCGGCTGGAACAAGGCAAGGTCGTTGAAGTAATGCAAGATGGGAACCGCTCCATTCTGGATGAGGCCTTGTGAGGCCTGAGCGAATGTCGCGAGGCTGACGTCTACGGACGTAGACGTCGGAAGAGGGGCCGGACAGGAGGCAACGAGGGTCATTCTGTCCACAATGTGAGGGAACCCGGGAGCACTTGGTCAGAGAGATCGCGAAATGAAGTTTTTGTACCGTCCCAGCACGCCCTCGCCACGAGACACAACCCTGTCACCGCAAGACTGTGTCCGCTGCAGCTGTGCAGTTAGCCAACATTAATAACGATCGTGCGTGAAGCGCATACACGCATGCACTTGCCTATTTGCCATCTGCATAGTGGCCCGTATTCTGGGCAACCAAGCATCAAGAAGACGGCTCAACGTGCAAGAGGCATGCATACACAAGCTGCTTCTCCTTGAAGAGGGCGTCCTGGGATGGTGCTTCGAGATACGTACTCACCTGAACTCCTCCCAAGAATGGTCTCCGACGAGTACTAGGCACTGAGAGCAGTGATAGTTGAAGGAGAGACTCGGAGTCGGCACGTCGTAAACAAGTGCAAAATAGCCGAGGACCCCACGGAAGGTTCGGCTTCTGCCGGAAGCAGGCGTCTGTACCTGCACTCCTCGTACCCAGGCTCCGACTGCACGCCCTTATTTACCTCAACTCTCGGACAATGGACCTCATCACTTTCTGCACATCCTGCACTCCCTCCTTGTCGTTGTCTGTAACACAACACTGTTCCAACACTCTTTTTTACTTCTTGCCGTTGCACGTCAATATATCTGTATCGTCAACACCCATCGCCTGAAATCCATCCTCCTCTGCGGACGCTCGAGGGAGAGCGTGACGTTCGCACCTTGAAGAGTGGAGTGGCTGAGCATGGTCGAAGCTGGGAGCCGTGGTGAGTGAAGGATTCGGGCACAATGCAACTAGGTGAAGGGGATGAGGGGACCCGGAGCCTCGAGCTTTGGGGTTTGGTGGACATGCGCCGCGCATTCTGGTCGAGGAGCAGGTGAGTCTTCAATGCTACCCATATGGCAAACCACATACATATCTTGGCAAATTACCCATTCTCCACTCTGTGGACTACATCGCGCCTTCGTCTGCCCATTGCCTCGTTTGCTCGGTGTTCCAAATCCACCTTCGTCGTGTCGTCAGTCTCGCGTCTCGCCGCCAGTTCTTTCGACTGCTTGTGCAATACAGCATGCCGGAAATCTGTCAAATAGGATGGTGGCGGGTGCCGATAGCGATATCGATGACCAGGTGACCGTTCTAGGGATGGGCTGGGTCATACTAAGGTCAGGCTGCTAGGTTCGATGGGCTTGCGCGGACGTGCGCAGACACCTTGACATCGTCTTTGCATTCTCATGCTGTCGCAACAAGCCACTGGGCCCGGATTGCGTCATTTTGCGAGCACATCGCGATGTCCCTCAGGGCAAACATCCGCGCCTCAATACATAAGGAGGCAGGAGCGCAAAACGCCCCTCGGGCGCCCATCTCTGCCCTTCGTTCCTTCTCACCATGTCGATCAGCCAGTTCCACAAGTTGAGCGACGCGCATAAAAACGCATGGACCTCGGGGAAGCTCCGAACTGACGATCGATCGCTTTGATTTGACACAGGGAGCCCGAGTTCGAGACCCTCCAGCTTCATGCTGGTCAGGAGCCGGACCCAGCAACGAACGCCAGAGCCCCGCCCATCTATGCTAGCACCAGTTTCGTCTTTAATAACTCCCAGGTAAGCCACTCTGCCATTCTGGGCAATTTGGCGACTGACCGACAAATTCCCAGCATGGTGCAGATCTTTTCGGTTTGAGGTCTCTTCCCCGTCATTCTTCCATCACGAATGCGTCGGGGTTGATGCGAGGCTTCTAGGGCTCTAGGCAACATTTACTCTCGCATTGGAAATCCTACAGTCGTACGTGTACCTCTCGTGATGTGTTCAACGAACCTCACCCCAAGATGACAGGATGTCTTCGAGAAACGCATTGCTGCACTTGAAGGAGGGGCTGCTGCCGTTGCGGCGTCCAGTGGTCAATCCGCGCAGTTCATGGCCATCACTGCTATCGCAAAGGCCGGGGACAACATCATTTCGACGTGAGTGACAATTGTCGCTATATGTTTTACTACAAAGATGAATTCATTCTCTGTGCTTCCTTCAGTTCCTACCTGTACGGCGGAGTAGGTCAAACGTACATGTACCCGTGAGACCTGTGCTAACGTTGCAATAAAGACCTATAATCAGTTTAAAGGTAGACATATAATATGGAACTTACATAGTCTCTTTGCCCAACCTGACTTTCTTATATTGACTAGTCTACCTGAAGCGGTTCGATATCGGCATCAAGTTTGTTGAAAGCTCTGATCCCGCTGCGTTCGCCGCCGCGATCGACGAGAAGACGAAGGCGATTTACGTCGAATCCATTGGGAATCCAAAATACAATGTCGCGTCACTCCCCGAATTGGCCAAGGTTGCGCATGAACACGGCATCCCCTTGATCGTCGACAACACTTTCGGCATGGGAGGTAAGCAAAGGTGTCGCATATACTCAACACGAGTCAACGCTAACCTTGGGCTGAAGGCTACCTCGTCCGCCCAATCGACCATGGCGCCGATATTGTCGTCCATAGCGCAACGAAGTGGATTGGAGGTCACGGTACAACGATCGGCGGTGTCGTCATCGACTCCGGTGCGACCTATCCCACCTCTCAGCGTATGCTCAGACTGACCACTCTTGCGTAGGCAAGTTCGACTGGGCGAAGTCGGGTCGGTTCTCCGACTTCACCGAGCCTTCAGAAGGCTACCACGGCCTCAAGTTCAGCGAGACATTCGGCCCCGTGGCATTCGCCGTCAAGGTCCGCGTCGAGGTCCTGCGTGACCTCGGCTCGGCTCTCAACCCCTTCGGCGCGTTCCTCCTCCTGCAAGGCCTCGAGACGCTCTCACTACGCGCGCAGCGCCATTCGGACAACGCCCTTGCCCTAGCGCAGTGCGTTCATCCCCTGGACCTCCCTGTTCCACGACCAGACTCGCTCACGTGTCTGACAGATGGCTCGTGCAGCATCCAAAGATCGCTTGGGTGTCGTACCTCGGCCTGCCCTCTCACGAGTTCTACAAAGAGGCGCTCCGCCTCCTGCGCCCGAACGCTTTCGGCGGGATGCTGAGCTTCGGCGTCAAGGGGAGCAACGCGAAGGTCGGGAGCGAGGTCGTCGACCGCCTGCGCCTCGCGAGCAACCTCGCGAACGTCGGCGACGCGAAAACGCTCGTCATCCACCCCGCAACGACGACGCACCAGCAGCTCACGGATGAGGAGCAGCTCGCGTCGGGCGTCACGCCTGATCTCATTCGGGTGCGTGTTTTTTTTCTACCTTTGGAGTACGCAGGCTGTTGCTTAGGAGAGGCGCAGGTATCGGTCGGGATCGAGAACATTGCGGACATCATCGCGGATTTTGAGTACGCCCTCCAAATTGTCCCTTGATCGTCTTTTCGCGCCATAGAGGCACGGAAAATCCGTCCAACGGAAAGAACTAGTGTCGAATCGGACTGGTTGAAGCGTATGTACTACTGTAACATTATCCTACTACATTTATGGGCTTCGCCAGCTCTCTCCTGCTCTTGAAGGTGATGTCGGATTGCTCGCTAGGAGTTCTGCGTCGCTAACCTTCTGGAATGCCCTTGGCCGATCACCCATCGATATCGTCTTGGTTATCTCCTATGCAACTCCTGAGTTGCATGTCCTACCCACCTTCGAATGGTGGCATGTCCACTGTTCTTGTGCCTGACACTTACAAGCTACCGCTGATCGTCGACATCACCCTCCGGATTGGTAGATACCTGCTGCGACCCATCGAGTGCGGCGCTGACATCGTCGGCCACGGCGCAACAAAATGGGATGGTGCACATGGCATGACAAGAGTTGGGCTGATCGTCGACAGCGGTGCGCCCTTTCCTTGCAACGTGACCTTTTCGCTGATCACTCTCCGCCCCTGGAAGGTTCAGTTTGACCATCTCTGGGAAGTTTCCGGAATTCACTGAGCGTATTATGGCGTCCAGTAAGTACAGCGGAGGCATTTCTCCCCGCCGCCCGCCAGTGCGCCGTTAAGGTTCGCACCGACATCTTGGTCGACGTTGGGTCCGCACTCGCCCCCTTCGGTGCGTGCGTTCCTACCGCTTCAAGGTATGAAAACTCTCCGCCCTCTGGACCGAACGCCACTCTGAGACTGCCGCAAAATACGCTCGGCGCTTCTAGGATTCTACGGGCTCCTCGGTGACTGACCGATCCGGTCCTCTTAGTAGATGGGTTCTGCCACATCCGAAACTTGAGGTCTCCTGGGTGCCGTAGTACCTAAGCTTAGCTTCACATGAACACCAATGTGAGGCCTGTCGCCTACGGCGGTCGGGATTTTTCGAGGGCATCCTGAACTTCGCCGTCAAGGGGGACGGAGAGTTGGGCAGAGTGGTTGTCCACGCTCCTGGCCCAACAACAAACCTTGCGAACTTGTTGCGAACGTGGGCGACCCGAAGGCGCCCGTGGCTCATACTGCCACCACGACCCATTCTCACATCTCTGAGAAAGGGGGGCTCGCGACCGGTAACCGTTACCCCCGACCTCATTCGAGTATGCCCAATCTCCTTCAACTCGAATTATCCTGACGAACTTTGCGCTGCGATATAGGTGTCGGTTGGGATTGAACACGGTGTGAATAGTATCCCGGACTCCGGTGACATTGCTTTGAAGTTGCCTCGTGCATTCTCAATCGAGCATTACCCCGCTTGCCCTCAACAATAACAAGAGTGCTTTTAGGAAGTCCTTCCCGCGAATTTCTTATCCGTACAATGGCGTTACGAGGCATTGGGATAGCGCAAGAGGGGTCAGAAACTCAATGGTCGATGCCCTCCGGGGCCATCCTTCTTGTTGTGTTGGGACCGGCAGTGAATATCTTCACGACCTGGTGAGTCTCTTCTCTCCTTCAAGCACCCAATCTATGTGCGTGTGACTGCCGAGATGGGAACCACGTACTGTTTACTCTACAAGGTTGACAATGACGTGAGATGGTTGGCCTAACATTAGCCTGGTGGGCTCCCAGCCACTCGCAGGACTTCTGACGCCTTATGCCTTCTGTCCTCTTAGGTACCCTCAGCACAATAGTTCAAGAACGCTGAATCATCCCCTTTCCCAAATGGCCCGAGGGAAATTCGATCTTACTCCGCTGCTAGAACTGAGTCGGAACAAGGACGAGGTGCATGACTTGCTCTTGCGCAGCTTTCGGTAACCAGTTGCTCAGGTTAGGCCGTAAAGCCTTATCAATGGTGGCACCTCGGCGCTCCAACACGTACTTCTTCCCCGGCTGCTGCAACGGAAGAGGTACTCAGGGCGTTCTCCTCGCCTCTGTCCGACGACAAACGGACAAAACAATGCTTCTTTCCAGGTCACAGGCTCGTTTTCAAGCCTACGCGAAGACACCGCCTGGTGCTCGTGGCAGGGTCATCCGTCGCACGCCGTGTAATGCAGTGACAATGGCGTCAACAAGGGCTCATACCTGCGCACGTAGTCACTCGCACGATGGCTGCGCCGGGGAGGGGGCTCACGGTGAATATAAAACCCTCATGCAGCTCGCCGGGTTGGAACCAACAACCACCTCAACATGATCCCGCCGAAGCCAGTGAACATCTTCTACAAGTGAGCGACACAGACTCGTTCACCTGTCTGTGCCGGCTCAACCCTCACCTCTAGGGAGCCCGAGTTCGAGACTATCCAGCTCCATGCTGGGTACGAGCCCGACGCTGAGACTCGTGCTCGCGCTCCACCGATATATGCGAGCACGAGTTTTGTCTTCAAGGATTCCAAGGTCTGGCCTCCTGCCAACGTTCCCTGCAGTATGCTTATGGTCTCATCACCCAGCACGGAGCGGACTTGTTCGGTCTACGGTTCGTGATCACTGCTTTTTATTCGTTTTTTTTCTATATGTCTATGTTTTATCTAGGACAACGGGGAACATATATGCTCGTATGGGCAATCCGACAGTGGTATGTACGCATTTTACCCTGGACATGGTAAGCATCAGTTCTCAATCCACGTCTTCCGTAGCATGTCTTCGAACGCCGCATGGCTGCCATGGAAGGGGGAATTGCGGCTGTAGCAACATCCAGCGGACATGCAGCACAGTTCATGGCTATCGCTGCTATCGCCCGCGCGGGAGATAACATCGTCACCTCGTGAGCCCGCTCTTTTATCTTGCGCGCCGCCTTCCATTCAAACTCGGGTCCTCGTCGCAGATCGTACCTGTACGGTGGCGTAAGTGGTGAACGTGATACCGCTTCCTTGCGCGGGTACTAAACTGTCACTTCTTTCTCCATATGAAGACATACAACCAGTTTAAGGGTACGCCTCCGCTGCTCCGGCGTTCATGAATGAATGCGCCTCTGATCTACAGAGTTCAGTCTTTATGAAGAAGTTTGACATCACCATGAAGTTCGTTGAGAGCGAAGACCCTGCCGACTTCGCTGCTGCAATCGACGACAAGACGAAGGGCATCTATGTCGAGAGCATCGGTAACCCCAAGAACACCGTCGCACCCCTCCCGGAGCTCGCAAAGCTCGCGCACGACAACGGCATCCCGCTCCTTGTGGACAACACTTTCGGCATGGGAGGTACGCCCGTACCTTCCTCTCCACTCAACCATGCCGAGTATATGCGTGTCTAACGGCGGTTCACAGGGTACTTGGTCCGCCCCTTCGACTATGGCGCAGACATCATCACCCACAGCGCGACGAAATGGATCGGCGGACACGGCACGGTCCTCGGCGGCGTCGTCATCGACGGCGGTAAGTCGGAACGCTTGTCATTCTCTCTGCCCTTCCCCTTCTTCCATTCAACTCATCCACCGCTTCTCCCTTCCCCCCCCTCTCGGCGCACAGGCAAGTTCGACTGGGCGGGGTCGGGCAAGTTCCCCGAGTTCACCGAGCCGGCAGACGGGTACCACGGGATGGTGTTCACGGAGCGCTTCGGGGACGCCGTGTTCGCGGTCAAGTGCCGGCTGGACGTGATGCGCGACCTCGGGCCCGCGATGGACCCCTTCCCCGCGTTCCTGCTGCTGCAGGGCTGCGAGACGCTGAGCCTGCGCGGGCAGCGCCACTCGGACAACGCGATGGCGCTCGCGAAGTGGCTCGAGACGCACCCCAAGGTCGCGTGGGTTTCGTATCTCGGGCTCGCGTCGCACCCGTCGTACAGGGAGGCGCTACGCCTGCTCCGGCCTGGGGTGTTCGGGGGCATGCTGAACTTCGGGATCAAGGGCGACGCGGCGGTCGGGAGCGCGGTCGTCGACGCGATGAAGCTCGCGAGCAACCTCGCGAACGTCGGTCAGTGCTGAGTCTTTCGTCACCTGTGACGCTCGCGGTTCTCCGTTGAAGGAGATGACGCTGATGTGAAGGGGTTGTTGATATGCGGTGACTCACGTAGGCGACGCGAAGACACTCGTCATTCACCCTGCGACGACGACGCACCAGCAGCTGTCCTCCGAGGAGCAGATCCAGTCGGGGGTGACGCCTGACTTGATCCGGGTGGGTCCTGCCTTTCTCCGGTGAACTTCCTGGGCTCATGGTCTGGGCGCAGGTGTCGGTCGGGATTGAGAACATCTCGGACATCATCGCCGACTTCGAGAACGCCCTCAAGGTCGTACCGTAGTAGGCCACAAGGTATTATCTGAATAGGGAAGAAGCTCGTCGCTCTATAAATGCGAACATGTATTAGTAGAAGCTCGCCGTAAAATGTATAGGGTAAATCGAACAGTGAGCATTCGCATTCGGGGGTTATGGTGCACGTCTTCCCGAAAGGAACAGAGAGATGTTGTCTTTGGTCCCCTCCAAGCTGCTGTCCTCCTCTCCGACGCCATATAACTCTGCGAGGCGCCTCACCGCCGTCTCTGAAAAATGGCAATGATCAGCATTTCTGGATGATACTACACGGTCCTGAGATTCACGCTACCTGTCATATGCTTGAGCTGCCAGGGGTCCGACGGGAACTGGACGTCGGCGGGCAGCGGGTCCCCATTCATCAAAGGCAAAGGCTTCCAATACGATGACACGCTATTATACGTGCGCAGTTCCCTGTCGCAAAGCATCGTCAGCCTTTAATCAGCGTCGACTGCAGCCTTCAGAAGCCAGGACTCACGCTCGGATCGCCGCGGCAGTCGCTAGCTTCTGCTGCTGCACCAACGCGGCCTGCTGCCTCACAGAGTCCTCCTGCGCGCGCACCAGTGCAGCGCGATGAGCGTTGGCCAGCCTCTGCTCCTCGAGCAGCAGACGTTGCTGGGTCTTCGTCTCGCCCAATATGCGCACCAGGTCCCCCAGAAGCGTCACCTCGACCATGGTCACCTGGGAGGCGCTCGGCTCAGGTTCCCGGTCAAGTCCCGCCTCTGAACGGTCTTCTTGTCCCTGAACGCGGTCGTCGGCTGCGTGCGCCGCATCGTCTTGCTGGGGAGCTGAGTGCGGGACAGAGGTGCTCGCGGAGGAGAACATGGCGAAGACGTGGCTGAGGTTTCCCCTTGTGAAGACGACGTTGTGAGGGTTCATATAGGGCTACTGTGGCCCGTCCGGGGTGAATAGGCTAGCGCTACCCGCTAATGCCTGGGGCCCTGTCCTGCCAAGCAGGGGTTCTGTCAGTCGGTGGCTGGACATGTCCTGCTGGAAATTGCGAATCTATATACAACCTCACGCCCCGGCACGGGGCGTGCGGAGACGTCAACACATTCAGCGGGACAATCAGAAGTGTCGGTACACTAGTACTACAGAGGCGAGGAACGTTAACACAGCCCGGTACTGTACTCATCTGAGGCTGAAGGCGAGGAGTGCACCGGATTGTCCAGCCAATCTTCAAGTGAAATTGGTATGTGGACGGGGGGCTGGGACTCGGACATGGCAAGCAGTGCGTTGAGACTCGAGAGCGACAAGGTTCAGCGGGAAGGGCTTCAAAATGATAGTTCCAAGAAATGTTCGTTCCCGACCAGAATCGAACACACGGCCTGACGCAGAGCCCAACAGAAGCCCTGTGCACCAACCAACTGAGCCATCCGCCCTGCATTTTGGGCGCGTAAAATAAGCCCTATGTTGCTGTGTGCTTAAACCTGACGACGATCGGAAACAGCCCCAGCTTGTCGGACGATCGTGCAGTGTCAGTCTGACAGTCAGTGGTCCTCCAGTACGCTTGCAACCATCCTTACGCTGAACAATTTTTTTCGATTGGGAGCCTCGGTCAGGAATCGGTTTCACCCACCAGTGCACCAATGTCCATGCTGGTCCATGACTCACCTAAATATCTATGGCGATTTTCACTTGCGAGATAAGAGACCTTCCGCAAAGAGCGACAGTAAGGCCGCCGGCATCGTCTCCAAAACAGCGCAAACCAGGCGACTGGGCATATGTGGGGTGGGTGGAAGGGACCCCGGCCCTAATACACAGCTTCGGACTACAGTCGCGGGCGTCGGCGTAAAGACTATCGCACGGCCAGCTCACCTTGTCGGAGTATCATTGGAGGCGTGCACCGCCAGATCCGGGTTGCTCTTCGAGATAAGAGCAGGCTGTGACGCAGCAAGTTGCCCGATGTGGCTCGAAAGGAAGTGGACGTGCGCAGAAGCAGCGTGAAGGAAGTGTGCGGGGCGTGTGACAGAAGCCGGCTCGGCGCTCGGGGTGCCCAATATGGGGTGCCACCGGATGACGGGGACGGTCGCGTGCAGGATAAGAAGGGACTGTCCCGCAGCCGCCTCTTTCCTCCCCACCATCACCTCCCCCTCTTCATCGTCGGGGAGCGTCTTCTGCACCCTCTCTCAACCCGCTATCCTCTCTCCTGCCTAGTATGCGTCGTTTGTTCGTCGCTGCTGTTGCCGCCGCCGGCCTCGCCGGTGTCCTCGCCCATGACTCACATCCCGTCTCCCGTCGCAAGACCCTCAGCTTTGGCCCCGTTCTCCCCCATGCCTCGTACCACACCAACTCCGTCTACCACACCAGCCTTCTCCGCGCTCAGGACCCCTTCGAGGTCGCTCAGATCTTCGTCGAAGACCTTATCCGCGACATACCCGGTGGCTCATACCAGATTCGCAAGGACTCCTACACAGACCAGGCGACCGGTGTCACCCACATCTATGCCCGCCAGTACATGAACGGCATCGAGGTCGCAGACGGCGACATCAACCTCAACGTCAAGGACGGCGTCGTCCTCTCGTACGGTGACTCGTTCTTCCGCCCCCAGAACGGCGCCAGCCTCCACACCGTCGCCCGTGACGTTGACCCCCACGCCGACTACTGCCGCGCTCTGGAGCATGAAGTCGCCAGCCAGCTTCAGAAGGTCGATGTCTCCAAGCCCGACCATGGTGTCGATCGGGAAGCCCTCGGTCAGCTGGGCGACCTCTACGACTGGAACTGCCAGTTCGTCAACCTCCCGGACTTCATGGCGGAGTCGCCCGACTTTGCGAGCGCCGAGGACGCCGCGTCAGGCGACGTCACCCGCGCGCTTCTCCAGTTCATGATCGCCGCTACCCCGAGCGAGGATTTGAGCGGGGAGATGCTTGCGAACACGGCCAAGTACCTCTCCGACATGCACGTCACCTTCCAGCATCATCTCACTGGGGAGCACGCGCCGATTTTCACCGTTGAGAACGTCCCGGATGCCGTCAACCCCGTCAAGGGCCGTCTCGCGTTCGTTCAGGTCCCGAACGGCGACGAGACTACGCTTTCGCTGGTCTGGAAGTTCGAGGTGGAGATGAAGGACAACTGGTACGAGGCCGCCGTCGCTGCTGAGGCTCCGCACCGCATCATCTCGGTTGTCGACTGGGCGTCCGACTCCCCCGTCCCGGTTGCTCCCATTCCGCCCAAGGAGCAGGAGGGCGCGACGTACAATGTCTTCGCTTGGGGCATCAACGACCCGTCGGTCGGCGAGCGCTCCATCCAGAAGGAGAACTTCGACGCGCTCGCCTCCCCTCTCGGATGGCACGCGCTCCCCTACTCCAAGGATCCGCAGTCGAAGAACCTCCGTCTCAAGCACGCCTCTGCGATCAGGAACACCACGACGACCTGGGGTAACAACGTCTTCGCTCATGAGGACTGGGAGGGCCGCAACAACTGGTTGTCCAACTACCGCCCTGATGCCGGCTCGTCGAAGGTCTTCGACTACGCGTACAAGCCAAAGGAGACCACGACGGACGATGCACTCGAGGAGGCGCAGAAGTACATCAACGCGACGATCACCCAGCTCTTCTACACCTCTAACCTCGTCCACGACCTGTATTACCGCTACGGCTTCACTGAGGTTGCTGGCAACTTCCAGCAGTACAACTTCGGGCGCGGTGGGCAGGAGAACGATGCCGTTATCGCGAACGCCCAGGACGGCAGCGGCTACAACAACGCCAACTTCATGACGCCGCCCGACGGCCAGAACGGTCGCTGCAGGATGTACCTGTGGAACACTGCCAACCCGTACCGTGATGGTGATCTCGAAGCTGGTATCGTCATCCATGAGCTCTCGCACGGTCTGAGCACGCGTCTCACCGGCGGTCCTGCCAACTCCGGTTGTCTCGGCTGGGGCGAAGCCGGAGGTATGGGTGAAGGTTGGGGTGGTACGTGCTTTATCCTCTTTGCTGCTTCACGACGTTATCGCTTACCCAATATGCAGACTTCTTGGCTACGACCATCCGCAGCAACAAGGTCTACTCGGACTACCCGATGGGTTCGTGGGCGGCAAACATGGGGAAGGGTATCCGTAACTACCCTTACTCTTTGAACGAGACCGTCAACCCGTCGACCTACAAGACGCTCGACAAGCCCGGTTACTGGGGCGTGCACGCTATCGGCGAGGTCTGGGCGCAGATGCTTTGGGTTGTCTCGCAGCGCCTGATCGCGAAGCACGGCTTCGTCGATGACCTCTTCCCACCCAAGCCGCTCGAGGATGGTTCGATCCCCGAGGGCGACTTTTACCGGGTACGAGAGTACGATGCCCAGGGTAACCCTAAGCCTCTCGTCCCCAAGCACGGCAACTCCCTGATTGTCCAGCTCGTTCTCGACGGCATGAAGCTCCAGCCGTGTCGCCCATCCTTCTTTGACGCACGTGACGCCATCATTGCCGCCGACAAGGCACTCACTGGCGGTGAGAACTTCTGCGAGATCTGGCAAGGTTTCGCGGACCGTGGCCTTGGTGTCAACGCAAAGGTCGAGGGCCGCACGCCATGGGGTGGAGGAGTCCGCACCAACGTACGTCGTCCAATTTCATGGATTTGGGGTATATTACTGACTAGGGTGCTTCCGATATTAGGGTGCCCGCGTCCCTTCTGAGTGCAGTTCCGATGTTCCGCCGCCCAAGAGCCTGCTCCCGGCGACGACGACGACGGTGACGACGATGACTGGCCGTGGTTCGCCTGGGTCGTCCAGCACTCGACGCCCTTCACGTGGCTGTGGCCGTTCTGATTTCGCTGCTGAGCACTCTCTACCTACCCCGCGTCTCGATCGTTTTCTCCGTCTGGCGGGGCTTCTTACATCCGTTCTCGTGGACTTTTCGTAGAGTCCTAGACGTAGATGGATACCAGACTGTAGACGGACGTGTCGTCGGTGCGCGCTGTGGGGAGGTGTCGTTGTACTTTTAGATGCTTATCACTGGATACGGGTTTGTACTACCATCGCTACATCTATACGAGATCTATACATGACATTCTAATCACCTTCGAGGGATGAGCTACTGCCGCAGACACAAATCGACCGGTGGGTTTTTGCCTATGATCAGTGGCATAATAGTGGCGCACTATGAAAGCGTTTCGACGTCTCGACTGGCAAGCCTACCGGTAAGTACTAGTGATGCTGAGGCACGAACATGGGTTAAACCTTCCATGCTTGGGGTCAGATCGGGAGAGGCAATGGCGTGTTTTGGCTAAGCGCATCGAAGGAATCAGTTCTGAATCGAAAAAGGTTGCTCGGAGTGAGGATCGAACTCACGACCTCAGGATTGCCCGCCGGTGACGGTCATACGAAAGTATGAGACCTGCGCTCTAACCAACTGAGCCATCCAAGCATTGCATTCCAGTTGTGATCTCTACATGTTGACCTTTGGGCAAATTACTAAGTGTCCTTTCCACTAAGAGATTAGACCGGCAGTCCTTGCACCGCTCCCAGTATTTAGTCGCATATCCTGTCGTAGGCAAGCAGCACGTTCTGCGACACCGAATGCTTATTCAAGAGGCGAAGCCTGTCGGAAGGTGATACCTCGGATGATGTCACGCGAGACGAGTCGGAGCGAGGCCGGCGGTGCGGAGGACGCGTCTATTTGGGCTGCTCAGCGGAGCCACCGTCGTTGCTGGCGCAGACCACGCTCTGCGACCACTGCTCTCTATCTCTCCCACATCCGACTCCTCTCCTTGTCCGCCCTTCCTCGCCGTGACCCGTCGACGACGACGACTTTCACTCCTCCACGACTGCACGTGAAGGCCCAGCCTCTGCCATCATATATTACGACTCGCCTGCCTCGCCTCCTCGGTACACGCATCAGCACGCACCCGTTTCACTCTAGATATCCATCCGAGACTCCAAGTTCCCGTCCACAGCCTGCTTGTGTCCTCGACCTGGGGTCATCCATATCTCTGCATCGCACGCACACTCCCGTATACCATACCCGCATCCGCACCTTGACGCATTCTGGGGCCCTGACCACCAGTTGACGACTCTATACGACCCTCACCCAGTACAGAAGCTCGCCGACCCACACCATGTCGAACACACAGGATAAGGACAAGCCAGCTGCGCCCGTCAACGTCAAGCTCCTCCTCATCGGAAACTCATCCGTCGGGAAGAGCAGCTTGCTCCTTCGCTTCTCAGATGAACAATGGCTCCCAGAGGACGAGAGCAGTGCAACGATAGGCGTCGACTTCAGAGTGCGTCTATCCCTACTCTCACCATTTCTCTCTCCGTCTCCCGTTCTGCTTCATTGGCTCACGCGATGTCCGTTGTACATTCTTAGGTACATAAGATGGACGTTAAAGGCAAGAAGGTCAAACTGAGCATATGGGTGCGTATCTTCCAAAGCCCGCCGTCCTCCGCACACCTCGTCCAAGCCGCGTGCTCCGGTGCTGTGGCTCATGTACGTACGCACGCGATAGGACACGGCCGGGCAGGAGCGCTTCCGCACGATCACCTCGTCATACTACCGCGGCGCGCAGGGCATCATCCTCGTGTACGACGTCGCGAACCGCGAGTCGTTCGACGCGCTCCCCAAGTGGTTCGCCGAGCTCGAGACGTACGTCTCCAGCGCCGTCGTCAAGATCATCGTCGGCAACAAGGTCGACAAGGTGCGTGCCGCGGTCTCCGCGTGTGCGCAATGCGCATACACGCCTCGTTTCCAGCGTGCTGACGCGCTTTTGGTCCCTCCGTGCGTCACGGCGTGTGTCCCCCGTGTGCGTGCGCTCCGACTGTTTCGCCGTGCTCCTCCTCTCCTCGCTTTCCGCCTCCCTACCCTCGCTCCCCCATAACCTTATCCGCGATCGGCCCTACCACACGTGCGCCAAACCACCATGCCGACCACCACGACGCGCCTTACCGTGCCCGGCACACCCGCGCACGCACGCACGCACAGGAATACTCGCGGCAGGTGCCCGTCTCGGAGGGCCAGGCGTTCGCGGCGCGCATGAACGCGCTCTTCGTCGAGGCGTCCGCCAAGACCGCCGTCGGCGTGCAGGAGGCGTTCCGCGACGTCGTCGAGCGCATCATCGACACACCCGAGCTCTGGCAGGCCGCCGGCGCGCGCAAGAGCAGGCCCGCGGGCGCAGGCGGCCAGGACATGCCGGGCAGCATCGACCTCCGGCAGGAGCCCGAGGAGGCGGAGAGCGGCGGCGGGTGCGGGTGTTGATGCATGGAGGCTTGGAGGCTCGAGCTCTGGACTTTGTTGTTGCTTGTCCGCGTTGGGACGTGGTGTTGGTTGGGGTTCACTGTTCACTGGGCGATGGCCTGGTTCGTCTATGCGTTCCGTCTGTGCTCAGGGCATGGGGCGGGTTGGACACAGTCCAGTCCTCTGGCTTACGCTTGGTAGAGCGCCAGTCCCGGGGCTTCCGAGGATGGGAGGGGATTGGATCTGGTGCGGTGGGAGACTTTGTATGCATATAATTGCCGCTCGACGCGTGATACCCGCGATGGTGATGTTAGACCCGTCTACTGCTGCACTGCACGATATTTGCCGTTGAACATGCCACTACGTATAGTCTGGTAAACGTGAACGTCCAACCCCATCCATATTCCGTATGGGTCCTCACCGGTCTCATATGCTAGAGGCAATATTGAAAGCTGCTATACGCGTTTATATACACAAAAAGATGGCGCTTTGCGGTCTCGCGTGCCGGACTATCGTTGTGGTATCGGATGGCGACGCTTAACCCCATGTAAGCCTTGGTAGAACATAATTGCGGATCCTGCGGATCCAGCCCACCAAACCACCCGCTGCGGGTAGCCCTTCCTGCAGGTACCTGGTCGCCATCGGGTGGCTCTTTGGGTCCCTCATTCGCCTCGGACTCGGAGTCGGGTAGGGGCTCGGCGCGGGGCCCCGCAACCTGCCCGGAGTCCCTCTCAGGCAACGTCAAGGAAACAAGGGGATCAGACGAGGAGTTGGATCGCGTGCGACCAGCAGGATTGAGCGGGAGCGGCTGCCTAGGCCGCGGCATCTCCGACCCGTCCAGCTCCCTCAGCTCCGCGCCCAGCTGGTACCTGTGGCACGGTCAGCCTCCTGGGGGTCACTTTCAAGTTCCTGGCGGGACGCGATGGTGGTGAGGGTGAGCCGCAGGCGGAGCCGGACCCCGTCCCTCGAAGGGTGGTCAAACTCGACCTGCCTCGACGCGAATCCGTGCGCCAGCGACCAGGAGTACACGTGGATCGGGTGGTTCAGCCTGTGCTGGCGGGTCTGAGATGGGGACTCGGACAGGAGCGGCCCGTCGAGAGCGTCGGTGCTCAGCGAGGACACCGACACGCCGAGGACGCCGCTGCGCTGGCCCAGGGCGCAGCTGCAGCGGCCGACTTGGATCATGAGGTAGACCCCGCGCCGCTGTTCGGGCTCGTCCTTCGAGATCGTGATGGTGTTTTCCCGGGACGAAGGGCGTGCGGACGATCGTGGACCCGGCCAACAGCTCGCCCCTCTGCCTGCCGGAGCCTAGCATGATGACGCGGTATCCTTGCGTCTCCATCGCCGCTCGAGACCACCGGGAAAACTCGACCGTGAATCTGTGCGGCATCTTGCACAGCGCCTCGTGCAGCGACCTGACGCTGTCCGGCTCGATCGCTGAGCGCGACGGACGATGTGGGATGTGGACGACCGACATCCTGGGCGGCAGCATCGCGAGGGAGCGGGACTGCCGGTAGAGGGTGTTTACGGCAGAAACTGGCACGCTGCTCCGGAGAGCCTTCAGCTGGGCCCAGGTGATGTACGCGACACGGCTGTAGTGGTCCCAGACAGAGGCGTCGAGGTAAGGCTCCTCTGGACTGAGGACGATCTGATAGGCGGGCTCCATGATAGCTCCGACGAAAAACTCGTTGCTATTGGGGGCGTCGTGGGACCGCAGGAGGAGCGCCAGTAGGCCCCTGACCGGTAGTGTAGGGGGCAGAATTGTTTTGAGCAATTCTGCCGGCAGATATGGCAGATATGGCAAATGCCAGGCTCGGCAGATTTTGGCAGAATACTTGGCGCTTAGGCAGGTCTCTCAGGGACAGGATCGTCTCGAGGTCCTCTTAGGCGACCAAAGCCATTCGTCGCCCCGTAAAACTGCACGAATGTGCAAACCTATGTAAGGTGATGGCACCCCGTCTCCAATTATCGACAGTGGGGTACATCAGGCCAGTATTTCGAGGCTGAATACCCTTGACGCCCGCTAAGCGCCTCCATTCTGCCACATATTTGCCAGGCCAGCTGCCCGGCAGAATGGCAGATGCCGGCTGGCATTTGCCAGTGGCGGATTGGCAACATTCTGCCGCGCACACTACTGACCGGGTCCTCGCATGCGAGGATGGCGCAGTGTGTAGGGGACGTCGGGTGGTTGTATGGGCGATAGACGTTCAGGATGGGGAGGTGCATGCGGAGGCCGTGCGGAGTGGTCTCGAAACTCTGGTAGACGTCTTCCTTGATGGGAATCCCGAGACGCTTTTGGAACGCTTCTCGGGACAAAAGGACCGTCTTTGCAGCAGAAGGCCTGAGGCCGAAGTCCTTGGGAGAGGAGGCCAGCATGTACTGTTGAAGGAATGAGGGAGAGATGATGGCGCTGTGGGTGCGGCCCAGCAGTGCCCTGTCGGGGAGCTGGATGGGTGAAGGAAGGAGAGCCAACGGCTGGTCGTGCGAGCGGCCCCAAGCGAAGATTCGTCTGGTCCGAGCTCTGCAGGAGGATCGCCTCTTGGAGACGGGTGAACGCGTATCGACCCTCGCCGTAGTTCGTCTGCATGTTCACCCCGAAGATACCCATCAAGCAGTAGGCTTCATCCTCCAAGCGAGTAGTCCCCCTATCCTGCATCCATGCCATGCGCCGAGCGATAGGTATGTCCTCCAAGGGCTTCTGACAGGTAAGGACAGATATGTCGATGTGTGTCACCGATGAAATGAGGCCAGCAAGGTTGTACTTCGTGCCTAACACCTCCCAGCCACGGCCGGGCTCGTCGTCCGGCACCTTGCAGACGAAGATGACGATGGGAGGGGCGATGAGCTCTTGTAGCGTCCACCCCCTCTTGAACCACTCGCTCCGCGTGAAGCTAGCATCCCACTGCCCATCGGCGAGGATGCGTTCCGGGGCACCACATCGCGAAGGAAAGCATAGCAGGCACCCGAGTAGCCGTACCACGTATACATCGAGTTGATAGCTTCGGAAAGATCGGAAGAGCTGGTCTTGTCGATGCAGCAAGTATCAGCCCAGCCGAGCTCGAACCCGTCCTCCGACGCAGTCCTGCAGAAGCGCTGCAGTTTGTCCGAGAACTTGGTGATAGGATGGGTACCGTCGGCGCGCGCTTCCTTCTGCAGCCTGAGAAGGTCCTGGTAGGTCTGCTCTGGGACGTACTCGGGATGGCTGGGCTTCGCCCAGACATGGGACAGGATGGCGTAATGCACCTGTCGGGGGTCTTCTACCCATCTGAACTGGCCGGTTTTGGTTTCGATGAGCCACATGACGAGCTATCATATCGATGAATGCTGTCAGTCCGTTGTATCAAACTGCTGCAAAGCTATATAACATACTTCTGGGAGGTGGAGTCAAGGCGCGTCGCCGTTTGAGAGCGGAATACTGTTGCTGCTCCCTTGTTCCTACGATGCTGTACCCCTTGTCAGGCCGTCAATTGGCGTGGACCGAAGGGATGCACTCACCAGTCTAGGGGAGGGGAGGGGAGGGGAATGAGCTGGTCAGCCAGCGAGAGGAGGAGAGGAGAATGTGTTGGACAACCAGCGACAGCTTCAGAGCAACTTATGCTAAGTCCAAGCTACCGTGATACCGCAGATAAACAGACACGTTCGTCCACAATGGCACTCTTCCCAGTAACCTTCCTGGATATGTCCGTGTCGAGATGCCCCGGTTTTCCGCACTTTCGGCGATGTAACGGTCGGTGTGAGCAGAGTTCCGGGACCCAACGACCCTAGCAACATTCTTGCCCTTCAGCGTTCCGGTGCATGAAGAAAATGTAGGCACTTTGAGTGGACGTAGTGAGGAGCGCCATTTCCCTGTAAAGAGCGCGGCCACATCCTTGTGGATGAGCCATCGAGTCATTTGTCAATCAAACACACCAGAATCCGGAGGAACCACGCCACAGCCATTGGACCGTGGTGCGCTCCAACCGTTCCATTCGTCCGGTCAGGTAAAACCGTGTGCACTGCTACTACTAGTAGCAGATCTTGCATTCAATGCAAGGTTTAGACCGGGCGACGATCGACAGGAAAACACTTGGAAGTGCTGGAGCTGATATGAGGATCGTTATCATTTCTCGTGTACGACTCACCTGTGCCGGTAACACGATTTGCAGCGCTCAGTACAGACTACTGTCAAGGCACTCCGGAGAATCGAACGTCGTGTTCATGATGCAAAGTCGGCGCCTTGCAACCGGATTCCCTCACCCACCGGTGTGCTATTCTGGTTACGTAGTAGGACAAGTAAGCTCTGACGTGGCCTATGATACCGATGGTGTCGGAAGACCTACTAAGTCCCGCTCAAATCCCAGGCTGTCCACCAGCAACTTGAAGGATCTATCTTCCAGAGCCGGTGGTGCCAGCTGCTCCCTGTAACACCGGAACAGAACCTCTCCCCTTTAGCACCAACTTGAGACGTACGGTTCCGGGGGCCCTGACCGAGTCGGGCTTAGCGGCACTCACAGATCTGCGTGCAGGCTAGAAAATGCATTGGCTAGAAACCGCGGAGAATTAGGGATGAATACCAGGATTATGGGCTGCATGATACCCACCGTGCAAGAATAGCGCGAGGATGGAATGTTGATGAGGAAGAAGTTCTCTGTAGAATATTGTGGTTACAGCGGCTCATTTGGAAAATAGTGAGACGCTCAAATTTTCCCTTCCGGTCACAGCGACGTGGGCGCATCAGTTTCCTTCCGCAGAGTACACCTCCCCCCAAATCAGCCGTACTTATCTTTCAGAGGCATACAATCGCCCCAGGGGCCGGTAGTTCTGGCCCATTCGGATGGGGAGCTGTCATTTTGAGTGCTGGTTTGTCGTTAGCTTACCCACATACGTATACTACAGCACGTGTGCCCTTGTGCGCATATATGAAACACAATGCTGCCAAGTAAAACTACAATTGAGTTCACGCACCAGAACTGATCATGAGGGGCGCACCTGAAATGCAGGTGCTAAGTATTCGCACCCGGGCCCGCTAGCAGGGGGGATCCGAGTCGTAGGACGACGGCCGATGAGACATGTTCGGACAGCCACTCGGACAGCGGATCTGAAGATTCCCCTGACGCAAATGGATGGATGGGGACGACGTGCAAGGACAGTGCAAGGATCATCGTCGGGATGCAGTCTGGGTCTGGCGCCTGCGCGCTTCTTGTCGCATTCAAGGTCGGGTGTTCGATCCTCGCTCCGAGCATATTTTCAGCTTGGTGATTTTCTGAATTCTCAGCTCTCAGGACAACCCACTGTCCATAACCTGCACAACTTGAACCAAAGCCATTGCACTCGCGATGCAAGTACTAGTGTCGGTACCAGTGATCATGATCACGTCCTACGACCTCTACAAAATACTACACGATGCGAACCTCTCTTAGCTTTTTCCGTGAATGGACAACAAGACACTTCAACCGTCCGTTCGAACACGAGACATCACGATACACCCAACTGCGACGGTACGTTGAAAGGACAGAGTACCACATAAATCCGCGTAAGCAAGTGCCCTGCGAGAGGGCACATGAACCAAAGTCAGAGCAAAGAGACAAGATCCCAAGCTATCACTGAGTTCGGGTGCCTAGCAATCAAGGAAGCAGTGGGGCTCCTTCATCCTCTTACGGATATAGGCCATGGTCTGCTTCTCCGCCAGCTCCTCCTTCGTGGGCTCTTGCGCCTTCGCCTTCGCCTTCGCGGCCGCCCGGTGCGCCGCGCCGACCGCAGCGCTCACGCTCTCCTCGACCACGGCACTCTCGTCGACGCCGCGAAACGGGCTGACCGCGCCCGCAACTCTCCTCCTCAGAGCAACGCTCCCGCTGTCCCCCTCGTCGTCGTCGTCGTCGTGTCGTCGTCTCGAGCCCGCTTCTTGCTTCCCTCCGCCTTGACGCGCTCGGGAGACCACACTATCTGGATGTCGTCCTCGCTCGGGCGACGCAGGATTCTCGACGGCGGGTTCCACGGGACGGACTTCTCCTTCTCCGACCTCCACGCGTCGTACGGGTCCATAAACTTAGGTGCAGGCTCGGGAGCGGGAGCGGGAGCAGGCTCGGGCGTATGAGTAGAGTCGACAGACACGCCGATTCCGCTCGAGCCGTCGTGCGGAGACCCAGGTCGAGCCGGGTCGGGGTCAGAGGCGTTCTTGGAGCTGGAGGGCTCGGCGTTCTGCGGCGCGAGGGGCGTGGCCGCCGTGGCGGGGGCTGCGGCGGGGACAGGCGGGACCGCGGGTTCACTGTTGCCAGAGCTCGAGGACGGCAGCGTCGGGACGGGGGAGGAGGGGGGAAGGGTAGAGTCATCCTGCAACTCTATGGCAGCAGTTTTCCGGACGGGTGGGAACACGCGAGAGCGTTTAGGAGGAGGGGGAGCCATGGGCCGCTCCTGGCGACGTTTCTGTGCGCGAATCGAGGGCGCGTGTGAGGGGGACTCGGGTGCAGGGCTGGTCGTCTTTCCGTCGCGCGGGGAGCCACTTAGGTCGACGCCGTCGAGACTAGAGGCAAGGTGGTGCTCGTTAGTGGGCTGCCTTGCCTTCAACCACGAAACGGCGGGCACTTACTCATTCGCAGCAGCCGCTGCAGCGTTGGCGGCGGCAGTCCGCCTGAGCGCGGCCCGCTTCTCCTCGCGGAGGCGCTCCCCCTTCTCCGGGTCGTACTGCACCTGGATGCCTTCATCTGTCTCTTCGAGGTGCCAGCACCCGATCGTGTCAGTGAGCGCGCGCGCGAATTTCGTGCCCGCGACGGTGTGAATGTCCTGCAGCATGTCCTGGTACAGCGCGAGGTTCTCGTCGGCCTCGATGTCGGCCAGCGTCACCTCGGCGAGGACCTTCCCGAGCTCTTCGCGCAGTTCCTTGAGCAGGACCTTCGTGCCCTCGTGGCCGGCCATGACGCGGCCGTACATCCCTTCCAACCACTGCGGGTCCTTGGGATGATCGGGCGGGTAGGCGAAGCGGAACCCATAACAGTCCCGGAACCATGGCGGGACCTTATCGGCGAGCTCTGGAGGGGGGCTGAGGGAGGCGCGGGGGAGGGGCTCTGATTCGGGTACAGGTGGTTGGGGGAGCTCCTCTGGGAACGTCGTGGACGACACAGATGGCGATGGTCAGGGAGGTCGATGATGACTCGCGGGGGCAGAGAGGGCTCACCTGGTTCGTGAAACTCGTACTCAAATTTTGAATATTTGGGAGGAGGGAGGTCGCCGTCCGAGAGCGCATCGCGGAAGGTGTCGACGAGGGCGCTGTTGTCCAAACGGGATGCCGGGGTAGTCGTTGCGGCACGACGACGTCTTCTCGGTGACTGAGCGGTCTCTCCGCCTAAGCCAGGAGAGCGGCGGGGCGAGGATTGCGTTTGTTCAGGAGGGGGGTCAGATGTGGCGATGGGTACATCGAGGTCCGACGTGGTTAGAGGTTGAGCTGAAGAAGGAAGCTTGCGTGGAGGCATTATGGCGGCCAAGCAGATGTTGTGGGGTAGAGGTAGAAGATGTTCGACACTGGGGGGGGAGGGAGAGATGGAGGGGTGGTGATAGTTGCGGTTGAAGTTGAGTTGGGCCACCGTCGTTGGAAAGCCGCGGTTTAAGCGCTAAGCGACCGGCCCATCCACTTACTCCAAATCAGGAAGGACACAACAAAAGCGCGAGTTGAGCGCCCGCGACCCAGAACAATAGCATGCCGAAATTGGCCTTGTTCTGAATGCAGTATGGCCAGTAATAAGGCGATGCGATTAGATATAAGTCAGACATACAGGTAACAAGAAGTCGCAGCCATGACGACGAGGGCCTATAGACAGTCGATCACGCGAAGGGTTCCTCTTCGCGCTCCGCTGTGTAGACGTAGGTGTTCTGGGGAGCCATGACGAGCGGGTTCGTGAGCTGCTCTGCCTGGGGGCTGTGAGCAGGGAGGGTAAGCGACTGTCTGACCGAAGGAGTCAAGATGTGTCCCTACCCGAACTGTTTCTTCAACAATTCGTCGAGCAGAGCATCCTTCCGCTCCTTCCAGCACTTTTCCTCGTGCCTCAACACACGGAGCTCTTCCACAAGGGCTTCGTGCTGCTCCAGAACCCACTTGTGCTTCGCCTTCATCAGCATGTACCGCACCTGCGGTTGCGAGCGCCCCATGATCAAGCCTGTCGCGGGGTTCTGTTGTCGGAGGAGGTGCGGAGGCAGCTCGTCCTCCGGGTCGTATTCAAACATGCCCGGCTCTGGAGTCAGTTGTCGGACGGGAGTTTGCGTTGGAGGCAGTCGTGAGGCATGACCGCCACCGTCCACAGGCGACATTCGAAACCCGTCATCGTCCTCAGGCTGCGCCTCAACCTTGAAGGTCGAGTAGCCGTACGGGTCAGGCGCATGTGTTTGAGGGGGTTCAGGCTCTTCGCGCTTTCGTTTTCGATTACCACCTCGGCCAGGTAGCGGCGGGGAGATGTTGTGCTGTATGCGCATATGCTTTGCAAGTGCATCCGAGCGAGTGAAGGACTTGTCACATTCTACATTCAAACAGACCTCAGAACCGTGGGACGAAACAACAATGACCGTCTACCTACCTGGACGTGGGCAAGTGAAGGGCTTCTCTCCGGTATGCGATCGGATGTGGGAGATCAGGGCGAACCGAGAGGTCTGAGCGATACCCCGGCGGACGCAACCAGACCATTCACAAGTGTAGTTCGACTTGTGCACCCCGATGTGGTCTATGAGAATTATCAGCACGCAGTCAAAACAGAACCAACAATCCAAGTCTGACACAGAAGTTCACTTCGATACACGTATGATAAGTGACTGCCCTGCTATATGCGCACAGTAACCGTACACGGCAGTTCTGCATCCTGCGTACGAGTGATGACCGATTTTAATACAACGGGTGTCCGTCTCCAACGAAAGAGTTGGATAGAGGATGTGCCCTGAGGATCAGAATCATTTTGACCGGAATACAGTCTCACTCGAAGGCTTGGGTAACAAGGTCGTCGGATGGTCTTTCGAAGCTCGTCACCACGAAACGAATTCTTGGTGCATATAGTCTAGATAGCTGCTACGAAAAGGAACGTGCAACTATAATCGTCGCAGACCTGGACTGGAATAGCGGGAGTAGAACCTGTCCGGAATACAGAATATACGCGGCTTTGATTCCCGGGCAAATGCCACTTCCACCAGACCTCCATTGTAACTCGAGACCGGGATCCTTCCACCTACAACAGCCATTCATGCCATGGAGAACAAGAGTTCGGAGTAGAAAGTCGCAAGACCCGGGTAGCCCAGTGCGCATGCCACCCGTGCGTGCGAAGTTCCGCCTCCGCTGGTACAGCCGGCGAGCATCAAGTATCCAGAACACCGCCGTTGAACGTGAACGGGACTGAAATGCAGCTCACCATTGTGAATATGCTCTATGAGCGTCGGTAGGTGATTGAACACCTTCCCACAATCCTCCCACTGGCAAGTCATGGTGTCCGCCTCCCGTTCCTCGCCAAGCATGCTGGCCTCTGCCGTCTGAGGAGACCCTGGCCTTGATGCCGACGGACCATAATCCCCACCAGCCTCCGGGTACGGGATTAGATCCTCGTCAGAGGATGAGTCGGACAAAGGGGTGTTGGATCGGAGACTGGGGGAAGGCGATGGGCTGTATACACTGCGCGCCATTGCGAGTGATCCTTCTGCAGAGAGTACTTGGGCAGGGCAATGAGGAGGAAGAGTGGAGCAAAGTAGAGTGCGTCGAGGACCAGTTGGAGCTTCAGCCAAGCCTCAGCTTGTCGTGCCCATGTCGCCGCCTCAACAGCGCACAGCGCCGGGCGCTTTTCAATATTGCTTCTTTGGCAGCGACCACGACCATCCCGCCATCCCTCCTTTCCAGCCCATCTCACGTCCAGGAAACCCTGTCTTGTAAAAGCAAACTCTTATAGAATCAAGTGGTCTTCTTTCGCCTGACTGTCGCGCATACACGCAGCACTCAACGTCTCGCATCTTGCATAGAATGAGTTCTCCCTTTGCGAACTACCCCGTGCCCGAGCGGTCGTTCATGCCATCCAGCACGCCTTCAACATCCGCAGCAGCGCGCGGTGCCCTACCCACCAGAGGAACTGGCGCGAAACGTGGTCGCAAACCCAAGAACGCCAACGCCAATGGGAATGGGAATGCAGGTCCAGAAACTCCTCGCACACCTTCCGCGTCCCAACCCCCCACACAATCCTCTTTGCAATGGACAGATTCTCACCTTTCTGGTGCTTCATCGTCACAGCCTGCGCCTGGGACGACCTCTGTTGGCGCGAGCTCAACTCCGGCGGTCACGCAGGACGCTCAAGCTGCTTTGCTTGCCCAGGGGCTCAGCCTCCCAGGCGCGCAACCGTCCGCAGCAACGCCTGGCGCGGGAGGAGAGAGTGGTACACCAGGGCCGTCGGGAGCGGCAGCGGGGGCCACCACCACTGGTGCACCAGCTGGGGAGGAGGATGGTGATGGAGAGGACGAGGTGCTACCCGCGATGGCGGACGATGACTATTCGGCCCAGTTGTCGTGGCAGAGTCAGTCGAAGGATAATCTCAAGTGCGTGTTCTCTCCTTCTCATGTAAAGCGTATATACTGACTGCCAGGTCCTGCTGCAGAGTCCTCATGGACAACTTCAGCCCCCAACAGTATGACCGCTTTGAGTCGTACCGTCGACATGCGCTCCCCAAGCAAGCTGTACGGAAGGTGCGTTCAATCATAAAACGGCGTTTCTTATCCGCTAACCATCTATCACGCATACAGGTCATCCAGCAAGCGACGGGGCAGCAGGTTTCGCAGTCAGTCGCGCAGGTCGTCGCCGGTTTTTCGAAAGTTTTCGTTGGCGAAATCGTTGAGAAAGGTCCGTAGCTTTTGAATGCACCACTCACAAATGTTTATGTCAACCAAATGTTGTATAGCGCGGCAAGTCCAGGCACGTCGAGGCGAGACAGGACCCTTGTCCCCCGACCATCTCCGTGAAGCGTACCGCATGTATCAAGAGGAGACAGGTCGTGTAGGCGCCGCCCGCCCGTTGAGGTCCAAGCGGCTTTTCGTCCGATGAGCATGCACGGTGTGCGCTACCGCAGCATGATATCTGATATGATTGCAGTTCACATGCGGATCTTTGGACTTGTGCGTGCCCCTACTGCCACGGCCGGCATGCGCTCATCTTTGTGCCAGGTAGATTATCAGTAATCAAATGTATAACTGGAGCATTGGGACTTTCATTTCTCCTCGGTATTTTGAACGAGTCAGGTTCTGTCGGTTAGTGGCCTGAGTAGCTACGTGGCCAGAGGACAACAAATCACGAGTTTGAAACGAGCAAAACCAAACGCTTTGTACGGTCACTACCAGTATGCAATCTCGTCCCGATTCGAACCCGTGGAAAACACGCACGCCTCGTGGCCAACAAACAAGGTACTCATGCAGGTCAATGCATCTGTGTCACCGCGCTTTACAAGACTATTCTGCAGCTCCGAAGTGCTTTGGACGTGCCGTTGGGTGCGTCGTGGCCACATGCCTCTGTTCTATTGTCCTTAGCGCGCTTCGAACTGACCTTCCTCATTTGCATCACCCACAGTCCCCGTATAGGTTCGCGGCAGCATCGAGATTGTTTGAATGCCGACAAAGCTCGAACGCTTGGACTACGGCAGGTCACCTATAAAAGACGCCCCATTCCCCGCCCCCTAACTGCACAGGCCTCTACTCTTGACATCGTTTTCCGGCTTGTGCTACTCCCGGTCTCCTCTCACTGAATCCTCATCTCCGTTATCCTTCCGACAATGCCTTTCTTCGACATACAGTTCCCTGCGCCCTTCAAGGCGTTTGTCGCAAGCAAGGCCGTGGTCGGAGCATCCGCCCAGGAGCAGGCTCCGCGCAGGATGAGCTGGACGAAGCTCGGGCGCAGCTTCGCAGGCGTGCGCAAGAACCATGCGCGCCACCGCGAGCGACGCCACTCGATACAAGAACTGGGGGAGTGGGCGACGAACTATCGGAATGGCTTCCTTCCGGTGAGTGGTTTGCTCCTGCGACGTGCGGTCGTTGTCCTTACGTGTTGTGCGTCGGCCTCGAAGACTCTCCCAGAACGACGAGGCGTTGATGTGAGCGTGGTGGTTGAGGACGGTTTGGCGGCGAAGGAGATGCCCCGAGCGGGTCTCTACCGAGTTCCCTCCTGCTCGTCCGAGGGGTCAGACTCCGATTGGACAGCGGTCCAGAGCGACGGCACCCTCACGCCTCCCACCACCATCTCGCGCACGTCCTCCTACAAGAAGGACGTCTTAGTCTACGAGCACGACGAGGGGTGAGTGGCCTCTCTTCCGGCCCCATAGTAGGCGACTAACCACAGCTCGTTTAGCTGCAGCTCGCAGCTCACCTTGCAACCAAGCATCGACAAGCCCGCTATGACGTCTGAACCGGACCTAAGCCTCTTCCCCGTCAAGCTGGTCCAGAAGACGAGGGCCGCCCCAGACGACGACTTCGCCTTCGTCGAGCAGATGTTGAACGGCCCCCATGTCTTCATCCCGGCCGATCCCTTCATCTACGACGGGCCACTACCAGCGACGTCCCCCGCACCCCCACCGAGGCGCCGCACGGCGGTGAATGGCCACTGAGCGAGTCCGGACCTCAGGCCTCAAGCCGAACTCCCGGTGAAGATCACCCCGAGGTTATATATTCCTATCTATTTTTCACGTCTCTCCTTTGCTCTCCCCTCCGCGACAGCACTCCTCTGCCCCGTCGTACACCACTTTTCCAAGTCGCAGCTGCACGTCTGGTTGACCGCCTCCAAATCCAGGGCATGCTTTGTTGCCCGAGTCGTTGCCCTCGCATACGGCCTCGACGCGCTCGCGGCATTGTGTATGCTCTCATCCATGGGCTTATGTCTTCTGTCTCGTCATGTCTGTGTCCTCTCGCCGTTATTTGTATCATATTTGTCTCTCCTTGTTGTCGTCACTCATTTGGGCTTGTGTGGTCAAATGGAATACTATTGCATTTACATCATTTATCTATCCAAACGCGCCCGACAGCGAACCCAGCCAGTAACGGTAGGTTATCGCGTTCCTCGGAGGAGGGGGAGGGGGAGAGTTAATATTCCCGCCCTTTCGTCTTGTTTACGGCACAACCTTGAGTGCATTGTCGAAGTCGGCAATGATGTCAGAAATGTTCTCAATGCCGACGGAGACCTATGGCAGGGTGCAACGGCACGTAAACGTAAGCAAGAAAACCGCAAAGCATTCCATTCCGAAGCTCACCCTGATCAAGTCTGGGGTCACCCCCGACGCAATCTGCTCCTCCACACTGAGCTGCTGATGGGTGGTCGTGGCGGGGTGGATGACAAGCGTCTTCGCATCGCCTAAATAACATCACGAGGTGCATTCAAGTTCAACTCCAACGTCGGGTTATATCCTCCGAGCACGACGAGACAGACACCCACCGACATTAGCGAGGTTGCTCGCGAGCTTCATCTTGTCGACGACCTCGCTCCCGACCTGCGCGTCGCCCTTTACGCCAAACGTGAGCATCCCCCCAAACGCGTTCGGGCGCAGGAGCCGGCGCGCATCGAAGTACGACTCGTGCGACTCCAGCCCGAGGTACGAGACCCACGCCACCTTCGGGTGCTTCTCGAGCCATCTACACGTCACTGCTTCAGTGCTCCGCAATCCTCCTCAAAAATCCAGTCAACGGAATGACGCGTACTTGGCGAGCTCGAGGGCGTTGTCTGAGTGGCGCTGTGCGCGGAGGCTGAGGGTCTCGAGCCCCTGGAGGAGGAGGAACGCGGCGAAGGGGTCCATGCACGGCCCCATGTCGCGGAGGACGTCGAGGCGGCACTTCACGGCAAGGACGGCCTTGCCGAAGGTGTCGACGAACCGCATGCCGTGGTATCCCTCCGCGGGCTCGGTGAAGTCAGGGAACTTGCCCGACGCGGCCCAGTCGAACTTGCCTGTGGTGGGACGTCCACAAAAATTAATTAATTCATGGCAGGTTGAGCAAGTGTGTGCAGACGGAAAAGAGGAGAGTGCGTCGTACCGCCGTCGATAACAACTCCTCCGAGGACGGTGCCGTGTCCCCCGATCCATTTGGTTGCACTGTGGGTGACAATGTCTGCACCGTGATCGATGGGGCGGACGAGATAACCTGTTCAGGGCGGCGATGTTCGTAAGATGCGCCAGCATATAGACGTTTTATTTGCGTACCTCCCATGCCGAATGTGTTGTCGACGATTAAGGGAATGCCGTGATCATGTGCTACCTAACACGCCGAAGAGGTCAGTAGAGCCCTGCGAGAAACTTGAATGTCGCAGGTATGGTGGCTACCTTCGCGAGCTCCGGGAGGAGTGCAACGGTATTCTTTGGATTTCCGATGCTCTCAATATAGATCGCCTTAGTTTTGTCATCGATGACTTCTGCGAACGCTTCAGGCTCTGGGTCCGGTGACGAATTTGACCCCGATGTCGAACTTCTTGAGGAAGACTGAGATCAACAGTCAACGCAAGTAAAATTCACATCTAGTCGATCCTGTACCCTTGAATTGGTTGTAAGTCTATGAGATTCAAGGTCACCAGCCCAATCCTTGAGGAAGATGTGGGACGACACCTACCCCGCCGTACAAATATGATCTATTTTTCTTTCCGTTAGCAATCAAGGGCACGCACGCCAAGGTATTTCTGCCTCAATTACTCACGACGACACTATGTTGTCACCAGCACGACAAATGGCAGCGATAGCCATAAACTGTGCCGCGTGTCCGCTCGACGTCGCGACAGCAGCGACGCCTCCTTCGAGCGCAGCCATCCGGCGTTCGAAGACGCCCTACATACCGACCCGATATATCAATAGACGGAAGGAAGAAAAATTGATGTATACGTACGACAGTTGGATTGCCCATGCGAGAATAGATATTTCCCAGAGAACTGTATGCGGTCAGTAGAGGCCAACTTTCGAGAGAAAATTTAGACGACGACCCACCGCAAGCCGAACAAGTCCGCGCCATGCTAAATATGATCAGAATTTATTAGCAAAACGGACTGATGGGTATCGGGATACCTTCGAATTGTTGAACACGAAGCTGGTGCTGGCGTAAATGGGAGGAGCGCGAGCGTTGGTGGCAGAGTCGATCTCCTGACCAGCGTGAAGCTGAAGAGTCTCAAATTCAGGCTCCCTAAATCGGAAAGCATATCAGTAACGTATGGTGATGACGATGTCTACACGCACTTGTAGAAAGTGTTCGACGCTGGTGGAGGAATCATCGGGAGTAGAAGAATTGGTGTTGGACAGTCCACTGTTGAGGCACTTACTTATATACTTGCGGAAGACACGGGCGACAACGACTGAATCATTGCGCCATCGTCCAGGTATGGACCAAAGGAGCAACTCGGAAAGCTGGGACACCCCTCACCGCACTATCGATTGACAGCATCCAACCGCACGGCATCACGAAGTATCTGGTGACGCTGAGCACGAGCGTAACCCTTCCGTAGTCGACCGATGAACCAGTCTGTTGACCGGTATGAAGCCATGCCTCCACACGCCGGCCAGTTAAACGTTTGAACGCCGACACGAGTCTGAGAGCAATTACGCTCGCCGTACTCACCCGCCTAAAACAGTAGGGAAATGAAAGTCGAGAGCAGCTACGTCGCTTCTGCGTGTTTTCGCAATTTCAAAAACGCTTTTAAGCATGGAAAGAAAATCATAGTTTAATCATATCAGAGAGATAGACTTGTCGTCAGTAAGACAAGCTCGCCTAGGTTGTTGCGTCGCCTTCGGGCCAGTCGACGTCCACGAGCATTGGGCCCTGTGAGAAGCCGGCGTGCTTCTTCGGAGCAGCACGGGTACGGTTATAAAGGACCCGTATTGTGTCTGTGAGTTGTCTGTAAGGACGTGTGCTGTCTGTCGTAGCGCACCGCTGGAATACAGTAGTACGTGAAAGCTTCGTGGGAGGCTTTGAAGGGGTAAGCTCCGAGTCGAGCTGCGTGGTTTGCAAGCCATGGCGTCTCCTGAAATAGGAGGGTACATCTGCTTAACTGAGCCCTACTTTTGAGTCAATACGGCTGCAAGCACATACAAGGCTTTGGCAGCTCCATGGGATGGTTGCCCGTTTGTGGGTGATGATTCCTCCGATGGGATGCCACGCACCGGGCATTCTCGCGACGTTCGCTGGCCGTTTGCACACGGCATCTGCTTATTACTGTTACTAAATTGGCTCATGATGAGGAGAAGATGACGAGCTCGGCCGGGCACTGGGGGAGAAGTGGGTCGTGGTTCGAGGTGAACCCGGAGGCGCCAAACGAACCACACACTGGCGTCCCGATATGGCAGCCGGATGTTGCCGAGGGGGTCCTCCTGCAGAAGCTCGCGCGGACACCAGGAAATTTTCTGCTCTTGTTTTCCTGCCACCACCATCTCCCTCCTATATACGCTCAATGTCGCCCGCGAGCGCTATGAAGCATACTGCTGAGCCAGAGAGGTCATTTCAACGCTTCGTCGTCTTCTACGCAATCCTCGACCCCTGGCGTCTACTTTAATCAAGGTGCCTTTTCCGCCCATTCCGGTACGTCCCTAATATTACTTCTATGTAGATTTGGGCTTGGTGGGAACACGAGCTGACCCTTCCGAAGATAGAGCCCAATATATATGCCATCATATTTGAATTCTGGTTAAGCTGGCAATGCGTGCTCATACTGCTAGATTGATGTCGGACGATTGATCCTTGGAGAGGATCCTGCCGCGACTGGCGAATTCCAGCTCATCTCTACCAATTGCAAGGCTGTGCAGACCTCTGCGAACAAACCCTTCTCGTCAACATCATCTTCATACGTCAGTAACTTGCATGCGATCTCATAAGTATCTGCACATCGACTCTTTTGAACCGAGGGGGGGGAGCTCTGCCGATTCCTCGTCGGATCAGCGAACTGCACAACAAGCACATCACAATCGTCGTACGTCCCAGCGCACCAGCTGCTTCTCTGATTGAAACACACCTCTATGTAACAGGTATGCCATACGCAAGCGCATCCCAGCGAGCTCAGGTTCCAGAAGCGGGCCGTGGACCACGTCCACCTCGCCCCAAATCTCATTCTTTGCCACTCCGACCCCTGCAACTTCAACATCTGATTTGCATCATATCTTTCTCCTGTATTCATGCGGCGCTATCCAATCAATTCATGACGCGATTGACCGGAAGTGACAATGTCCATCGACGTGAGGTATACCCGTACGAGCGGTAGATGCCGGAAAGCTGATGTACCCTCTATCTGCATTTACTTGCTCAATGCTGACAGTTTTCCTTGAACTCTATTCTGTTTAGGTTCACTTGGCTCGCTCTCGCTGGATATGTCACGCCTCCTGCGGTGCTGGTTCATGTCGCTTCACAATCAACTACAAGGTGCGCCCCCCACGACCGGATTCGTTCTTTGGGGTAACATTTGGACCATCATACCCATGTTCATGTTCTATTCATATCAAGCTCTCAGACACTTGCGCAAACCAGTGCGACGCAGCTTCCATTGGTACTCGTGGTGATGTCTTCCCTTCTCCGCCTTCTCATCAACTCCCGAAACGAGAGTCGCAAGTCATGGCGTTGCCTTTCTCGCCCGGCGCGAACCGACCTATCCGCGCCTCACCATCCCGCTCCGAATGTCAACGCGCACACCTTCCCTTCCGCTTCTCATTCTCCGCCGGCCTCGCGTCCACCCACGGAAGCTCATACCAGTCTCCGCTGCTGCGCGCCCTGTGGCTCATCCCATACAAATTCCTCCGGATCCTCGCAACACATGTGGCTACAAAGACTCCGCTCTCGCATCATTCGACGCGTTGCCCTTGGAGCTCGCTCACTCACACCTCGTTGCCCCCGCTCTCGTCATGGGCATGGGCATGGTGTCACCGTCACGACTTACGGCTTCACAGGCCGCTTCCGCAGCCAAGCGAGGACACGTTGCGCGCACAGGCGCATCTCTGCCACCTGGCAATCGCGTGCCGCGGTGGCTGACCACAGGCGTGCTTCGCCCACCGTGCCACCCTGCACCACCCTACACATACCAAGGCGCCTGTCCTCGAGAGCCGACCCGACATCGCGATGGGCGACGAGCCCAGCAAGCAGGCCGCAACCACGAGGACCCGTCACGTCGCCCGGGCGTTGTCGTCGACCACGCACAGCGCCCGACCACTCCGGACTGCATCCATCCTCCCCTTTCTCCTTTCTCCATTCGGGCTCTCGGGCACACGCCCGCCCACCCAATCGCCGCTCCCACGTTCGTCATCGGACTCCGCAGAACGGCAGGCCTTCGCTTCGCTCTCGCGCGCGCCCACGGTGCCTTCGCGCCTTGTCAGCGCGCGTGCTCCGGCGATCTACACCCAATCGTGCTCGCGCTCGGCCATCGATCTGTCCCGCGCGATAGGCTTCCAAGCTCCGGCACGCGCGCGCAACGCCTCGTGGATGTCGTCCTTGCATCGACGGAAGCCCTCCACCACGCCTCCCGCGTAATTGCGGATGCCTCATCCCGTCACGCCGTCCCACGACCGCGTGGGCTGGCGTTGTGCAAGGCAGCGCGGCGGAGGACAATGAATGTGTCGATCCTGTGCGGCGTTTGGGTGTGACTTTCCATATCGCACACGTCGATGCGAGTCTTCCTCGAGGGTCGATGACGATCCTTTTTCATCGAGTTCGTATCTCAGTGACACGGCAACAACCTGGGTCTCCGATATTATTGCTTACAGCTGTTGTAAAAACCAGCGTCGCATTCGGGACCCCGCCCTATGTGCCCGGATCAGCGGAAACTCCCGGCCGAGCGGCGCTACGCTGCAAGCAGACGCGCGCGCGCGGGGTCGCGTTGTCTTCGCCAGTCCCCCACTCGAATTGCTGTAGATGCTGTTACGGACAGGTAGACGATGGTCTTGGGGCAGCACCACCCCATTCCTCGACTTATCCAAAGCTGGTGGCCGCAGGGAGGGTCTTAGTTGAGAAAACGGGGAAGAGACCACGACGAGAACGCGACCTCTCCCGCGTCTGCCATGATCCGGGCACATGGGGCGGGGTCCCGAATGCGACGCTGGTTTTTACAACAGCTGTAATTTTTGATTTTGACTGACCGGCTGATGAAGGTGCGATTAGGCCCATCACGACGACTAGCGCTCGAGCTCCCGCCTCCATCGAGCCCATCGTGGGCGTGTCGATGTGACGTTGTCGTGGACTTGGCGAGTCTGTTACGTTGTGCGTTGTCGCCACCAGTCGCCTGCCGCTGTGGCCAAGGTGAGCAGTTTACCACATCCCCCGGCAGTGTTCGGTCGCGACTCGCAGTTGACGTTACTCACTCCTCGCTCTCCGTGGACAGCCAGGTCGAGCACTTTGCACCAAGCCATCATCGACTAGGTCGTGTGGCGTCCTGGCCCAAGCCATTCCGGATGCGCAACCGTCCTCCGCGGTTCGCCACTTCCTGGCTCCCGTCGCACGGCTCGGCCTGGCGCAGGCACGGTCACGGCACTGCGGTCCAGCTACAGCCTCCATGCTCCAGCCGTGCTGGCCGTCCCTATCAATCGCAAGATCAGCCGCAACCCTGCACAGACTGACTCGTCAATGTCGCCGCACCGGAACACCTGCCCGCACTCCCCGAACCTCCAGCACATGCGTGACTGCCGCTGTGGACGCACGCGCTGGAGTATGTAACAAAACACTCCATCGTTACCTCAAATGCCGACGCTCACGCCGTCAGCCACTCAGTCATGATCCTCACGCCCGTTTGCGCATGCATCGACCTCCCCGAATTTCGAATACATGACAGCGACAGCGTCATCGCACTACGCACTGCGATACTCCTATAAGTCCCACACATACCCGCTATGATACAATGTGGGTGGCGGTGGAGGTAACGAGCCTGATGGTCGGTTGGGTGGAGACACCGCGGCCCAGCGCACTGGCGCACCGGCGGGATACGTCAAGCGGAATCATCTGTACATGTCGAGGAATTCGCACTCGGCGCGATGTCGGGTACTTGCGATCGCAAACATTAATAAAGTACTAACACCGCGCGTGATCTACGCTGATCTAGTAGGAAACGTTCCAAAGAAGGTCCACAGGAGCCACAGCCCACAGGGTGACCAAAACACATCTATAGAAACAGAAACACACAGCGTGTACACCGAGACACGAGCCAGGAGGTCCAACACGAAATACAAGAACCGAGAAGACGAAGCGTAACTACAACCTGCTGCGCAAGGTAGGTGGGTAGCCCACAGAGCCTCCAAGTGTGAACATCCATTCATACATTCATCAGGCAAGACGAAACACACATGACTCAGACGGATCCAGAACGCAATCGACCCCCACAATCAATATCGCAACTCCAACGCTCAAGCGCTCAAGCGTCGAGCCTCCAAGGCTAAGCTGAACGCAACAGGGCGTGACACGTCCCGCCTGCCAGGCACCTGGAGTCCGGAGGCTACCTAGAGGCTAGCACCACCCCGCGTGCACCGTGCTATGTCGGGATGGGATGGACTTGCCGTCCATGGTCATGCGCGCCGCACTCTGCGGAGTACCGCCCCGCCTCCGCCGCCCGCGCGTCCAAACGCGTCGGAGCTACACCAACGCCATGCGCCAGTCGTGGTCATGGTCAGGCGCGTATCCACGCCGTGACGCAACCGTATCCTCATGATCCACGCTCGATCTGATCGATGATCCGGCGTCGGGCTGGCGGGAAGGCGGACTCGGGAGGCGCAGTGCGCGCCTCCGGCGCGGGGGTCGCAGGTGAGCAAGGTGGCGCGCTCCAATGTCCATGTTTCAGCAGGTTTCAGCGTGCATGGCTGAGCACACGGGCTACACCGGGTTGCCCAACGATCGAGCAAGGATCGCGTTGCGCGTTGCCGTCCAAGCCCGCGCACATGGATCATGGATTGTATGTAGTGCCCCCCGTCAACTCCCGCAGGGTCAGACGTCCCCGCACGGGCGAAGTCACGGCCCGAGAGTCGGAGAGTGGACCAACCCTCGTCAACGCCCCCAACTTACTCTCCAAGCAGATACCGATCGAGCCTCAAGGTCGACGTCGTCAACTTGGCACACAGCCGCAGGGGCACTCTGCAGAACAAGTCTACTCCTCCAATTCCATTGGTGCGTGCTTACTTTTGGGTTGGTGCGCGGGGCCGGCGGTCGTCCACGTTCACGGCGGCGGCGTGGACAACGGCACCGGTGCGCGCACCAGTTCGTACCGTAACAACCGTACTACCGTAACGCGTACCCGTACCGTACTTTTCTCTCGTACCAGACGTGTACGTATACTATGCCGCGTACGTATAGACGTATCGTACCCTACTTTTGTGTGTGCGTGCGTGCATGCGCGCGCACAGGCGGCGAGTGGTGACTCGTCAGGCGGATCCAGATGCATATAGCGTAGCGACAAAAAACCCTCCCATGACCAGAGAACGACAACAGAACGAACAGAGAGGATCAGGATCAGGATCAATGGATCGGCGAAACAACATGTGGGGCGGGGCGACGACTCGAATAAGGGCAAGTACAAGTATTATAGTGCTAAGTGCTCTTGGGAAGTTGGAGAGAGTTGGAGCAGCAGAACGAGAATGAAACAGCCGGGGGGCGCACGCGCACAGCCGGGGGCGACCGGGGAACTACGTAGAACAAAGAACGAGACAGTCGAGCATGACGAGGCATTAAAACGAGCGCTGCTGCCTGCAACGGAGGGGGACGGGGACGGGGGCATGACATGTGGGGGTGGAGCCCGCGGGGTCATAATTAGCGAGTATGAACAACAGCGCTAGCGTGGGGGGATGGGACACTGGGGGAACACTGGCCCGACGAGGATATGTACGTGGTCGAGCATCGCAAGAGTGAAGTAAAAGGAAATGAAAGAAATAGAGAGAACAGAGATGGAGCAGGGGCGTGGACGGAGAGACACAGACAGACAGACAGGTAGATGGAAATCGAATTATACAGTGAGCCGGGGCGCGAGACAGACACACGATGCACAACACGGCTATGGGATGGAGATGGACGGATCAATGGACGTATGCAGCACCGGACACCTCGAGACACGGGGAACGGGAAGTGGGATACAACAAATGACGCTGACAGATGATGACAGACCGGGCTGCGAATTAACTGGGGGGTTGCGAAATTATGTACGCCGGGAACCTGCTACTTTTTGTTGCGACCAGGCATAGCGAGCGGTAAAGACTGCGAGGCCTCTTCCCTCCCGAGTGCCCCGGACGGACGGAGCTGGGCAGAAGAGGCGCTTCTAGACGATGGCGAGAGCGAAACCGGAAAGTGACAGGGAACACACGGAAGCGGGCCACACGAGGACAGACCAAGGCCTCACGGCTGCTGGGTCTGCGGCATATAGCGCTGCGTCGCGTACTGCTGCGATGCGTGTGCGTACGCCGCCGGCTGATACGAGTAAGCGGGCGGGTTCGCCAGCGCGCTCTGGTACGTCGGCGGCTGGGGCTGTTGCTGCTGCTGCGGCGGGACGTACTGGGGCTGCTGGTGGCCGAGTGACGGTGACGAGTGCTGCGACGCGGCGCGCGAGTGCGTCTGCGGCGTGCCGGGGGCCGAGTTCGAGTTCGAGTGCGACGGCGTCGCATGCCGCGACTTGTTGTGCTGCAGGCACTCGTGCTGCCCGCTCGCGAGGAGCGCGAGGCCGATCGCGCCGTGGTCGCCCGAGTGCTGGTAGTGATAGCCTGCGATGTCCTCGAGTCAGCATCCAACATCCTTCTCACTGTGACAGAGAGTACTCACGAAGGCCGTTCATGTTCTTGTAGCGCCGCTGGCACTCTCCGACTCCACACGCATACGGCCTCAACCGCCTCTCCGCCTCCTTCTCGACCTCCCTCATCTCCGCGTCGCTCAACGTCACCTCGCCCTCACCTCCCGCCTGACCCGATGCGGCGGCCTTCTCGGAGCGCTTGCTGGCAAGCAGTTCCTGGAGGTGCTCGAGATCCTTGGGCGGCGCGAAGTTGCACGAGCCGTGCGTCATGTGGTACTTCAAGCCGTTCGCCTGCTTGTACGACTTGTTGCAGTTCGGCTTCGGGCACTTGAAGGCTTCGACAGCAGCAGGCTCGACGCCGGCCGGCTCAGCGTAGTCGACGCCCGAGCCGTCTGTGCCGCGGAGCCCGAGCCCGATGCCTGCGCATTCGAGAACGATGACGAGCCGGAGCCGGAGGGAGAACCAGCGCCAGACGAAGAGGCCTGGGCGTTCTGCCTGTAGGCCGACGCACCGGAGCCGCCCGGAATTGGCGAAGCGACGCGGGACGACGCGGGCGTCGAGTCAGGCGTGTTCCCTGCACTCCCGCTGAGAAGGAGAGCCGTCGGTGCACAGACGGCCCCGTTCCCGGCCTGGCCGTTACCCTGGCCGTTCTGGCTGCCACTGCCACTCATGGGTGGGAGCGCCATGCCGTGCTGCATGAAGAGCGAAGCGTTTGGGGCAGCACCAGGGAGGAGGCTCGAGTAGTCAGCGTAGCCCGCGTACGCGTTGAATGCGTCCTCAGGGACACCACGCGAGGCCGAGGGGCCCGCGGGGCGGAAGGGATGGTGCGGGTGGTGATGCGAGTGGTGGTGCGCGGCGCGGGAGGGTAGGACGGTCGTCGTGTCAAATGCCGAGATCGGCGATGCAGGCTGACTGGGATGCGGCGAGGATGCGGCCGAGTACGTCGCGACCGAGGGCGTGGGCGAGGGGTAGCCGACAGCGGCGTGGTGATGGGGGTGTCGGGGGTGAGGGCGCTCCGGACGACGGGGCGCTGGAAACGCTCTGATCGACGTCCAGCTCCATATCGTCTGGATCAAAGCCCTGGTACGCGATCGACTGCGGTTGCTGCTGCGCCTGGACGCGCTGGGGCTGCTGCTGAGAGGACGCAGAGATGGCGCTGGCGTCGGGGTAGTAGGATGGCATCTGCTGGCCAGCAGGAGTGGGAAGAGGAGCAGTTGTGGGAGGGAGAGGCTGCTGGGGAGCGAAGGGGTCGAGGACTACGACGTGACACTCTTCGAAGTGCTCGACAAGGGCGTGGAGGTCGGTGAGGTTGAGCCCACAACATGTGTAATCACGGCACTAAGATGGGAAGCGGATGACTATGGTGAAGGTGGGCGCGAATCAAGGAAGTACGTACAAGTTCGTCTTGCCTCTCAAGCATGGCGAGAGCGTTCACAATAGGCCCCGATCGCTCTCCACCGAGGAGGACATCTTGGTGAACTTGAAGTCATTGGGGCTGGAGATGGGAGGTGAGCAAAAGGCGCTGGAAAGGTCGCGAGGGAAGGGGGATACACTGGCAAGAACTCGAAGCAGAGACGGATATTCGAAGCCAAGGGAACGTGATAGGACAACGCGATGCGGGAAGGATATCACGGCGAGGCGCGATCAAAACGAGCATAGATAATGAGTGGACGATGGGCGGATCATACAAGGAGCACGTCAAACGAAAAGGGAGGGCGACAATCAAGCGGGATGCTTGGAATAGAATGACGAAGAATGACAGAAAGCAGGAAGACTCACTCTAATGGGCCGAGCAACTGACCGGGGGACACTCCGGGGTAGAAGCGACTGCCAAAGGAGCCGGAGCGGAAGGAAAGGGGAGAGCCGGCGAGGAAATGCCTTGTGAGGGAGGACGCGGTGAAGGAGCCGTTTTGGCCGGTGAAGGAACCGGAGCCCATGACGAAGTCCTGGGAGTCGGCCGAGGAGTAGGATATTGGCTGAGCAGTGGCCATGGCGTCGAAGTGAATGGAAGAGTGGAATGTAGATGAGAAGTCGTGCGAGGCTTCGTTAGCGAGATGGGCGATGAGATGGGACGGGCGATGTGGCGGGGGTCTATATATGCGGGGGGCTGAGTGCAGGAATAGTCTAGGACCTGCTAGGGAGCGGGAGGGAAGCACCCGAGGCGAGCGCAGACGAAGTGGTCGGGAGGACGAGAGAGAGGGAGATGAGAGATCGGCCAAGAGCGAGGACGCATCCGTAATATACGCTCCACCCTCCGGTCCCTCCTCTCCACTCCTCACTCCCATCACCCCTAGCCGCCCGCATCAACACGCCAAAACACTTCCTGTCACGGTCACATCCCAGACGCCCGCCCGACACGACGGCTCTCGCGCTCGGCAGCGTCCACGACGGCAACGCCCAGTCCCCGATCCTCCCTCCAATCCCATTCCTCCCGTCCATCTCCACCGTACAGCCTGCCCTGCCCCCGTGCCCACCATCCTCACCCCGACGTCAGCCCATAGTTGACAGCGCGCATTCCGTCCGACCCCCGCCCCGTCGCGCCCCGCCGAGCCAGGCGCACGCAGGGCCAACTAACCCCGCCATCTATTACTGTACCCAGCCCACGCGTCCCCAACCTTCCCGCACCGCCTGCGCCTTGCCTCCTCCCCCCTTCGGCAAAGCCCTCTGCCCAACCGTCTGCCACACCCTCTGTACCCAATCCCAACGCGAGGGCGATCTACTTCCCCGGCACCAGCGCAACGCCCACAGTGCACAGTGCGGCTCCACCCGCCCGAATCCGACTTCGACCCTGCCTTCTACACGAGCATCTCCATCCCCAATTCACAACTCTATCTCTTCAACTTCGCCTTGGCGTTCCAACTCTGTGCCCGACTCCCTCTCGCTCGCCTGCAATGTGCTTCTATCCCCGTCTGTGCAGTGCATCCCGGTCCCCCGCAGCGCGGTCCTCCACCGTCGGCCGATCTCCAATCCTGAACGTTGAGTCTAGTTTCCTCCAGCTCCTCGCGTGCCCGTGCCCGTGAGCACCGAGCGTTAGTAATAGTAAGTCGCGTCTCGTTCGACCCTGGAGGCTCGCCCCGTACACACGCCTTCCCGTCCTCCGCCCCCGTGCCCAGTATAGTCTGCCTTTCAGACCGGTTTCATTGTCCGCTCGACCTCGTTCAGCCTCGTTCGCACACCCACTGTCATGCGAGTTCCAACACCGACCGGTAGGTAAGCACACCACTGGCCACCGCCTGATCCCCATCTCCCCAATGTCCTCTACGGGCTCGCTTGCCCCGGCTCTCCGGCCCTGATCCCGACCACCACCCCACTCGCGCTTGTTAGTATTCGCGTGAATAACAATTCAACCCAATTACTCCGACGTTGGTGTTCGCAGCACGCGCAAGCAGACTCTAGCGAACTCTAGCATCGTACAAGCATTTGTACTCCATTCTACGCGCACACTTACTCTTAGAAGCACCCATTATGATCATTGATAGAGAGCTCTCAAACGTCTGCAAAACACATGTATCCCGGCCGACGGCGCCCAATGTGTGGCCAGGATCGGCACAGATTCCCACGGCGCAACACATGCTGTAACTTGAGTCCGCCAGGCGTAGGAATGCGCATCCCGAACGCCTCCTATCCGCCGTCTCCGCTTCGACCCAGAATTCGAGCCGCCCGCGAATATTCGTATTTCGGTCGTTTCGCCCGCACACCCCCCTGGCCTCCTCGCATTATTTGTAGTGGGGCTCGTCGACGAATTAATATTCGAACTGGGCGGCGACTGGATCCCGCGAGAATGCTGCGAGAACGGGGCCGAATCGACGCTACTCCTCAATACGTATATTGAACCACCAAACCCGTCGGTCTCGATCTGCCATACGGCCATCGAGAATTCGAAAGGTGCACCACCCAGCTGGCTGCGAACGCACCCTCTCCGGCGCAAACACAGGCCTTGCGCCCGCCTTCTCCAATCGCGAGGTTTCCGTCCTTTCTCCGTGCGGCGGACGACCCCTCAGGCCTCAACCTCGAGCTCGAGTCTCGCAGAGTCTCGCGGGCCTGCTTGGCGGACCGCGTCTCGAGCATTCGATATTCAATATTCAGCGGGGCGTTATGGGCGTGACGGGCTAAGATCCGTATCTTGCGTCTCTGATCGGTAGTAACGTCGATGGGGGTCCGCTGGGTCTGAGTCGTCCGGGGACCACCATGCATACTTACGGCCCGTACACTGCAGTACTGTCACTATATGCTGCTGGATGGGGGCGCATCAATCGTCGCACCGCGAGGTCACCGGTCGCCAACCGCCTCTGCGGGCAACTCGCTATTTCGGACGAAACGGCTCCACTCGTGGCTATGGGTCGTCTACCCGACATGCACGGTTCAGCGTTCGGTACTCAGTAAGTAGTGTTCATCATATGATGATCGAGTCCGAGGAGGTAAGCAAAGCAACATTCCCCCCTCGCAACATACGTAAGTATGCAGATCTATGCATCTCCACCGGATACGCATGCTGAACCATTAAGCAGCAAGCGACATCAGTGTTAGAACCGCAACACATAAGTACGCATCATGCATATTCTGTTGTTCGACGACAGCGCCGCACGGCGCCGCCCGGCCCAATCCCCGTCCTGAATCCTGATCAAGTGGATCATGATTCAGATCCTATCATCCTGCACTTAGCCGTCGACCCGCCGCACCGTCCTGCCGTCCGGTCACCAAGGCATGTGAAAGCCACATCAGCCCACCACCACATGCGCGTCGAGTTTCCACCGCTGGTCCGTCTGGTCACGATCAACCTCAGCCTCAGCCGACACACTGCGCAGCGCCGTCGACCAGGACCCAACAGAAGCTGCGAAGCCGCACTGTGGAGTGTATCATGCGCACGGATGGGAACTGTGCTCGCGCTCTGAACGTAAGTAGTCATACATACGTACTTAGACGATGAAGTTAAAATTGGGCGAGACCCCCATTTCAACGCAGCAAGGGTCTATTTTCGAAATCAACCAATATCCGGGACTCTCGGAAATCAAACGAGGCCCAGGACCAACAGGCACAGCACTGCGAAGCATAGTAGCATGATGCTCAGTAAGTATGTCGACTGCGCGCACACGACTCGGACACCCGAGTCCGACTCCCAACGTCGATATCGGACGTCGCACCCTGCACGTCGCACGACGATGCATGGGTACATGTACATGCGCACGCACACACATCCGCACTCATAACTTACAATGATTAATTCCTCAGACGGCAGAGGCTCGATCCCCGGTGCCTGTTTGCGATCTGCACTGCGCATGATGCCGCACGCCGCTGGCAAAGGCATCACCGACACTCGACACTCGAGCGTGCGGTGCACAACGGCGAACCTGATCGTCCCAGTCCATCATGCATCATCACTGGCAAGTTACTCTCAGCCGGCGCCACGGTGTCGCAGCGACAAGAGGCAAGATCCCACCGCCGCCACCGACGGTGAGCAATGAGCATGCGCAATCCGATCCCAACGTTGAACGTCCGGGTGCTCTCCTCCACGTGTGTACGATCGTCCGACCCCGAGAGCGCCCCCTCACTAGTCACTAGTCACTAGTCACTAGTCACTGTCAGGCAAGGGCCGACCCCAAGACGGCGATCGGGCTCATGATCAGCGGGCTCAAGAGTCAAGACAAGCTGGGCGCACCGTGCACGGCTGCGCTGTTCATGTTGCGATGGACCATCGGGCTTCCAAGTTCCCGCCCGTCGACCGTGTTGAAATCCCCCACCCTTCGGAAAGATTTTCTCGGTGGAGGGCTGTGGTGAGTTTTGTCGAAGCTTCAAGCTCCAGGGTCGGGCTGCTTCGCGGGAGGAATCATATAATTGCAAGCTTCAGAGGTGAGTACCGGTGCGTAACGTGCCTGCCCAGTGCCACTGGCGCAATGATGGCGGCGGCGCATCACTTTCACGCCTGATTCCCGCCGGTATGCACCTACTGCGCGTCCTTATCCCTCCCGCAAGCAGATTCGACCGTCGACGAAGTTCCTGCTTTATTCCCAAGTCACAGCAGACAGCACGCGGCGGGACAGAGCGTACGATAACCGCGAAGCGCGGCTGTCCCGGACTTCCCACATACGCGCTCATACGCGTCGCATCGCGCCCCTTCTTGAAGTTCTCGCGCCGGCAATCAATTGCAGTGACACCCGCGTACGCGTAAGTACGTTCGGACTTCGCAGAACGTACCGTCCATGATCCATCCCAAAGGCATGAGGTCGGCGCAGCGTCGTCCTGATCTCCCTCTCACAGTTGCAGCTTGAGCTTGATTGTCGGCGATCACGCCTTTCCAGCCCGTGCAAGCCGTCCAATCAAACGCAACTTACACGGGGCTGACGGTCGCGCAGCCCAAGCATTCAGGTACCCGCACAACGCAGCTGCAGTGATCCCGGATCCGGAACACCAGACAGGCGCGGGGCGGGTGGCGGGCGGGCGGTGTTACTGTACTTAAGTTCTGCACTGTCGCCGCTTGTCGCCGTCGGGTCCGCCAGCGTTCGGCCTCCGGCGTCCACGTACGTCCCCGCGCCCGCCGGGGACAGGCCCAGGCCCTCACTTGGTCAGGGTGGTTGACGGGCCCCACAAGGCACAATACCTGCCGAGTCTCTTCTTCCTCGCTTCCGCCGGCGACTCTGAGGCACGGTCTGCTGGTTGAGTGCACGATCAATATTAATATTAGTGGGGCAAGTCGCGAGAGGCGGTGCAGCTGCATAGACATGGACTCGGACCTACGGGCGTACGGAGCGAGCCGGACGCGCTGCAGCCCGCCGCCCCGTGAAGTTGCAAGCCTGATATTGATGATGCATGGAAGCCCGCCGCTGCGGCGAGGAATCCCATTCAGAATCACGATCACGGAGGTGGGGCAAGGAAGGGAGGATGGGGGGTGGGCGGTGGGCGGCACTGTACAGCGGATATCTGGATCCACCACCGTAAGGACGCCCATTTCCCACTTTGTCCGAACGTTCGAATTCTGAACCCTGACCCGCCCTGGGGCTTCCCAGCTTCTCCATGGGCCGTGGACAAATGCGCACATCCCAGCGAACAATCACAGGTAAGTTACGGGAATAGGGCGTGCGCTCGCAGACTGAGATCGCGATGTCGACGGGGCGATTGTCGCTCGTGGGGAGGGGTGGTGGGTGGCCGGGGTGGAACAGCGGAGGCGCGCCGCGCACGCGAACGCCGAATCGATAGGCTCAGAGTTCGACGTTCGCGTTCCAGGGAGCACCTTCGGGGGCTTCCTTTGTTCCGAGTTCTTCGTCTCTGTCTCCCACCCACCTCGTTACCTGCGCGCCTCGAGGCCGCGAGGGCACAGCGCATCGTGGGCCGTGGCGGGGGGGGGGGTGCGACCGCGACTTGCGCGAGAGTTTGAACCTTGTACAGCGACGAAGGACAAGGATCAAGGCGTGACATGAGCTTCCCTGCATCGGGGCCCAGCGGCTGGGGGCCTGGCTTCCTTGGGCGAGTAGTTGATAACGTACGGGTGCTTAGCGGGACGCGTCATGCGTCCAGGAATTGAATTGAGGATTTGCTGGCCGCCTCGACGTCGGGTGTAGTAAGTACACGCATCTGCCTATGACGTATGTGTCGTATGCGTCTGTATGCGTCGACGACATTGTCCGGTGAAGAGGGGGCGGGAGGAAGCTGTTGGGTCCGCATGCGCTGCGTCAGTCAGCCCGAGAAGCACGCGGGTGTGCGTTGGAAGGAGCAGCTGCTGTCACTGGCGAGGACTGCCTAGGCGGAAACCCAATCTGTCCTGCCAACGTCCTACTCGGGACCCGTTGCCAATCCAAGCGGGAAGTAGGTTGGCGAGCTTGATCCACACCTTAGTGAGCTTCGTCCCGTCCAAGAGACCTGCTTCCCATACCTCCCCGCCTGCGTCAGCCGTATTGCCCCCACTGACGAAGATTGTGACGTTCGACTCACCTGACGCACAGTACACGTATGCACACGCAAGAAGGTACGTTCCAACAAAGGCTTTGGGTTCCGCGCTGCACTGTAGCCCGCCACCTTCGCTGTTCGGATCCGCGCGCTGGCAGCTGTCTCCAGGCCACCACCTCCGGGCTTCCAACTTCCAGGCTTGTCTTTCGCCCCTCTCTCCGCGGCCGGAGTTCGCGACTTCTCAGATGTCCTTCTAAGTTCTATTTCCGCGATTGGGCAGCAAGCGTGCGCATCCTGATTCCTCCAGAGGTGTTAGTCAGCTTCCATCGGAGCCGCCTCGACGCCTTGCGGCCGTCGCGCATGTACCGGCCGCGTTGACTGGTAGCAGTGGTACTTACAGTGCGTGTGCCGTCGGATCCTGATTCGTACTCCAACGTCGGGACCGGTCTGTACCCGCAGGCCTGTAGTCAGCGTGCATCATATAATATACGCCCCACACAGGAGGAGGTACATTATCTAGCAAGTCGCGCCGTCGGCAACGAGCGCCAGCGTGTTCAAGCCTGCGCTCGTTCGAAGCTCGAGCCTCGACTCTCGACTCTTTCTCAGTCTCAGTCTGGGGGACATGGATGGAGGTGGCAGGTGCAGCGAAGCGCGATCTCGATAATACAATTAGAAACAGATGGCAGGCGCAGGCCCGCAGCGTGGCCCGGCCGCGTCTCGCGTGGCCTCGTCGCATCACGCGTCCGCGTCGTGGGGGACCGTTTTGCCTCGTTCGGATGCGCGCCTCTGAGTCCCATCGTCCTCGGCAGCGCGTGCCTGATTCCCGCCTGCGATCGCGATCTCGGAGCCAAGCCCGTGACGGGCGTGACGCCTCGAAATGGGAAGCCGCCCGTACGCGTGGTGGTCCGACGCACGCGATTGGCTGCAGCTGATTGGCCGGCGCGGCACGGCCGCGGCGGCTCTTCGGTCTGAGTCCTTGAGCGCTTGAGCGGCCAGCGCAGCTCTGGTCGACGTTCGGCGTGCCAGTGAGCTGCGCTGACTCGTGGCCCCGAGCTGATTCGATTTCTCAGTCTGACGCGACTCTGACGCGCGGAACACGTTCGCATCGTTCGCCTCCCCCACGTCCTCCGACACCCACTCGTCCGCCATGGAAGCTCCGAGTCGTGCATGCGCACCGAGCAGAAGCTCTGCGGGTGTCGAGTTGGCTTCTGCTCCGCCGTCGCCTGTGTCTTCGACTGACGACATCCGAGGCCGCGCCCCCCCGGCCTTGGCGTGGCTTCTCCCAATCCGGCGCCCACTATAGACACCGGTGAGAGAACTCGACGTCGACGGTCTGCAGCGCCTCCCTACCGCCGCCGCGGACACTGGACAGCCGCGAGAAGAGAGCACGAATCGCCCGGCCTGCTCCGCACGCGGCCGATATCGATTGGCGTGGCCATGGCTCTTCCGCGCTGCGCTGTGGGGCCTTGGTACAGTAGAGCCCACTCCGGACCCTCGAGCTCGAGCTCGAGCTTGGGGGCGGTGCTCGACGATGTCGACATTGACAGCGAACCGCTGCTCTCTCCACTGTGCTCCCGACGTCCTCTCCCGCGACAAGGCTATGGCGGTGCCCCCACACTCTAGATCCTCAGAACTCTAGGCCCTGGTAGCGTATCGATCGGCTTCCAGTCAGCGAGTACGTCTACTGTACGCAACTACCAGAACTTCGTCCACGATTGGGCTGACGACTTCCCCACCCAGACAGCCTCACGCAGACTGGCGAGCTCCATGGCCATGGTGGCCAAGCTCTGGACTCAACACGGCGGATCTGGGGCTTACGAGTCCGTTCGCCCCTCGCGATCCGTTCTGGATCGTCGAGTGGCCATGGGCCAATTCGTCTTCCGCGATCGTGCGACCCCACGCCAAAGTGCTCTCTCGAGTCCCGCTATGACATCCGCCCCCTGCCTCCTCCGAACCCACGCGTCCTCTCACCCTCGCCCGGATCGCCCAGCGGCGTTGACAAGCTCGGGCATGCACCAGAAGGAGAATCCTAGGATCATCTATGCAGCGCCGCGTTGCTGCCCCCCGACGCCTGACGCACCCGCGGCCATCTCCCGTTCTTCATCTGCAGGCTTTGCGCCAAGGAACCCGGCGGATCCAGCAGCACTGGTGCTAATGCTGGACAATGCCGATGCATTGCAAGGGATGCACAGTCGCCGTCGCCGCCCGGACGGGGATCCAGATGACGCAGTCAAGGTCAGGAATCAAGATCGGACGCCAGCCTGGGACGTGGTGCATGGACGTCGTCGATGCAACACGCGAAGTTCGAAGCCCGCGCGCACAGAGCAGAGCGTCATCGGATATCAGGTGTGTATGTACGCATGCGCAGTACGCCGTTTGTATTCAGTTTCGACATGGGAAAGGCGCCTCGCCGTGGCGGGCTTCCCTATTCCCAAAATCGCCGACTCGCCTCTCGCGCACTCGTCCCGGGTCTGATGTCATGGCGCATTAGCGCCCTAAATCGGGAGTCGGCGTTGCGGAGTCGGGGGCATTATTACTTGGTGCAGTGCGCGTTCTCTGGTGCTGACTGAGCAACCTTGGACCTACGCGATGCGCATTGCGTGTATGCGTATGCATGGGATTCTGTGACAGTATCGGGCCACGGTGTGGCCTGACCCGTTTACCCGTTGGCGCGTCCGACGTCAAATGCACCCGCCGGAGGTTGTGAGTTACGCTGGGTACGTGGACGTTTTCGGAGCCCGGGAAGGTCCGTGTCCCTCCATCCTGTCCACTCTCGGTAGTCTATGCCGTCCACGCACTGATCCGCGATTCATAGATGTCGTATGTTGGCTGCGCATGCCACTCTATGCACCAAAAAGACAAACACTGAACGCTTACTCAGCGTTTGAGGAGCTTGCAAGTTGCGGTTCAGTCGCTGACTGCGCACTCGAACTTTTCGCGAAGCCGCCCTCGGCCGTCAGTTCTGTCGGTCGGTATGTCTTCCTCCGTGCGCATGAATTTCATCGCATCTCTCGTCCATGACATTTCCATGCGCTCGAATACCATTTTCAGGCTCGAAGACGCGTCTCCTCCGATCGGACCGTGCCCTTGAAGCCCTCCGGGGAAACCGTAGCTTTCACCTTACGGCACCTCTTCTTTGGCGCATACATCCACCTCTACGCAACCATTTACGACCGGATGATGCACACTCCCTGTCAGCACATACGTGGCCAAGTTTCTGTTCCGGCCTCCGTGAACTCTCGCCTGGCTCGCCACGCCTCGAGTGCCGTTCGGGGCCCCGGAGTCGGACTTTACTCCTTCCTTAGGACTGACTGACGCGTCTTTCTCTTTCGTGCCGTACTGCGCACGGGAGTTTGTAAGTGCCCTCGCCGTCCCCATCTCCGGCGTGGTTCGTGGACCAATCCTCTTCGACATGGCGCGTGCGTGTATCCGCGCGCCTTTGTGGGCGTCGAGTGTGTGTACTATCCTCGCCCCTCGCGCTCATGATTCGTTCAGTCTCAATTTCGCTCGTGATTCTGATTCCATTCATTCATGTCCATTCGTGCCTGATAAGCTCGCTGATCCTCCCTCGCTCGAATCGCACTTGTCAGAGCCTCAGCCTGCCGCAGCGAGAGTTCGTTGAACATTCCCTTTTTCGTTCTTCGCGCCTCCAGCGTCCGCGTCCCCTTCCGCTCCCGGGCAGCATGCTTTACCGGGCGCGCACCTATCCCCATCCCAACCTGCAACTCCCATCCTAAGTTGCGTGCGCAGAACTCAGGTGGAGCCCGAGCAGAACCCCCGGAGCTGGACCCGGGTTGGACGTAAGTAGGGTGCGTTTCAGGCTGCGGGAGCGGACGTCGTCGCCGAGTCCCCGCAGACATGATGCGTGTCGCGTGTTGTCGTATGCATTATGCGTACACGTTCTCCCGCTTCGCGAAGGCTGAAGCAAGTTACGCTCGAGAGTCAACGTTTTGGCGTGCGCGGCACATCGGATGTGCCGCCCCCCAGGTCCGCGCTAGGGCGTAGCCGTCCGGCTCTCGCTTCTGCACTAGACGTGCCTTGCCTTGCCCTTGTCGGGAACACGAACTATGCTTGACTATAGTTAGCGCATAATTGAGGGAGTATTGCACCAGCCCGTTGCTCTGGGTTCGAGCCTTTGAGGCGGGGTGCGGTTGTTAGTTGTTCAGAGCGTGTCCTCCGTGGAACCCCGCGTTCAACGTTCACCGTTCCAACGTTCAGTGTCGGGCAACGTCGGCTAGTGTGTGTGCGTTGCCACGTTGTCGCTTGCTGTATGTCGTGACAACTTAGTCCTACTTACTCCGTTCCTGCTCAGGCTGCTTAGCGTGACATGAATGAATGTGTCGTGTGTCGACAATTTACGAGCGAACCCTGAAGGCCTGAAGACCGGCCACCCTCAAACCAAGCTTCATCTATCACGTCTCGGTCATCATCTTCCCTCTTCCCCACTCTTCTCCATCATTCACCTGCTCATACGGGCTGCGACAGTGCTGCGACAGAAACTCCTTGGCCATATGCTTGGCCGCAAGCTGTGCCCGCATATAGCCAGCACCTGGCGCGGGGTGAGTTGGGGGTGGATGTTTCGATGCTGTTGGGCATCACATCGTATGGATGATGCCCGTTATCAGCTGGGCATTGTCGGAGGGATACCTGTCCCGTGTACTTGTTCGAAACACCTGAGCTACGGTTCGAGAGGATGGCCGCGACGTCGACGTCTGTGTCCAGTCGTGTACATGTCACACGTCGCATTCGTCACCGTTCTTCGCGTTCCTCCATTGCAGTAGTCATGCGTTCCTAAAGTTCCCACTGCTAGGTGCAGACTGGGCACAGCGCGAGTGCTCTAGCGTTCCCCCGGCCCGTTTCGCCAGCTTCCTCGCACTCGTGATCCTGCGCATGAGCTCGAGCATTGTCTCGGTCGGTCAGAGAACGACGCCGACTCCAAAGCGACCCGGTGCCATGCCCCGGGGCTCGGCGTGCGCAACGTATGGTCATGGTATATGGGATCGGAGGCGGTTTGACGTCGAAACCTAATAACGCATACAGTACTCTACATGTTCCGCGCCTAGGCGCATCCCACATTCAAGTGCGCCGTTACAGCCGACTTCGCGAGACCGCCCCGCGCGGAGTGTGACTCGGGCTCGGGCTCGGGACGTACAATGTATGTACATGCGCGTACCGTATCCACAATGGATGTCGGCAGAAGTCGACAAGTAATTGAATCTCGTCACCTCCGCGTACCTGGGCATTCATTCTTAACATTCGGCCCGGGACGTCCAGTATTCGACATGCAGTGTTCAACATTCAGCACTGTCTGAATCGACGTCGCCTCTTGCAGCCTGCTCGAGTAATTGATACTCGTCTGCTTTGCTAGAAGCCTCTCCGGGTCGCTGGCCATCCGAATGCCGGGGACCCCGTCCTGGTACAGACACCGTCCTGCATTGCTCACGGCATGTATACATACACGCATCCTGCGCGCGACTCCCGAACCGCGAACGCTGTTAGCGTTTTCGCGAATATCGCGTATATCGGCCGGCCGCGATAATTCTAGTTCCTCGCGTCCGCGTCAATTTCGGCTACCCGGGTACCGGCTCATACCCGGGGCGAAGCGCAACTGCCCAACGGAGCGCGGCCGCGGAGGCGCTCCGGTCGTATTCTGCGCTCAGCAGACTGGTCACTGCAGGCCCGCCCGCCGGTGCTCGCTTGAGCTTGGGTTCGATGCTCGGGAACTGCGGCTGCGACGAGGTGCACGGAAGCGGCGAGACACATGGACGGTGCGAGGCGCAGAAGTATTGTTCGTGTTCGTGTCACGCTTTCGTGAGATGGATACGCCGCGAGTAGCGACTCAGCGCCCCGTCGGACGCGTCTCTCGCCGCACCCCATGATGTTCACGCTCCTTCTGTGGCTGCTCGTTCAAGCGTTCGAGCGTTCAAGTTTGGGCGTGACACCGTTGCCCCAGCGATAGACCACCTCGTCGGCCCCGCCATGCGGGCCAACTGGAGATGGGCGCTGAGCCTACGCGTCTACTACTCCTGCAAAACCACATGAACTGCCACATCGAGGGTACGGCGGATATTGTGGTTAGCTTATTCGCATTCGGATTGACGTCCGCAGCGCGGAATGGGGCTGGCAAAACGTTTTCGTGGCTGTTGGTTGCCGGATGGCGGCTGTGCTGTGCAGGTGGAAAGGAAAGTCCTTCAGCGATCCGCTGGGACTCTCCGGCGTGGAGGAATGCCCGGCATACATAAGTACTTACGCGTACGTAAAAGAGTGATATGGATATGTTCAGCCGAATTCTACGGTTTGGCGGCTTTCAGCCAGCCATCACGCGCCTGTGGTCGCAGCGCCGGGGGACGTGCGTGGCGGTCGGACCTCGTCGGCGGTAAGAAGGACCACTCTGCACAGGTACGGACATGTATTCGGGAGGAGGGGTCGATCATTGCTTTCGAGTTGCACATTTACGACATGTTAATGCTTCCGGGCTTGATCGTAGTTGCATTCATTCATGGGTGAGATGTGATTTATTTGAAGCTGGAACAACTGGGTCGCATAATCGAAACCTGGTGTCGACGATCCATACGTAGGAGGACTTGAGAACATACTAGCCCGAGCGCATTCAGGGACCAGAAACGCAGTACTGTAGGCAGCCACGTTAGGCATGTATCCAGACTAGGCTCGCACCATGCACACATACCTGAACCCCGAGTTCCAGATTGGTGCCTGCGCGAAAGAAAGAAAGGGCTGTGAACCACGGTACGGCTGGTAGCAGCATGGAAAAAGACGTACATTGCGAATTGATCTCCGGGTTCCAGGTGATGAACTGGGCGAGGGTGATGCCGAACTTGCTGTCGATGACGCTGCAGTTGTCGCCAGAGACGACAGTGTAATATTGCTTGCAGCCTTGACCCGGGGTGATCGTCCCGGACCCGGTCGGCGCTGCAGCCGAGGTAGTAGTGGTCGTGGTCGAGCTACCGGACGCTGCGGTTGGATGTTAGAGGACGTGCAAGTGCGAATCAATGCAGGCGGAATACTTACGTCCGGCGACGCAATATTGCACCCCCGCCAGGATATTCGTGCCTGGACGACATCGTGAATAGGGACTCGGTTCAATAAGATTGCCTTGAAGGGAACGTACACTGTGAGTTGATCTCTGGGTTCCAAGTCAGGAATTGGGTAAGCGTGATGCTGAACTGAGTATCGATCACGCCACACGAATCCCCGGATCTACCATGTACAATCTTGTCAGCGACAGTGGAATATGTTCCGAGGTTGGAGGCGCAGGAACGGGCTTACTGGACAGTATAGTAGGCGGTACACCCTTGCGAAGGTGTGATCGTGCCAGTCCCCGCCGCAGCTGGTTGAGAAGCATCGCTACGTTAGCATCGGCCACTAGTGTATCGAGCGGCGCGAGAACGTACGTCCTGCAACACAGTATCCGAAACCCGGCTGAATATTCGCGCCTGTGCATTCCTTAGATAAAGGGCATAAAACCGAACGAAATTCGGAGACGTACAGTTCGAGTCGACCTCGGGGTTCCACTGGCGGATCTGGTCGAAGGTGATGCCGTACTGCGTCTCCATGACGGAGCATGTGTCCCCAGACCTGAAGTGGGAGACGTTCGAGTAAGCTTTGCAGATCGCCCGACATTCAACGGTGAGTGGCGTCGTACTGCACGGTGTAGTATGTGCTGCAGCCCGTCGTTCTGTTCATACCAAATAAGATTACAATTAGACAGACACTCCTCGGGGGGGGGGGGGGCGGGAATAACGCACATGGTTCCCGGGGCGATCGGGCTAGTGGTGGGCGGGGGCCCGCTCACGCAGTACGCCAGCCCAAGGACGATGTTCGTGCCTAGTATGGAAACAGCGTTAGCCGTGACAATGACATCCTCTCTCCCCTCTCCTTGCCCCCCTCAAAAACATAAAAAAAGAATACGACGGCACGTACATTGCGAATTCCTGCAAGGCAAACGGACGGGCGACGCGGGTGACGTCAGAAGTCAGATGCTCCATCTCGGAATCGGTGCAGGAAACGTTGACGACGCGGCGCAGGACTAGTGCAGGACTCACACTTCGGGGTTCCATGCCAGGAAGTCGGTCAGCGCGATCGAGAAGTTGGCGTCGATCGTCGTGCAGGTGTCGCCAGACCTAAGTATTCAAACATGATCGAACATCATATCACCGATCGCTGCAATGTAAGTAAGGAGGAAACGTCGACGCACTGGATGGTGTGATAGTCTGGTCACAAGGTCGTGACGAATTAGCGTTCGTGTTGCTCGACCAATCAGCGTCTGCGACAAGTGCTCACCTGTGCATCCGGTCGTGATCGTGCCGTTCGCGATATTCGTGGGAGCAGGAAGCGAGGTCGTCGTCGTAGGGGAAGTCGTGGTCGTCGGAGCTGTGCTCGTCGGCGGGAGGGTGGTCGGAGCCGTGTAGGACACGTATGGGCCGAAGACGCAGTACGCGAGCCCGACCTGTGAGATCTCAGACACAGTCCTTCGTTATGGATATATATGCGAGTGTAGTATTTACCTGGAGGTTTGCACAGTTCGCATCGACCTGCGGGGATGCCAACAAGGCTAGATTAGTCGTCCTGGAGTCCTGCAAGCCGGGAACGGAGATCGCACCTCGGGGTTCCAGGTGCGGAACTCCACATCCCTCAGGCTGAACACGGTCTCGATTCCAAGACAGGTATCGCCTACATACGCAAAGGAGAAACGCGGAGCGCGCGAATGAGCAACGGGTCGGGTCGGGTCCGGACGGAGACCACACAGCATGTGACGTACCAGGCTGGGCAGAATAATCTTCCGCGGGGTCGTCGGGTGAGTTGCCAGACGAAGCTGCAGAAAATGGAGGGCAGCGTACATTGTAGGCACGAGTCCTCTCCGATCGTCCCGGGCGCGATCGTTGGCTCTGGAGTGGGCGTGGGGGTGAAGATTGTGGGGAGGGATCCGGTGACCGGGGTCACGGTCATGTTCCCGGTCCCGACAACCGTGCCAGTGGCCATGGGGAAATCCCCAGCTGGGAGACACGAGTACGCGTATGCCTGAGCATGGTGTCGTCAATGGAGGATATGGAGGACGCACCAATGACGGAGATGAGGCTCGCGCCGGTCGTCGTCACGACCAGCGAAGACGTTGTAGTCGTGTCTGGATATGGACTTGGAGGTGAGAATCGGGAGCGCGTACCACACGAGAAGACGCACTCCCAAACACGGCGACGCAGTACTCGAAACCCGCGAGAAGGTTGCTACACTGTAGAGGCGTAAGGCTCAGGTCGACGACTCTGAACTGGAGCTGCGACTCACATCAGAGTTCACGTTCGGGTTCAGCTACGGAACCGCGGTCAGTTGCGGGTGTATGCATGTGTGTAGAGGAGAAAATGTACCGCATAGAATGTGTCATTCGTTATCTGGAAAATTTGGAGGATCTAGACGGACGGCAGGGTTCGAACACTTGTCACCTCGCATACGGATAGACAGCACGACGCGCCTGTGGGCAGGTATCTAGACTGGATGTGAGTCCATTTTGCACGAGAAGATGGAAGAACGATGTAACACGAACCTCCTGGGACCGCCTCGTACCACATGCCACAGAGCGAGCGAACGGAACCGGGCGCAATGGGCCCCGTTGGGATCCTTCAGAAGACGTGAGACTACTATGATCATTTCTGGCGACAGAACCTACGCGATCGCAGTCGGAGAACCTGCAGTAAATTGGTGCGTCCATCAGACAAGCAGACTCCAAATGAAACGAGAGGCCGAGTGCGTGAGGTTGGCGTACCTGAAACCGGAGACAGAGTCATCGAAGGCTCGTAGCCTCCGCCCGGAGGACCGACGCATATACCCTTCCCGACTTGGGTGTCGATGTTTGTGCAGTAGGTGTTGAGTTGCCTGCGTCGGGTTCTCGACGTTAACGACGCACTGTTCATCGCTGCCGAGAAGGAACACATACGGATTCCAAGCCAGGAGTTGGCTCCAAGAGATATCGTTGGCTTGGTATATGCCGACGCACGTGTCGTTGGTCTGCACGGTGTAGAGCGGGCACGATCCGGAGAGGCAAACCTCCCCACCGGGAGCGGGAAGCTTGGTGCATGGCATATCCAGGCCGTTGATAGCGATAAATTGGTCGAAGGACAGGCTGTTTGCAGTCGCGATCGATTGACAAGTGTCGCCGGACTGTAGATTTGGTGTCAGAACTTCTCATCCGAACGACTGAGCTGAAAGCATACCTTGACTGTGTACGTCCCATACACACAGTTGTCGGCGGAGGCAGGGGTCAGCGTCGGGGCTCTAGATGACACTGAATGTTAGTAGAAAACTGGCAAGCAGTCTTCCGGAAGATTCGTACGCTGTGACGTTGTAAGAAGTTCCATTCGAGGCCGCAGGGTTGTTGGCGTCAAACAAGAGCCCGGCTGGGACTGTGTTGTTGAACGTCACTCCGCATTTGGACTGGACGGTCATCCAGTCTGAGACGCTGGAAAGCCAAAATTTTGAGAAAACGGTCGATATTGTCTGGTGGATGACATACAAGCTTGCGTCCCATCCAAAAGGGCTGGTCATCTGTATATTCAACGTGTCGAGTGTGCAGTTCTGACACAGGAGCGAAGGCGGCTCATCGACGATAGGCGAGTCAGAGCCTGTGGATGGCGAAGCCTGTGGAGAACAACATTCAATCTAAACCTCGTGCAGTCGGGAAACAACTTTACCTGAGCGATATTGACGCAATAATCAGACCCTTGGATCACGCAAGACTGTATATCTGAGGTCAGTATGCTAAAAATGCGATCTACTGGTGACTCAGTCTGCACGCACAAGACTCCAGATATATGCGAGGTATTGGAACCTAGAATTTAGCATGAGAGCTGTGAACCGATTCTTTAGTCAGAAGGGAACTTACGGGAACGAAGCTACGTAGCTTGTGTCGCCTAGAATGTACGGCCAGCCTGCACAGGCTGCGTCAACCGCGGCAGCGGTGGACACGAGCGATTGGTAACAGGTCGTCGCACAGAGCGTATTCAAGTCGGAGGCGGTGAGGTTCGAGACCGGATTGGACGAGCTGGGAATGGCGAAGACGATGGTCTCTGGACACTGCAAGCTGCTCGCAAGAGCGTCGGCGCACGCGGGCGAGCGAGGGAGAGGATAAATATCGGAGCGCATTGGCGAAAACGGCGAAGGTGGCCTGAGTCTGTGCAGACGAAAGACGAGCACTGTAGAGCAGAACAGAAGCGATAACGAAGGCCGATGCTTTGGACAGTGTCAGTGCGAAGGCGGGAGTACCAGGCCATCGTGGGTTGGGTGCCTCTCAGACTCTGAGAACAGCAGGAGAGCTCAGGTCACCCAGATCGCCGGGGCGACAGCACTTATGACTGAGTTGAAACTCCCGGTCGGTCCGCGTTGGCACACGACCGTTCCTGGGCGATTTGTATACGGAATTAGCGTCATTGAGAGTTGGAAATGGTCGACGTGGGGTGCGGTGCTGTGTGATTCAGTCCTGCAGCGATGGTGGTGGTCGATTTCGAATGCATCGGGCGCTTCGGCTACGACTCGGGCAAGAGAGGCGCGCAGGCGTCTGTCGATGTTGCTTCTAACCATGATGTATGCCATCATCCCGCTCAACCTCCCATGCCAATCCGTCCTGGACGCCCTCACTACGCGCCGGATGAAATACACAGCACGATCGGGGGCTCTCCTAGTGCATCCGAGGTCCAATCCAGCGTGTCCGAGGCCAGCGCCACCCTACTTTTGCCAAGCAAATTATCCCAGCGCCCACCCAGGGACCATCTTACTGGCGGGCTCTAAAGTCGTTTGAAAAACCCTCAAGTACAAGGTACAGTACCACTTTGGACCTGCCAATTGTGTTCTGGTTGATGCGCTATGTAGTCACCATGTGTGTACCAGTCACCAGTGCATACCTTGCACGCTTTCATCGGACGACGCGCACAGTGATGAACGCTGATGTTGTCCAATATCCCCATTGAGGGCGTCACATATCCACCGCCATAAAGTACTCACTCGGTCAGTCCGAGCTGTTCTCTTCGACCTGTTTCTCTAGTGTCACAATGGCTCCCAAGCCGAGTCCGACGCGTCCGAGTTTCCACCGCACCATGGTCTTCCTCCTTCTCACTTGCTTCATACTGCTCTTGCTTCCCGACTCAGTATATCCCATTAAGTCGGAATACCTCAGCCCTGCTGCCCGGCGATTCCGCTTGGAACGTCGCCAGGCCCGTCAGAATGCTTCCCGTGCTCGCGCCCCTTCGACGTCGAATTCTCGGCTCCGCTCCCGTTCCAATGTCCTCGATCCTCTCCGTACGATGTAGACTCTGCCTTCCATCACAGTCGCAATACCCGTACTTTACCCCTTCTGCCTCGCCAGCTCGACAACCAGTCGTGTAACAACATTACAATTACTCCACCTGGATTCGATGGCAGCTGCTCTGTCGTTGCGCCTTGCCCCAATGGCGCTTGCTGGTTCGCGTGTTCTTTTTTTCCCTCTTTCGACTCCACAGTACTCACAAGTCTCTTTCTTAGCGGAAAATCCGGGTTCTGCGGATATGGTCAGCATACTGATCCAAATAGAGTACTCGTTCTGACGAGGTTCTGTCTGCAGGCAGCGACTTCTGCGGCGACGGATGCACGAGTAACTGCGATGCAGTCGCTGATGTGGCCCCAACGCTGCTCCAGGTCACGAGGACTGTCCTCTCAACGTCTGCTGCAGCAAGTTTGGATTCGTAAGTCGCTCTGATCATGCCTATATGCGCCTTCGCTTACAGTGGACGTTTCGTAGTGCGGCTCTACGGACGAATTTTGCGGCACAAACTGTGTCGGAGACCACTGCGGCTCGCCCTCCATCCCGTCCGGAGTAAACTCTCCGGTGACCTCCCGCCTCATCGGGTACTACGAGGTATGATCTCATTCCATCGAAAACGTGCCTTGCTGATGTTCTTGCATCATATCAGGGATGGTAAGCTCGTCCGGGCACCTGTAACCCGCTTGCCCTCATCGTCATGATTTGCACCTTAGGGCGTCTTCGAGGGCATGTGATCAGTGGTATCCCGACAATATCCCCGCGGCCGGTTATACTCATCTCAATTACGCCTTCGCGTCTATCGATCCGGTACGGCACCTTTGATACTCCTTTCTGTGCGCTGGAGCTCACAACAGAGTCTTCAAGGTCACATTTGCGGTCGTACCTGCGTCCGCATCGGATGTTCCGCAGTACAAGGCTTTCACTGATCTCAAGCAGTCTAACCCGGACTTGAAGACGTACATATCCGTCGGCGGATGGTCGTTCAACGACCCGCCCACCCAGCATGTCTTCAGCGACGTAGCGTCTACCGCGGCTAATAGCCAGGCATTCGCGAATTCCCTTGTCAAGTAGGACTGCTCTCAATGTACCTGTATACCTAGGCAATAGCTGACAATTAATCGTCGCCTTAGTTTCATGGTCACCTACGGTTTCGATGGAGTGGACATGTACGTCTTTCGTCATACTGGTTCTGCCTCATTCTGACTGCGTCTGGACAGCGACTGGGAATATCCTGGTACGTGAGGGTCGGATATTGGCCGTAGAGTGAGGAACTGACCATAAAACGCAGTGGCATGCGAGCGTGGTGGTGTTCCAGCTGACACCGCCAACATGGTCGCGATGTTCCATATCATCCGTTCCACTGTATGTTTATTCTACCCGCCTCTACTAGCCGTACTCTGACAGTCCTCCTTCCATATCCTAGTTTTCAGCGTCTGGGCACACCTTTGGTCTCACCTTCACCGCGCCGTCGTCGTACTGGTACCTCCAACACTTCGACCTCCTCGGCCTCCTCTCCTCTGCCGACTGGGTCAACCTCATGTCGTACGATCTGCACGGCGTGTGGGACGCAAAGGACGTCTTCATCGGGAACATCGTCCAAGCGCACACGAACCTCACCGAGATCGAGGAGAGCGTCGGCCTGTTCCAGCGCGTCGGTGTGCCGCTCGACCGCATCGTCCTCGGGCTCGGCTTCTACGGACGCTCGTTCCAGCTCACCGACCCCGCTTGTTCGACTCCCGGGTGCCCCTTCAACGGCCCCGCCCCGGGCGGACGTGCGTCTTCATGTCGTCAACGAGGATTCTGCGCTGCTTTGCTCACGCACATCTGATCATTAGCATGCACGGGCGCGGATGGGACGCTGAGCTTCGCGGAGATTCAGGACATCCTGTCCAGGAACAGCGGCGCTACGCCCGTGTACGACCAGACGGCTCAGGTCAAGTACCTCGTCTACGACACGGTAAGTCGAAGGCCGAAACTCAGGAGTTTTTGGGCTGTGCTCAGCCCGGTCGGCATGCTGTAGAACAACTGGGTGAGCTACGATGACCGCGACACGTTCACTGTGAAGGTCAACTGGGCTCGGGGTGCTGGCTTCGGTGGGTGCCTTCAATGCGACCGCTGACGGAAGAGCATTCCTACTGAGCTTGTCACACAGGCGGTCTGATGGTGTGGTCGGCTGATCAAGATGACTTCAAGTGAGCTGCCGGAATATTGTGACTTGGCCCAATGCTGACTGATTTCACTCGTAACGCCAGCTCAACGGTGAGCGCTGAAGATGAGATGAACGACACATGTGTTTTTACTTATATGTGCTCTCTAGGCTTTGGCTGCAGTCATCGGGGAGGATCCGTCTCGTACGTCTCCCTTTTGTGTGTACCCTAGATCGACTCTGAACGTTGAACCCTTTCCTTCAGTAATCGTTCCGCGGTCGTTGGACCAGAACTCCAAAGACGGGAAGCAATGTGTCCAGCCCGGATGCGGACAAACGTGCCCGTCGGGATACGTGCAGATGACGGGCAAGTGGCTTCGAGAGTTGATGTTCGATAATCGTTAATTGCTTGGTCCTACTATGTCTTCAGACGTCACGGACGGACAGTTGGGTGAGCGTGGTTTTGCCTCGGAATACCGGAAGACTTCTAACCGCCGGCCTTTGCTTAGCAAATCCAAAGTCGGGGTGCGCGAAAAGCACCGGAAATCCTGTGTGCTGTCCTGTCGAGTGGGTGTCCTTCCGGCGTTCCCTCATATAGGTCTTATTACTGATCGCCGTACAGCCAAGTGCCTCAGAACTGCCAGTGGCGTGGAACGGGTAGGCGGATCGTGTCGTTTTGCATGTAGTCGTTTCCAAACTGACGAATTTAATTTTGCGTGATAGCGAACAACTGTAATGGTGTTTGCAATGGTGGGTATCATAGGTTAATTCATGCTCACTCTGGTCGCTCACGTTTACCTGGGGCAGTGGGCGAGATTACACTGGCGGTCGACTCATGTACGCACACTGCAACAGCGCTTGTCTATCTACCCGGCTGATCGCACTCACCAGGGGGAACCGGCGCCAAGTGTTCGTCGGGGCACAAAGCTTTCTGCTGCCAGTCGGGCTTGACGGCGGACGAGATCGCAAGGGCTACGGACTGCCAATGGTATGTGATCGTTCTTTCGATAATTTGAGCGTGTTTTCTAACCTATCCTTATCCTTCAGGTGTACGTGCCTTACGATCGTTTATTGGCTACGATGATGTGCTGATGTTCGAACCCGCTCGACGACCATGTTTCGAAGATGGACACCAATCGCACAAGTACGTCCTCCTGCCGCTTCATGGCATCCATTTACTCACAACCTGTTCGTTCTTCCTAGCTGCAACGACAATGTGATTGCACTCCACCTTCACACTTGACCGACCTTTCGTATTGACCCGAGTTGCATGTAGGTGTGCCCTGCGGGAACGTTCACGAAGGCCACAGACTGTACGTTTTCTTGCTGTACTCAACTTCGCTTCATACTCATGCAACTAACTAGACTATGGCGATACGAACATATTCCACGCCTGTCTCGCGCAGGAGAAAAGCTACTGCTGGTATGCCGCCTCACCCAATTTTGACAGCCTTCCGTTTTCTCATCATATCGAACAGTCGTCCGCCGGATGGTACCACCACGACGTCACCCTTCAGCGTGGTAGTTTGGCTTATCCGAGTGTATTCGCGAAGACTTAGAGAGAGCGAATAATTCCTAGGATGACCTTTTCCCGAACCCGCCGAGCGACGGCGACCTGTCCTGGGACCTCCAAGACGATCCTATTGATGAGAACGCGCCCAACGGCGGCGCGGATGCGAATGACAACTCGTTCGGTTTGATCGCCATGGATGTGAGTGTCAATCTTATCTTTGGCCGTGAACGTTCATAATGGGCTTTCAGGGACCATCGAACCTTTTGTCGTCCATGGCAGTCGAGAGCGATTGGGTGCTCGTTGGTTGTACGGGCCAGACCGACACCATGCAGACCGTCACGGCATATTGTCGCAAGAAGGACAACGACCCAGTGTCGGGGTGTACTGCTGTGTTCGAATCTGGCGCAAAGAACACGTACGTCGCCGCTGTCTTGTACAACTCATCTGCGAGTGCAGCGTGAGCTAATATCTGGACAGCATTGTCAAGCTCCCGTCTGGCTGTGGTGGTCCGTATGCGCGGTTGCATAGTCTCGAGGTCAACAACTCGATCGCCCTTGCTGGCTTACATGCCTCGAAGAAACCCGCCGAGAACCAGGTATATACCGTCGAGTTCGACTTCGATTTCAGTCGCATGTGCGTGCCTTCGTCCTTTGGCCGTGATAGCATTGTTGACTTCAGTCTGCAGGTCAGAAACGCGTGCCGCATCTGACGGATCCGTTCTCCTTCGAGTGGACGCTACCACACTCCCTGGATATTGGTCAGAGATTGATACTGCTGGCACGTCTACGTCTCGAATGTCCGGTCGGCGTGCACTGATTGTCGCACATACTAGACCCTAACTCCCCCACACGGCGCGAACTGGAGGAACGATGGTTCGGTGCGTTCGGAGACTGGCTCTCTCGGCTGAACAAGGTCAAGTCGAACACGAAAGCCGACCTGGGGATGTCGAAGTCGTTCCAGTCCGTCCTGTACTCTGCGAGTCAGATGTGCGCAAGCGAGGACGGCACCACGATGTTCTCGTCATCGCTGACGCTCACGGCCTCCGGAAACGCGAACGCGAACGTGGAGTACGGTACGTTGAAGGAATCACCTCGCATTGCATTGTCCGTGGTTCTTACCCGCACATATCCACAGGATTCTATCTTGAGGGCACGCTCTTCCCTCCGGCCATCAATCAGGCGTACGTCTATGTCTCTTCGCACGGATCGGCTACTATCGGCCTCGAACTGGCGGGTCGAGCGGCCGCGAGCTACAACAGCAACAAGGTTGCGATCATCCCTCCTGTCTTTTGGCCTGGGGTAAGTTGAAGTAGCTTTGAAAGGAGTCCGAGGATACTGACCACATTCCCTAGCTCTCGTATCCTGGAATCGGTGGGTGTGACTTCAGACTGGAAGTCGGCTACACAAGATATTGACCTTTCTTTCAATGTTATAGTCTCTATCGGACCATCTCTCAACATCTGTGAGCCTTCGCAGAAATCAATTCTTGATGATGGTACGCTGAAAATTTGTCCAGATGGCCAGTTACAAGGTTCACTCGCGGTGTCTGGCAACATCGGCGCCTCCGTGACCTATCCGTTCCCCGAAGTGTATGCCTATTCAACTTGAAGCTCTCTTACGCACTCTTTCACTGATTTGACCATTCAGCCACGTATCTCTGGGTATCGTTGGCTCGGACCCTTCTCAAAATGAGAGGGGGATAGAGTCATCGGTTGAAACCATTGTCGCTGGTGCGCATTTCTGAGCCATGCTTTCGAATGTACCGATACTGACGCATATGATTTCAGCCTACGATATCGCTCCTACGTTTGACGTTTCCCTTTCGGGCTCGTTGAGGTATCGTACTAAGTTTCGGATCCTTCCTCACGTCTCGTTGTTTACATGACTTGCGCTAGCATCCACGCCATTCCCGAGGCGTCTCTCACCTTCGATCTCTTGCCCAATACATTTGCGCATGTCGGTGCTCGTGGTGAGTGTCCATTGCTAGACTCGTAATTGTCACCTGACTTCTCACGAAATCCCCGAAATCCAGCGTATGTTGCGCTCGACGGCGCCGTCACGCTGTCTTTCGCCGCGGATACATCTGCCGTCGATGCGAGTGTTGTTGCTTCGGCCGACGTGACCACTGTAAGTATTCTTTGTATATCACTCCAGTTGCTCGCGATTGAGCTTTCGTTACAGGGTGTCGAGGCCTCCGCTGGCCCGTCGCAGTACACACTTGGTCCGTTCAACTTGTTCCACACCGACCTCACTCTCTACGAGTAAGTTTCTGGGCATCATGGCCGCTATTGGTTACTAAAGCAATGTTTAGGCAAAGCCTTTCCTTCGGAGGCGCCGCCCAAGTGCACCTCGCTCAGCCGGCATACAACGACCTCATAGAGGGCGGCGTCTTCTCTCGTGGTGGGGTACTGAGCGGAAACTTTTCCTCCCATCCGTTCATACCCCTCGGTCAACCTCTCGACGGGCGAAGCATCATAGGCGGCTCGCTGACCTGTCCGACGACTGTCGACAACAGCGGTTCGGCATCTTGCGACCAACAGCTTGCTGATGATGATCCTGCGGATGCGGACCCGGATGACACCAGCGACGAACTCTTCCGACGATCTGAACTCATTGATGGTCTTCTCGAGCACCACTCATGTGAGTGTTGGCTGCTGTTTGTGCTTATAATGGCTCACACAAGGATCGTATAGTGGAGAAGCGTGTGAAGGTGATAGGCTGTTCGGGGTTAGTCATGATTATCCATCGTGAATGTTAGGATTTGATACAATTTCTCTCACTTCTAGGCCTGTCCTCTCCCCGCCAAGTATGTTCAGCTCTGCGCTCTACTCCGTTCTTGATTGGATGGACTCTGACTGTCTGTGGACTTTACAGACTATAGATCCACCATAATATCCGCCTATTGGTATTATGCCCAGCCTTTCAAGTAAGTGTAATATTTGGCTAATATCTACCGTTTTGCTCATTCTAACAATTATGCAGCCCCACAGACTTCTCTATTGTCCCTCTGAGTAAGGTTTAGCACTTGGATCTTGCGATAGAGGCTTTGACACTTTATGATTATTATTATTCAGACCAACAGCAGCAGGTTTGCACAGTTCATAGTTTCGTCTTCCAAGTCATCTGTCTAATTATTCACTAGGGTGTAAGCTGGGCCAGGGAGCATGTCTATGAGGTATATATTGTTTTTTTTATATATATGCTACAAGCTGATTAATTTCATTCTAGGTCCAGGTGAGCTTAGATCGCAAGGTTATGAAACTCTGTAACTACGCTCAAGACCTTCATCACAGCTTCTCACTCAATTTATGAGTGTAAGTTGATTCTATGCCCGATCGTGCATCACGTTTTAAGTTTTTATCCCGCAGGATGTGTTGCTGCCACAAGTGTTTGGACCCAGTAACACCAATGCATGGTGCACCTGGATCAAGGCCAATATTTTCCGCAGCGTGCAGTATGCTCCAAACATCCGATTTCAATTATCTGCACTCCTTGCAGCCACTGAGCCCACGGGGAATCAGTTGATGCCAGGTATGTTGCATCATCTTGAAGATTCTTGTTGAGTCAGACACTGAGATTAATTGTTCCTTGTCAGCATTGACTAGAGAAGCAAATGCGGCAAAGTGAGTACCTCTTGCGATCTCAATATCTATGTAATAGACTTGCTTACGTCCATCTAGACAGGCAGTGGGTTTCATGCTTCTTGGAGTCCAACGTATTCTAATCATTCAATCTCACAGTTCATCTCTGGAAAGAGAAGATTCAGGAGGCCAAGCACCCTCAAAGATCCGTCACTGTCACCCGGAAATCTGATATACCTCATAAGGGCGGCGGCACAGTCCATTGTATACATGAACTCCAATGACATCAAGTTGGTCTTCCTCCAAGTCGGTCGCGCGGTAATATTTCGCTTGCATTCGATGACTCATTTGATACTGAGATAAGTGACTCTAGGTTGAGCAACAATGGATCAACTTCCTCGCATTGAATGGGAACCAAATCAACGGTGTTCCCTTCAACGTTCAGCAGGAATACAGGTAGGGAATACAACAATTGTATGTTGGAGAATTTGACCTCACGCTTTCCTACCGCTAGGACTTGGTTGAACGTGAGTCGTTGCATTTTCCTGGCCATTGCCGTATTGTAGACTACCTGCTCACCACGATCATGGCACTAATAGGGTATCCTGGGTACGTCTCATTCGTAGGCAATATTTCAGCATCATCTGACATATTTGCGCACAGCGAACTACGGGCCAAATGCCGGGCAATTCTTCAACGACGCTCTATCTGCCCTCAATGACAAGTTGACAGCAGCCGGCGGTACAGTGCAAATCGGGGTGCTCAAGGATGTAAGTCCAACAGTCAATACGGAGTTTAGACGGAGGTGCTGACTTGTGAACGTTCACAGTGCAGCAGCACCAAGGTGTTCTTCGACACGAACCAGTTCACAGCTTTGTCAAACTCGGTGCTGAGTCTTGCGAACACCGGCATCACTTGGACGTACCCGTAGAGCAGTCGCTCACCTGTGGCCGGCACCCAGTTGGACTGGCACTCGTTACTATGTGTAATCAATGCTCTACGTCGTCGAATGTGAAGTTGAATTTGGACTGGAAATATGTGTTGGAATATGGAGGCTGCACGTCGTGCGATCCGTCGTTCACGGCAGCCAAGACGATGTGTGGTGTGCGTCGGGGAAAATTGAATGCCGTCCCAGTAGCGGGGAATGCATAGAGCTGCATTGAGGACGGCATGAAGAATGTAAAGATATGCACCGTAATCTGGCGGGCAGAAACAGAGGCGAGTGCAGCTCAAGCCCCCGCACGGACGCAGGGAAGATGGGAGAGCAAAGATTCGCCTTCACATCGATGAGAACGGCGAACCTCTAGGTGCTTTACCATCGTTGGGCAAGAGAGAAGGAGCCAAAGAAGGCGGGAGGCCGCTGAGGTCGTTGTTGAGTGGGTACCGACGTACCTCAGATCCTTCTCCTGACTCTCCGTATCCTCATCCCACTACCATCATCGCACACATCCTAGGGCCAGACTCCGTCGGAGCTTGTGGCAGGTGCTAACCTCATTCGTTCTCGACAGTCTCATTCTCCCTCTCCGCCTTCTGCTGCTGCAGTCTGCAGTGACTGTAGGTGCTAGCGTTCGAAGAAGCTTCCGAGAGGATCTTGAGCAAAGCAGCCGATCGAAAGCCACGACAGATATTGTTGTCACAGTGAGTTCTATCAGTTGGAGGAAGACGAGTGGTGGCAGGCTGCGCGACACAGTGCAGACCAAGTACGGACACGTTTACTGGCAGTTGCACCGGCGGAGGTAGGTTCGGAGCAAGCCCCTTGCTCCGGCGCTTGCTTCGCAGCGCACCTTCGCCAGAAGGGGCTTGTTCCAAGTACGCTAAACAGGCAGGACGTTGCGGTCCCTCGCGTTCTTCCACTTCCACTCCAATCGTTTAGCATTTGGTGTATAACTTGTAGATAATATGGTATAGAGTACGCACGATTTTTTGTTTATTTGCTGCATGACAATTTACCAAGTTATGGAGCGTCGGGTTTGCGTCACGGCCATCGGGGTTGGAGATGTGGCAAGCAGCATGTAGGGAGAAGGGGAATCCAATTTTTTGCCATTTGGCGCATATTTGGAAATATAGAAGGCCCAGCACCTTTGTATACTCAACCATGGCCGTCTACTACTTACTTCGAGTGGTGAGTGGGCGAGCAGGTCCTTCGTGACCAGACAATAACAATGAGTGACGGTGTGTGACACATTCACCCTTGTTCTCTCGGGCAGAAGGGATGTAGTCCCAGCCATGTATCTGGCGGCAGAAAGCAGAGACGTTAACATCCAAATAAAAACCAGGCATAACAATAGGTAAGTATTTGTGATGCAAGAGCTACCAGTTATTGAACTCGAAGCAATATATTCGGAGAACAGAGTAAATAGCGCCGGGTCGCGCGCAGAGCATTTCCGGCACGCGAGCGACGCCGCGTTGCCTCGCGCGATCGCGCGCGCACGTCGCCTTACGGGCGCTTCCAGATTCTCCAACCACAGCGGAGGTTGCCAATTGTTCAGGAGATTGCTTATGTCTCTATAAATCAGCATGGTACATATTACAGCATACATACACCACTTCATGCAGTTCTTTATGAGGGAGGGGCAGTTTCGATTATCTTCTCGATTTATTCTACCTGGGTGAAATACAGGGCGATTTAGGCTTGGTTCAACGCTCCAGTGAACAGCGTCTAGCTGGCGCGCAAGTCTCGATTTTGGCCAAACTCTATTCTAGCATAGAAAATCTTATATTCCGGAGTTTCAAGGTAAACGGAGGAAATTTGGAGGAGGGGGAAGGTCGCGAATGTCCTCACCGATTCTGGTACTTTGAAGCAAGCCCCTTCTACCGAAGGTCGTGCGGAGCACGAAAATTCGTTCGGAGAAGGCGGCTTGTTCCGAACCTAGACGAGATCTACCGCAAGAGGAGATTAGGCGCCAAGGTGGCGCGGCCGTGCGCCACCATGTGGCATGTCATTGTTTTTGCGCGTCGTTCCTGGCAGTGTCGCTCTCCTCTCGACTCGTCATTGAATAGTCTTGAGGTCAGATAGGGTCAGATGGGAGACAACGGTCATTGACAGGCAAGCCTGGGGAGCTCTGGGCAGCTGATAGCACTACTTATATTCATATTCGGTGTTTCTGATGCGCCCAGGGAAACCCCTTGGGGATAAGTATGTATATAAGCGTACTTATCCATTCGAAGTTCGTTCGTCCGAGTCCCAGGCTCAATTTCAGATCTACTTACAGCTCGTCGCAATCCCCAGGCCGCCGGGTTGAAGCCGACCATCGCCTGCCACCCAGTAGTCGCCGCAAACCCCTTGGGGCCATACCCACTTCCCAGAATACTCATCGGAACGACACGCACGCATGAGTATTGGCACCGACGAGGCCACCGTCAAGAAGTTGGCGGAGGAGCTCAAGGACGTAGCCGAACACGGAAAGCCCAACGATGTATGTATGGGATTCTAGCGAAGTCCCACTCACTTATCGTCCGGCAGGGAATAATCCAGGTCTTGAAGCGTATCAAGGATGAAGTAGTGTGGACAACTGCGATGTCGGAGACAGAAGTAAGTGCGAATTAGCCCCCAGATTGCGAGATGCTGTGTGTCTCATTCGTTGATACCTAGGGAGGAGAGCACTAGAGGGGGCCCTCTACAGATGTTCAGCCTCCCTTGAACGGCGCAAAGACAAGGATCTTCAAGGTGCGGTCACCGCCGTGTTCGACGCGAAGAATCTCCAGCTGCGTGACGAAGAGATTCGCGAGGTCGAAGCCAGCTGGTGGGGTACGGCGCCTCTCTCTGAGGATGCCGAGCGCATCGTGCTCGAGTTCCGCGACGTCACCCCACAAGCATAAGCCCTACCCAGTAGCAGAGGTCTGGCCACCGGAGACCGTAGAATGCGCATCCTCCGAGCCCTTCGAGAACGCCGCCCAACGCTTCCGTGTCCAGGCCAACAAGAAACATCGCCATCCTTTCTGGCCCTCCCGCCACTTCGACGCCATCTTCGGGACCGAGCGCGACCTCGATGGACACGCTGGGCACACGCACGGTCGCAGACGTCCTGAGCGACCTCTCCGAGGAGCGCGTCGTGCCGTACGTGCGGAACGACGAGGATAACCAGATGGAGTTCCAGCGCTCGCCCGCGCGCCACTTCAGCTTCTGGGACCGCACGCTCCCCGAATGGTGCGCGACGCCCGACCACTGGGTCGAGCCCGTCCCCCCACCGCGCTTCCTCCAGCAGCGAGACACGCCGCGCGCCCCGCACGAGCCGTATTACAAGAAGGTCCCAACGCTGCACGTCACGGGCCGGGGGCGCCGCATCGTCCCGTCCGCGACGAAGCCCGAGCTCATCGCGCGCGCGCTCTTCGTCCCCGTGCAGGACGGGCCGGCGCACACGATGAATGCCGTCGTCGACCCCGCGGCCGACCTCGTTCCTCGCAGTGCGCAGCTCACCCCCGGCAAGATCGCTGTGGACGAGGCGCGCGCGATGCTCGGCCGCGTCGTGCAGTCCTCGACGGAGCCGCGGCCGGACCCGGATGCGCCCCCCGCGGGGAAGCGCCGCAAGGTGAACTACAAGGCGTGCACCCTCGGGCTCGCGTGGGGGCTTGAGTTGGACGCTAATGGAGGGCCGGCGTGGCTGCATTGCGTCAAGTGGGAGGGCGGGGGGCACGATCGAATACGTCCTGGACCTGACGGGGCAGAACAGGCGTGCGTACGGCGAGGACGCAGATTCGCCGCTCGCCCTCTGGGTCATACCCTGTGCCTGGGTCGGGATCGCAGTGTGTCCTATGGACCAAAAGGGTATCAGCGACTCGGAGGAGGTCGAGAAAGCTGCTGAGAGCGCTGGTGCGCAGACGGGTGGAGACGCGGAGAAACGGGAAGCGACCATGTCGTTTGAGGAGTGGTCGAGCAGAACCCATAAATGGATTCGCGACCTCAACAAGAAGAAGTTCGCGTCGGTCGTCGAGGTGCTTCGCGCTGATCCCGTTTACTCGGTTTTATCTGTTGCGGGCTTACGGGTGATGCAGGTTGGCGCGGATGGAACCTTCGTCTGTGGCGACCTCGAACTGTCGAAGGGCGACGAGGACGAGTTCGAGGCAGAGGTCACTGGTGCCAAGCCTGGCATCTGGCTGATGTCTGTCGAAGCCGTGGAGGCGGAGGCCGGAGGCGAAGACGAATTGATGGGCGGCACGCCTAGGGTCATCCGGTTCGTCCGGAAGAGCGACGGGTCTGTCAACTACAGTGCGCTGCCGCGTGCGTCCGTCTTTCAACGGACCGCCACCGCGGACCCGGATGAGAACGCGGAGTGGGAGGTCGTAGGCACGTTCAGCGTGGACTCCGGCACCATCTGTTTGTTTTCGAAGCACGCTCTGGACGAGCTGCTTGCCGCTGGGGAGGACCGGGAAGCGATGCTCGAGTCCTTGGTGGATGTGGATGAAGGTGACAGGGTATTTGTTCCTGCTGGTGTCGTCGGTAAGCACTCTCGTATATGTTGCAGCTGCGGCTCTCTCTGACGATTAACAGTTGCAGGGAACGATGGAGGATACGAGATTGAGGGCACTCGGGATGCGGGAGGGAGACTCATTGCATTGAGATTGCGTCTGTGAAAAGGTAATGGCGTCAGGGCACCTTGTCGGGCTTGGTCAATGGAATGGCGCTGTGATTGTCCTGAGACCGGTTCCACGTCCCGGTAGCAAGCTTTGGAGGGTCGTATACACGTCAGCATTCGTGTCGCAAAGTACGATATATGCGTCATACTGCCGCTTGCTCTTATAGGCAAGGTGGTCCAGTAGACGGGGAGTATCTGGATGGGGGCCGATTGCAGGATTGGCTGCCAGTTGGACGCGATCATCCGCGTCGCGACAAGCTCAGGACTGCCCATATCGATACCCAGCGGTTGATACTTGGTTGGTTCCATACCCAAATACCTGGCCACTTTAGTGGATAGGTCTGTATTTCAGTAATGACAGTCCGTGTTGGCGGTGCCATCAACACGTGGCACTTCCCGATGTGGAACTTTGTGATGGGTTAGACCCCAGCCACCATCCCCGTAGTATCGGTCGCTCTAGGCCTCAGTCTGTCGTCGCAGCGTTTGGGCTATGCGTGAGTTCGGTGTATTAGATGGGTCCGTGGTGGTTGCAAGGGTGCTGCCAAGACTGTCTGCCTTGGGTTCACGACGGACGTCTCATCGAGTGTAGGCATCCTAACTTTTTCTGAGTTCCTGGCACTCCATGCGCAACACTGACTCGCAGGGGTGAAGCCGGGGCTTTTTCAATGCGCACTATACATCAGGAAGGCGCTGTGTGTGCTGGACGTCCGACGCGGCTGTGAGTTCTGGGTATCTGGCTTGAATATAAGGTAGTATCGGTTTGTGCTTGGACGTCTGGGTCGCACGCAAACATTTTCATGATCGACCATCTGTGTCACTGGATCGTGCTGGGGAGGAAATGTCAGAAGTGCAAACCCTCTATCCTGGAACTCATTGAAGTGGATCATGAGATGTCGGCGCGTGGCCTTGATGATAGAGTAGGGCGGTATGGGCTTAGCTACTGCCTACTTAGAGGTTGGCCCTTCCAGGGCAATAAACGGCGTCAGGAAACGGAAGGATACGTAGTTCGCTACTTTCCGTCTTGTCGTCTGGTCGCGGAAATATATCTTGTATGAATTCAGTCGTACGGTGCGTACGCATACGTGCCTTTGTAACACTTTATATCACTGTAAGTACGTTGCACATGATCTGTCGTGAGGTCTATGGGGATGTCGCGAGCCGAGTAACATGTAGCAATTCATAGCGTAAAGCCCAACCCGCTGTACTGTTACGGACGCGAGACACTGCCAGTTCGGCTAAAACATAATCGTCAAGGAACACATCAGCCCACGGTATCGCGTCACCGGTGGGGCCGAACGCATGGTCAGATATAACCCGCTTCGCGTCTCGTCAGCACTCTATGGTACTTTTTGCGGGAAAGTGCTCACGTCGTCCTGGGATGGAACTGTGGTGTCTATTACGACGACTCGAGGGAATTGGTCTGCATGCATGTATGAGCTCGAGGGGTTGAGAGACGTGTGTGGTAAGTGTGCTCACTGGTGATAGGTCTTGCAAATCCTGCGAGTAAATCCAGCCCCATGATGTCATCGAGGGCTAACGGAGCAAGCTCTAACAAAAGGCAGTGCTGGCCATGCTCGTCTTCTCGGACGGTGATGTACGTGACCAGAGAGGGCATGTAAAAGACGAATCGGTGAGGGCCATGGTACAAGTTGTCTCGATCGCGGCCCCGATGGCCCCACGTCAGAGGCGGAGTCATCCCCGAAAGAGGGAGGACATGCATCCCGACGACGTCTGGGTGTGTATGAACACGAAATGCACTGGTGGCATCTCAATCAATCGAGGGGGTCCTACGAATGCGCAAATGTACGACGTACTTGATGTCATTATCGCAAACCCACTCGACGAATCGTCGTTGACGAAGGATTATGGTAACCTCCTCGGTGGGGAGCGTGGGGGGAGGAGTTGTGGTCCTGAGCCAGACAGTATGCAACATTTGGCGGAGGAGTTCTACAATCCTTGTTACCCGGGACATGTTGACAGTGGGAGAAGTGTGTGGTTGGTCCTGGAAACAGATGTGTCGATTTGTATAAGGCGTCGCGGGCGCAGGTTTCGCCTTATAGAATTCCGGCGAGCGGTCGTATGAACTGCGAATGTGCCTGCAACTGGTATTGGAACATTAGCAAGGCCGGCGTGCGCACCGAGGACATGGTACGCAGCGCAGTATCTGTAATCCGTGGATCGTGCTTCGACGAAATTCGCGGAGAGGTGAACCCTGGCGTTCCCATGCCAAAGGTTGGCCGGCTGTCACCCGTGAAGGGAACCAGGCTCAACGGGTTCCTGCGCCTACGCAACTCGAAGTTCTACGGGGGTACTCACATTGAAAACAACCTCAGCCATTTGCGATGTGTAGGTTGGTGGTTGCACGCGATGTACTTGGTGTCATGGGGACTCGAGTTGTCCTTGTGCACTTTTCTTGTCCAATGGGAGTTCTCCCTATGTAAGTGAACGAGACTGGGACGTCTACTGGCACGACGCGGGGTGGGGCCGCTGAATAGATCCATATATTTGGTTTGAGCGAATGGTTGAGAACTACGGCACTTCAGGTGCGTCTATGGCTTCAGAACGACAACGAGCGGGGTTTACCAAACCGGCGATAGTACGGGGATGTTCGCAAGCAGCGATCCGAGACACAATCGCGTAGCTCTCCAAATGGATCGCGTTTGAACAAAACAGGCACGGACACGACGCCTTCCTCTAGGACATCGTCCAAGTACTCACATCCGTCGTCACAGTCGAATGTGGACATGAGGCGCCAGACGACCATGGGTCCAAAAGGTGCGCAGTTTTGGTCCATGCAGCGAGCTTCGTCCTTCCCCAATGGGTCCATAAATCCGACCAGTGAACCTCTGTCTCCGAAGTATCGGCCCTGCTTGGGGCAAATGAAGCGGTGACGCCAACATAAGGCTGAACATAGGTCTGAGTTTTGTGCAGTTCAACCTGGCTTGAACCTAGATATTTACCCATAGGTTGTGATCTATAGGTTCAACTAGGTTGTAAGTACTTGTACTATGAATCAGCCCCAAATCTGAATCAGGCATCTGGAAAGAGGGGACCTAGATCTGTAAGTTTGGGTATGGGTCACTTGCAGGTTGATTCACACTTCAACAGCCAAAAATGGTATAAATTGAAGGTTTTAGTTCATGAATTGTCCTTGTATGGCTTAATACTGTATATATAAACATATTTCTAGCATGAAAGACACTAGTAACACTCAATACTAAGTGAAAATCTTCAACAGTAGCTGAGAAAATACTATATTTGGTATTTAAATCAAATCAATGATTTAGCCTATAACTTATAGGTTTGCCACCTGTGGGTTGTAGGTGAAAAGTTGATTGGATTCATGCAGATCCCAATCAAGCCTCCGAAAGTGGCCAAACTCACAGGTTCAGATCCCAATCAACCATAGGTTGACCTATGTTCAGCCTTACGCCAACATTCCTCCGGGCTCAATAACTCGTCGCCATCCATCTCCCGCCTGTACTCGGGCCACGCTGTGGGGGATACCGCGATGGAGAAGTCATGGGCGAGTAGGCGGTCCAGTGACTGTGAATCGTATGAAGACAGATGCTCCATCTCCTGGTCCGCGAGGAGACCCCGCCTAGCAAGTGTCAGCTCCGGGTGGCTGCATCCGAAGCTGTACTCGGTTACGAAATTGGAAAGCGCGGTGCATGTCGCGCGTGCGATTGGGGCAGATGGGGAGCATGTATACGACTGATGGATATAGATCGTCTTCCCGTTTGTCAAACGTATTACGACAGTTTGCGCGACCAGGCGGCGAAGGGCGTGAAAAAGCGTGCTGCTGAGAATGGTGTGGCTATCGACGAGGGCGCTGATGGGTGGGCTGTCTAGGATGGTTTCGCATAGCCGTTCATACTGGTAGTTACTTGCGAATATTTCGAGGAATCCTGGTTGGTACCGTTCCGAGCGAAGGAGGAACGACAGCGCAATCTCGCCCCCAAACACTGCCCCGTGCTTCGTGACGGCGTCGATGACGACGAGCGGGCAAGGCACGAATCCTCCGACGAGGGTGGTAAGTGTGCGCCGTAGAGAGGACGTCCCATGACGATAAGTTGTACGGCATGCCGATCTCCATCGGCATAGTGAGCGGATGTCGAGAGCATCCGCAAGCATGCCTGCGATTTCGCAGTGGACTCTGTGATCGAAGTGCATCAGCATAGTAGCGAGGCGCATCGAACGTTCTACTCGCCGGAGCACAGGTGGTAAAGTCGAACGTCCTCCAATAGACGTCATGTCGTGCATAGGCGAAAGAGGAGGAGGATGCGTTGGCGCCGTGAAGCGCGATTTCTGGTGTGAATGGGTATCGGGCGGATTCGTGCTTTCAATTTATGGCTTTTTGGGTGGGACGTTGTAAGCCGTCGGACTGAAAGACGCACCTTGACGACGGGAGACATCCCTCGTGTCTCAGAAGCCCTGCCGTATGTCCTAGGCGAAGTATTTCCCGACCTTGTAACTCAAGCGTTTTGTTTCGGTCGGGCTATGACTGTTGGAGTGGTTCACGTATGATGACCATGTGAAATACCGGACAAGTAGAGCTGTCTGTTTTCGTAATGAATGCGAGGTTGTTGATGGCGGATGGGTGACCACGGCGTGGGCGTAGGGATGGCGACGTTTACACCAAATCGTGCCTGGTTTCTGTGGATTGCACCTATCTGCTGCGAGGTCCGAACACACGGAGTGCCACTTCGTGTTACGTTGGCTGTCGTGGAGCAGTGTGGTGTTGCGAGATGGGAAGTCATGAAAGACCTGCGCGGTAAGTATGGGGCAAACGGAAGACGCTGTCGTGGCGCCTATCACGATTGGCGCTGTGTTGATCATGTCCCTGCACGAAGGCGCTGAGAGTGTCTCTGTCTCAATCATGGTGTTCGTATCTATCCGTGTTGAGTCGTCTCTAGCGGCTTTTTGTACCATCGCACTGGTGTCTCGTGGATATGGGAAGCTCCATTTGGAGGTTTGTTTTGGGTGGCAGTCTTGAACAACGGTTTATCCTGACGCTTCATCTGCTTTGCCCGAAAGGTTGTGCACATCGCGGATAGGGTCGCTGGACAAGTCTGCATTTTTAGTCGACAAGTGCGTCTTCAGGTACGTACGCTGATTGGTGGTTTTTGCGTGTCTCGTCGTCGAGGAATTGCAGTCTTGACAGCTCTGAGCGTAGTTCTTGTGACAGGCGCTGTTCTACCTTCGACGGGCTGAATGGCCTTAGAATGCACAATCCGCTTAGTGCGCGTACCCTGGATAGCATGACATAGGCCCCTTGCAAAGACGCAGCACTTCCCGGGTCAACTATCGCGGCATCAAGTGACCGACCTTGGGATTTATAGTCTGTGTACGCATATGCCGGCAGGAGTGGAAGCTGGAGCCTAGAGACACTCGTCTTCGTGAGTACGCCGCCAACGGTGCATTTCCAATGGAATGTTGTCCATTCTGGGAAGATGGGAACTATGTCGTTGGTCGCATGTGTGCATACGTTACCCGCGCCTGGGATGTGGACGTATGCCACAACCGGGAACCTCCTACCATGTTCTTCTTCGTAAACGATATCCTTAACAGTGCCTTCGCTGCCATTGACGACCCCACTAGTGAATGCGAGGTTCTCCTGGACCATAACCTTCATGCCTGGGAAAATGGGTAGCTTTCCGAGGCTGTCATGAGTGGTAGTAGACGAAAGTGACCATAAAGGTTGCTGGTACTCAGGTCCCACCGCCTCCCCAGCTATTCTGTCTCTCGCGTGGTACAGATCGACCGTAGCATTCATGTTTCGGGCGTAGAGACCCAGTATCCGCAGATTCAAGAGGTCCTGGATCTTTTTCCTTCCGACGATGACAGGTGCGTTTGAGAATTGGTTCGCAGCGGCACCGCCTCTGTCAATGCGATCAGCATAGCGACTCTTTAGGATGTTGAAATCAGGAACGGCGGTGCCCTTCGCGGTATTTGCATTCCCTTCCCGGATGCGAGCAAGTAGGTCGGCATACACCTTATCGCCAGCTTGCCTTTGGTTGACCTTTAGCATGACGACCTTGTTGACGAGACGCCACAAGTATGCCCCCATTAGTGCGCTGATGCTCTTTTTCTGTTCACAGTTCTGCAGACCGGGATCGTGGACGAGGCTGTGGCTGTATAGCGGCGGGTCTCGTACAGGGCGAAGTTGTCCAAAATCACCGGTAAATATGATGTTAATACCTCCAAATGGTACGTCACTAGCCTGTTCGTTGGAGCCCTTTGCTCGCTGGAGACGGGAGTTTATCTGACTCATGAACGTCGCTCCTATCATAGATACTTCGTCTATAATCAAGTAGTCCACTCCTTCCCACAACGAGCACAACTCTTGCAAATCTCGACCACGCTTATCTGGGAGGAACGTTAGCGAGTGGATCGTGTGCCCGCCAATTAGGATCGTGGCCACACCAGTTGGCGCCGCTACCAGGATACTTTTGCGCTTTCCAAGGATGTCAAAAAGCCGAAGTATAGAATTGATGACGTGTGATTTTCCTGTTCCGCCAACGCCCCCGATGTACATCATCAGTTGAGGACCTCCTTTTACGGCATGGTGGGCAACTATTTCGAATGCTCTTAGCTGTTCAGCATTTGACTGGAGATTTTTTTCTAGGACTACTTGCGATATAACATCGTCGGGGTCGTACCCTATGCCGGTAGGGCTTGAGATATGGTGCGAAGAACTCCCTTCTCCAAGGCGTATAGTGTCCATGCTAGGTTCCCCCGTGGCTCGACGTCGTACCCGCCTGTCACCAGGATGTGAAGAATCAGGCCCGGTGTCTTCGGGGTGTCGTTTCCGTTTTAACTGGCGCATTATTGTTCGGTCAGCCTCAATCTCCGCTTTATGTTCTTCCGTAAATGCTATTGAAGATCCATGTTGCTCACAGCCCTCACCTCCCAGACCCTTGTTTATGAAATGCGAGTCAATGGCATGCCTAAAACGTGTACCAATCTCGGCATCTAACTCGTGAATGACGGTGCCTTGGTCAACCCCTTCTTCGTTGTCTATCCACGGCGGGTCGCTGCTCATCTGCGCTGCATCACGAGTGGCGTCGGGACCATGTAGGTCTACGTGATGTGGTGTGGCAGAAGAATCTGTCGGCTGCGAGGCCGGCTCGTCGGTATGTTTCAGCGTGAGGTTTGCCTTGTCACGGGCTTCCTTGCACTCCGTAAGGACATTCATATTGTGGATGATTTGCATATGCTCCCGAGGAATAAGATGTACACATCTCTCATAAGCAGCGTACCACGCCTCACCTTCTTGTTTCAGGTCACGAGGGTGCCTCCACGGTATGAATAAAGTCAGCATAGTGCGCGCCCACCGGTCCCGCTCTTCAAGCCCTCGATCTGGGCGAGGGACACTATGACCCAAGACGACAGGGACAACCCACGTCGTACGCTTCCTTATTACATGGCTTTCATGCTGTGGATGGATTGCACTCAATGAGCCTCTAGGCTCTTCAGGCCGACCTCTCGTCCTATGACCAGGACCATCGTCTTGCCTACGTGAAACGCGCCGGGACTCCCCAGTTTTCATCACTTTTTCTGTCAACCCGATGTATTCATATAGGCACATTCCATCGAAAGGTGACACGGCAGGCCGATACAAGTAATCTTGCTGCTGGTTCACTGCAGATATCGAACCTGCCCCGAGTACTAGGGTTACCGAATCGTCGTCCCTGTGGAGGGAGTTGATGCTATCCAGCGGGGTCCCCGTTGCGAAAAGGCCATCCGGTGATTCATCGTCTCGTACAGGGGTGGCATTGTTGCCCTGTAAGTTAGAGCCTCTTGCTCCAGTCTCTCCGTTGATCTCAGCATCGTTCCAGTGGCGAAGCACTAGTCGTTCGAAAGTCCCGTAGTAAAGGACTCGAAACTTGTCGCTCTTATATGAATCTCCTCCACCGACAAGGTAGCTCATGATTTGCTGGTGAGGAATCTCTTGCCTTGCCATCATACTATTCACAACCATGGTAAGGGCTCCGGCTTGTTTGCTATGGTCCCAGTTAGGCACGTCTTGATATTTCTCTCGAGATCTGTTGATGGCGTAGAGCAGGGCCGCCAGTCCTGCATGCGCTGGCAAGGAGGCCTTCGTGATATAATCTGTTATATAGTAAATCAAAGCTTTCGCCTTCTCCCCTGAACCAATGTGCTTAATTTCCATGTTTGCACGTATTAGGAATATGATAACATTGTTGTAGCTTGCTATGCGTGGGTGGAGTCTGCGAAGCAGAATGGATCCACTGGCCTCTTCGACAGATGTCTGTTTTCGAGTTGTCCCGTCTATTCGCATCCTACACGTCTCGTCTGTCCTAGGCTGTTTCGGCGACAAATATTTCCAGCAGGTGTCTGTATGCTGGTGCCAATTTGCGTTGGTTACAAGATCGTTCATGTCTGATGCAAACCGCATCGCAAAATTCGCCTGTGTGAGACCCGACATTGACGGTCCAAGTCGGGTTTCCGGGTCTACATAACCTGCGAGTTGCTCCAGCCGTGGGCGCTGCAATGCTCCATTGGACTCACTTACGGGCATGTCAGTACCGAGTAATTCACATTTGATGAGACTTTCTAACCACGCAAACATGTCAGCTTCGTACGTCGCCGATTCGCTCATCATGTCCCTCATCTCTTGTGGTGAAGGATGTCCCTGGACCCATATCAACATATGACAATGTAGTGTCCCACGGCCCTGGGTTTCAACAGTCCCATAATATCCAGTACACACTCCTAGCAGGCCCCGCTCGTTTCGACCGTACCGTAAAACAATGTGTATGAACTTCGACATAATTTCATGGAAAAACTTTGCACATGCGGCGGGATGTTCTGCAACCATAAACTTGCGATCCCAATCATCGAGCTCCTCGCCTGCTTCCAAGTTTTCAAGACATATATTATCTCCCGCAAGCAGGCGTACTAGAGGGTGCTTTATGTCCGACGGGTTTAACGTGATGAAGAAGGCCGGTGTACCTCGCATGTTGACTAGCGCCCTGATCTCATTGCGCATTTTCAACTTATAGCCTGCCGTCCCTGGTACATCATGGAGTAATGTCCCGACGCTGTTGATTAGAGACATAATACATGTATCTTCCGGCGACGACGGCATGTACCGCGAGTCCAACTTGAAGTGGCGAATGAGCCGTTCTAGCTGGGGTTGTTCCACATTGAGAAGCTCTTGGACAATTCGTGTCTGCTCGGATACTTTCACCCGGAAACGTACAGATTCACACACAGCCTTCTTTTGTAGGATGTTGTAGTATACGAACGCGAAATCAGGATCACGTTCGAACCTGTTATCGTCGAGCTCAAGAAGATAATTTAGCTGCTCTTCCATCGTTATTGGCACTTGGCGGCCTGGTTCGTGGAAGCCGCCTATTCCCCATGGGTCGAGGTGAGGGAAAAGCCACGTCAAAAGGCTTGGGTTCTCAAAATCTGGTACCACCGTTTCCCCGCCTAGCGAGCGAATCAACCGCCCTCCCCCAAGGCAGTGTGAAAGGGCTCTGAGTTTCATGGTGTGGTAGGCCTGAGGTGACTCGTCGCCCATCGTGTAGCCTACATTTTCCATCAGCATGTCTTTGTGGCTCGGGTAGTCGTCGATTTCTCGAGGCTCGCGGTCAGAGTACCCAGACATGGACGACCGTGTGGCAACACTTTCCTCAATAAATCCGACATCCAGGCCGGATGGGATTCCTTCGTCTTGGGTTTCAGTTCCTGGCCCAAACAAACCGTCCAGGTTCCGCTGGCTGAACCCATGAAAGTCCGTGTCGCATGCATAGTGAGGGTTCTCCGCGATAAGAAATTGGATCATGCTGAGCATCCGTGACTTCTTCGCGAGGATAGGTCCCAACTTGCCGATATTATCTTTCGTCGGTCTCGCCTTCGCCACATATACGGCACACACGGTATCCCTTACCATTTCCGGGGGGGGGGGAGCACGTTATTCAGAATAGTTGACTGCTGAGGCATTACGAGGACGTTCCCCTTAACACACAACTGACTTGGCGACCAGGTCTTGCCCCGACGTCCGGTTCGACAGTCAGTGCCTTCCCCCCGAGTCTTCGACGACCTGAGTTCTGAAAAACGGAACGATATCCTACTATTACGTGCGCGCGCAAGTAATTGCCGTTCAGTGAATGTTGAAGCACCAAAAGCCTCCTTCGTCCTCGTTGGTAGCTCTTCGTGTCCATAGTATAGCCAGTTCGCGAGACACAACCGTGGCATCCGTCGCTTTGTAACAAGCTCCCGGTGGCACGTTTGGCACATCAGGACGTCCCCGAGGCTATCCCGATTCACAAGCCCCTTGGGATCGAGAATGGCTTCTCCGTATGCAGCTAGATTATATGTCGTCGGGAGAACCTTACGAGGCAAGTCGTCGTTCCTAAGAACGCAGAGGTCAAACTGAGAAGGTGAGACTTGGACCACCAGCCGGGTCAATACGCGCCGTCCACATGGCGCACAAACCCTAGTCTGAAACTTATCAGTAGAAAACGCATCCTGCCACTCTCCTATTATCGTGCGTCGGAGGTCCTCGCTTGCGATCTGGGTGTAAGGGTGACTAGTCGTACGTACCTGCGGAATCAACCCCTCCCGCGCCCGAGATACTTGTCTGTCATGGCGTGGACGTTGAAGTGGACGGAGTACCGCCACGACCGTGCGGCATTGCCGACCGCACGAATGGTTCTGCAGCATGTCCATCAAAGTTGAAGCGGATGCTCGTGCTCGAAGGCGCAAGTCGTGTGCTTGAGCAAGTTCTCGAAGTTCGTTTACCCGCCACAAACGAAATACTGTCATCATCGAGTGAGGCGGCGCATTTAAGACGATGTCTCCAACTTCTAGCGCGGCATCGGTCCACGCAAAGTCATCTGTAATCCGTACGACACCGGTTACTATGTAGCCAAAATCTAGAACGTCACTGTCGATTGTGAACCGCGCAATGGTGACGTCTCCGTTCGTGACTGTTTGCACACGACCTGCACGACGTGACTGTAAGCCACAAACCAGTCGGCGACAAAGACGTGTTGCTGACTTACCAGCGACGATATCACCGTTTGGTCCGGGTGGAGCTACGAGTGCCTGCCGCATGTCATAATAGACAGCTGTTAATGTCTCCCGTTAACCTACGTACTCGGAGGAGATATACAACCACAGGCCTACCTTCCGCTAGGCCGTGCCCAACAATGGCGTCTCCGGTTGCTGTGCTTCTAGTAGCCGAAGCCGTGTCTAGAGCATCACTAGCAGCTATTAGGATCTACGCGTCAGCTCGTCACTCCCTAGTCAAAAGCGAGCGAGTAAACTGACCAATTCCATGAGAGGCCATACTGTCGATTCTCTGGATGTACATTCCATTTGGTTCTGTGTACTCCATCTCGAGGAAATTTTCCAACGGTGAATGGCAGGAGTGAAAAGACGGCTTTCCTGCACGAGTACAAACGGGCCAGGGGGATGGCTGAAATCACCACCATAGGCGTCGACGCGCGTTATATCGGGACAGGAGGGTGCGTCGGGCCGCTGCGCGGGCTTACGTGAGGCAGTGCGGCTCCACCTCGTCCCTGAGTGCCCTACGCAGTGCGCCCCTTACCTCGGTTTTACCATCACTTACATCCACACACAGTTTTCACAACAAGGTACGTTGCCATGACATCTGCTCCTATGTCACTGTTTTGCAGCAGGTACGAGAAGTTCCGAAGTCTCCGGCGAAGAAAGTTCCAGCAAATCGGCCTTCCGATGACGCGCAGTCTTGCGTCTGCATCCTATTATCTTCTGGGAATCATCGCGAGTGGTTGTGTGTGGGTCGGCGGGTCCTATTGAACGCGTTCGCTGACATCACCTTGTTCCTGTTCCCCTCATCGCCATGCCAAAACAAGACGCAGCATATCACCCCACCCGTACCTCCGCCCGAAGCCGCAAACGCGCTCTGTCCCACAAGGGGCGTTCGAAGGTATTCTGCATTTATCTCAGATAGTTGTGTGCCGCACTCACCGTTTCCTATTCCTAACCCTCTTGCAGGTGCGTGCCATCCATGGACTGACTTTTACCATGGCGCCGTCACCTCCGATGTGCCGGGAACCCAACCGGCCAGCCACTCGCGGTACAAAGATTATACGGGCACTGGCCTGCGGATTGTGGTCATACAAATTAGAAGAGCTGTTCCTACTACACGCCATCCTCCCCTCATGTCTAGGACAGAGCGCCTCATCGGTGTTCTGCGACAGATGTTGCACACTGTCCGGTCGAGGACGGGCAACCCGCGTATCGTGTCCTCCACCGAAGAAGGCATCATTGTCGTCCGCCAGAGGCGGTACACAGAGTGGCTGTGTGACCACGACATAAAGTGCGCGTGTTTCCTTCTTGTTATATCTGGCTCATGCTTCTATTCACTTCAATGCAGTGCGTTTCGGGTTTATACGCATCCCGACTTAGTGGGTACATGGGTACTCCCGCTATCAGGCCTTGGGCCGCCTCTCACGTGGGGGTATCGAAGCCGTGACCAGGACACCTTGTACCACGGGTCTCGTCCGTTTGCGTTTTACATGCCGTCCTTGGTCACGGCTATCACGCTTCGGGAAGATGTTGTTAGCCAGAACCATGTCGCCCTCACGCTGTCTCCTTTGGCCCTCCATGACATTTTGGCCCTGGATTTGCTTGCGGGGTTCGCAAGGCCCGTGTCTAGTAAGATGTTCTCAGCTCAGTGGTGTCTTCAGGCTTGCTAACAGGAACGTCCAGGTGACTTTCCTCGGGTCGTTGAAGTAGACAGTCCTATTGCTTCTCGCGATGGGGTAAGTCCTAATCCTGCTCGGTTGCGTGTCTTCCTCACGTATTAGCTAGCCTTGCATGGTAGATTTAGCTTATGGAGCCGATTGCGCTGACATTCCGTGGTCGTATATTTTTCCTGGCGATTATTTGCTTACCGAGCTTTGTGTGTCTCGGGTACACGACACGGCGGAGGGGTGGGCTTTACAGTTCGAGTTGCTACATGTCACCCGTCTCGCAACCAGACCTTAGGCGCAACGATGAATATCTAATGTTAATATCCATGGTACGCGCAGTTATGTGGCTTCAGTGCACCAGTTGTGAACGGTCGGTCTAGGAAGCAAGGAGAACGCTAGCTGTGTCTGACACCGGTGGGCGTTGCGCGTGTCCGAGTGTGAGAAAGAACGTCCCATCGAGGAGGTTCGATGGCGCGGACTCCCGGGAGCGCTTGATACTAAACATGGGCGGTCGGTGAGAGCGTCGAATGGCAATAGATTATGCTGCTCCCGTGCATCGAGCGCCATTGATCCACGAGGCCATGGGTGCCCATTCGCGCGTAATACGGTACGCAGCTATCCTTTGCACAACAACACCAACACTGAGGCAATATTTGCTAACATTGCTACTAGACAGCCGCGTCTGTACGTGTGAGTTTGCACTGTTGCTATCCACATGCCGTTACCTTCACGGTATGAGCTGTTATGGCAGGTAGCCCTATGACGACAACAGCTGACCGCACCGGTAGCGGTTCGTTGTACATGCCTACGGTTCTCGTCCCAATGTTTCGAAGTTTCCTCATCCGGGCCCCTATTAAGCGATTTATTCTTCTTGCCATCGGTTGTCGGGTTTCTCCGCCTCCGATGACATCGGCTGCTTACATCGCGATACCATACAACAACATAGTCTTGTGCACGCACTCCACCACTCAAGGTAAGCACGTTCAACCTAAAAATGTCTCAGGTCTAGACAATAGACCTGTTCTCCCCTGTAGGTAGTGGCCGAGTTCATCTCGTACCGTCCGCTCCATGGTGTCCATCGTTCATGGCGTACATCCTGTACACTCCTCCGGCTGGCCCCTGATCGTCGGTTGTCATACTAGCGAAGAACCACAGTCCTTTTGCCGCCCCACCGGGACATCTCGGATGTCGGTGTCATAGGTGGCTCGAGGCTGTGATTGCGAATCTGTTCAACTTGTCCACACTGTACAGTGCTTGACGCCGGACCTGGAGTGGATAAATTGGTTCGCAGTCTGGACTGCGTGTCGTTGTCCTCCCCTATCGAGTGCAGCTAAAACCTTTACTGCGCAGGCTATGTCTAGTGTTGACTCTGTCCTCCATGAAGATAGCGACCGCTTTGTTTTATTTCCTATTCGCTATCCTACGGTGCGTCGCTTACTTTGACCACTCTTTCGCGTTGCTAATCGATCGCAGTTGTGGGAGAGGTACAAGATCGCACAGAGATCGTTCTGGGTCACTGAAGAGATCGATCTCTTGGACGATTTGGTGGATTGGACAAATGTTCTCACCAAGGACGAGCGCCATCTACTGTCTACGGTTCTTGCTTTTTTTGCGTCCGCGGATGGGATCGTAGGAGAGAACTTGGTTCAGCAGTTCTACTCGGACGTTCGTGCGCCAGAGGCGCGTTGCTTCTATGGCTTTCAACTTATGATGTACGTCACCGAAACTGGGACGACGGGTTGCACGTTTTAACGATCGTGTTTAGGGAGAACATACATGCCGAGACGTACGCACGTCTGCTCCGGGAGCTCGTTCTCGATGACGACGTATTGAAGAGTCTATTCGATGCGGTGAACACGTTCCCCGCTGTCAAGGGGAAGGCACTGTGGTGCCTGAAGTGGTTCGACCGCGAGGCCTACTCCTTTCCAGTCCGACTGCTAGCCTTCGCCATCGTGGAGGGGGTTTTCTTCTCGTCCTCGTTTGCCGCGATTTTTTGGGTCAGGACTCGAGGGATCCTTCCTGGTTTGTGCCACTCGAACGAGATGATCATGCGGGACGAAGGTCAGCATGTCGAGTTCGCGTGTGAGCTTTATGGCATGCTGGGCGAGAAGGTCGATGTTGGGGTCATCCATCTTATGGTACGCGAGGCGGTTGAGCTGGAGCAGGCGTTTTTCGAATGTAAGCCTCGCGTGATCTATCCTTTTGGCCAGCTGCTCACTGTCGTGACCTCTTGTGCTGTAGCTGCTCTGCCGTCTCCCCTTCTCGGCATGAACGCAGGCCTCATGGGGCAGTACGTCTAGTATGTCGCCGACTTTATTTTGCAATGCCTGGGTTTCCCTGCCTTGTATAACAGTTCCAACCCGGTGCGTCTCATCCTCCGTTTCTCCCAGTCGATGGGGTCAGGTTTCCTGATGACGCGGTGTAGTTTCCGTTCATGGATGGGTCCGTCGTCCCTGGGCGAGCAAACTTTTTTGAGCGACCCGTGTCTGATTACCTAGGTGCACCTGTGTCGATCATATCGCGCTCAGGTCGTATGTAGAGGCCTGTGTTTGTCGTGGGGTGATGTGTGTTTGTCCTGGGGAGGTCGGTCGCCATGACGTGCCTGCGGTGATGTCCTTAGAGTCCTATGTCCTGAATGATATTGTGTACGCCTCTATATTCCGTAAACTAGGATAAGGTTGTGTCAGTTAACGTTTGAGGTGTACCGTCGGCAGACCGGGCGGGCGACGTCGTCGGCATGGCCGTGTTGGTAATACTTTAAGTCCTACCAGTACGCCTGTTAGTCCTCACATGGAGCCTGTGGCATCTTGGACCCGTGTTCTTGCATTGGATGCAAGCCGGAGACACTGTTCCCAATTGAATGCTCAGCGTTGTCTTGCATCCCCGCCGGGAAGTTATTTACAGACCATCAAGCGTGGTCTGTAGGAGGGAAGCATACATGGGCCCAGACGCTTCGTCCGTTGTCCCTCGGCCGTAATGTTAGACGACGGACGCGCTTTGTCTGTCATAATTCACACGAGGAGTATGTATATATGTTTCTCGTTAACTCCTTCCCATTTGACAACCCGCTGCCACATTCCTACTAGCCCATGCTGCCTCAGCTCATATCCTCATACTTTCCACAGCCTACCGACGGGCGGCCTCCCCCCAGTCACTCTCAGTTTTCGGATAGTGCGACGCATGCGGTGGTTCATGCGAGCTCGGGAACGACAAGTCTTGGGGGCCCTGGCTCGTATAGCCCGGATGGCCCTGCATATGGGGACGTCGATGACGAAGGCATGGTGTTTGCGACCCCGGAAGGTTCGGACGACGACGAGGCACCTCCGAGCACGCAACCTCGCCCTGCGTCATGGTTTGACCTTCCTCCAACTAGGGATAACACAGTAGTCTCTGTCCCACACGACGACTGCTCTCTGGAACAGTTTATGTGTTTTGTGTACTGCGGGAGGGCGGTGAGTTTGTCCTGCGCGGCGTTCCTACATATGAACCCTTGACGTGATATTAACCCTCCCTTTTAGTATTGGTTCCGCATAACTATCTCCGTAGACAGCCGCACTTTCAGAGGCCCCTTGCAGACCCGGGTCGACGTACACCACGTTAACCGCGACCCTGCGAGGACGGGCGGCCTGCTACCCATAGGCGCAGTGATTGAGAGAGGTCTGCGAGAAGGGTTAACGCGGGAGATAGATTATGCATTGCAATGCACGTCCCCCCCACGAGTGTATGGGTGAGTACGGTCTCCAAATGTTGCTCTGTACGGTCTAATTTGCTTTTATAGTCGATGAACCTTGAAGGCTAGTTCTGTGGCGATGGATTTGGTACCGTCGTCGCTGAGTGGTAGTAGTCGGTACTGTGTCGGCGGGGGTGATGCTGCGATATGTAGAGGTGGGGTTGGTCCTGTCGACGTGCAATTAGCGTGTAGAACTTGAAGGGGGTGGTATATTCGAGTTGGAATGCCTACTTGACGGGGTGCACAGCTCACGTTTCGTGTTTCGACATCGAAACCCACACTGTGTGGCTTGCGACAGTGGTCTCGAGCCCGCGTGTGTAGGTTTACGCAAACTTGAGACTCGATATGAGGTGCAGTGCGCTCCTGTTAGCATTACGGGCTGGTTGAGGGTAAAAATGCCAGCGGGGGTCCAGGTTTGCCGATGGGACGGAACCAGGACATGGTTGAACACAGTGCGAGGTGTTCGACGGCTAATAACGCGACTGCTAGGGACTAGTTAACCTCCGTCGTATCGGAACGGGGGAAACGCGCGTTTTGTAACGCCACGGCCTACGTGCTTAATCGTTTCGACGGTGGATGATCTGCTCCAGGTTCACACAGAGCTACTGCCACACAGCATCCACATACCTTATTGCCAATCATCTCGGAATGCGTGTGAGTAGGCTACATGTTCTTAAACCATCCGACCTAAGGAGATGGTTCCACAGCTATCCAAGGCGTTTATACACAGCCACCTTCCACATGCACTGTTTGCTGGCTGACTATGTCCGTGAGCTCCACCTCCAACCCATCTCATACTTTTCCTAACCTTCGACCGTCTCCTCCGTCTTAGTCGTGATCTTTACCGGACAGTGTCTGTTTGTATGGGCTCGGTATGTCTATCACCTCAAGTTGCAATGCTTCAATGGAAGCCAACTCAGTAGTATGGCCGTATACTTATGTTAGCATTTCTTTACAGAGCAATGCAGGAAACTAAACGGTCAGATATTATGGCACGACGGTTGCTCTCGCCGCCGCGAAGGGAGGTCTGATAGATCGTCTGTTATGATATAACTGTTCCTTATTGACTGTGACCTTCCGTTGTCGCTTACACCGACAAGCCCTAACCCTAGACAATAACTCCTGGACTTCTCTCGTGATTGTCACTCGTGACACAGAAGGCCGCCAAGTTCACACCACAAAATCCGTACGACTGTCGGGCTGGCTGTCCCACCGCTGCTCTCATCAAGCCCTATGCCGCTGCATATGAGGGTCTGTCGACCATTGCCTGTGAAGCCCGTCGCCACTGCAACTGGCAACTCCTAGACTGACCGCCCATTATCCTTGACCAACAGCTTCATTACGCCGTGCCATTCACACAAGCGTCACGAGCGCAAGTCAGGCCAGTATACTACTCGGGGTTATCCAATGCGACCGCTATAGCACCTGTCCATCGAATATCCTTCGCGCCTACATCTGCGATTCAAAATGACCGGTCACTGCCCGCTATGTCGACAGCTGCGCGAGTAAATGTCTCAGATGTATGCGGGTTCACCTACCAGTCCGCGGGGTCTACGATGGGACGGTTTTCCACACGATATTTTCCTGATAAATTGAGGCCTGAAAACCCAAGGCCGGTGGCCGCCGACTAAGGCTGAGCATGGCTCGATCCATGGCTGATCCAGAGCTGAATCCGCGGATCGAGAGCATTTTTAAGGCTTGATCCAGAGCTGTGCGGATCATGATCCACGGCTCCGGATCAGTGCGGATCCGGATCAAACGGATCCGGATCGCGGATAATCCACAGGTTTTTTGCAAAGATCATATGTTTCTGACATATATCTTGTTATATAACTACTTTTCTTGCCTAAATACTGCTAAACATGCAGAATTCTAATGCATGAAGGTGTTCAAAGGCTCTAGTTTACAACTTTGTTGATCCGCGGATCACCTAGATTTTCCCTATTGCCTCAATCCAGAGCTGCAGCGATCTGGAGCTGCAATGAGCTGGATCCGCGGATACAGCTCATTGCGGATACAGCTCCGGATTTTGCGGATCGATCTGCAAAGTGAGCTGGATCCGTGCTCAGCCTTACCGCCGACCTTTTCCGGGAGGGGGAGGTGGCGTCTTCCTTCACCGTGACCCCATAGGGCCTTGGGTTATATACGGAGCTTTACATAGCAGACGGCTACCCGTCGACTTCGTACCCCCGCCTCATGGCATCTCCCTCTCAGTCGCGGTCTCTGGCGCGCCTCAACCCACCTATGCATCCAATCGAGTGCTTGCGCATCATCGAAGCCCCCCTATGCACCTTGTGCGGCCGTCCTACTATTTATTATTGCGGCGGGTGCCCTACTGCACCTGCGTTTTGCACGGCAGAACATTTTATGAAGGTATGTGTGTCGTCCGACATATAGCACCGACCTGCTAATACCTTCCGACACCAGCACTGGCCCATTCACTCTCAAACTTGCAACCGCCATATTCCTACCTGTCATCATTCCACCAACGGCGTCGACCCTGCCTATCCGTATCTAGGGAAAATCACCCTCCGAACTCGAAGTGCGATGGATCCTCTCCCGCCGGTCTCTGTCAACCACATGCCGGGTCGCTTTCCCTCAGGACAGCCATACGACTACATTGTAAATGTTCTGTACGGGAAACACGACGCTGGTACGTCTCGCAGCTATACTATCCTCCGTCACATCGCCGTCATGCAAACCCGGCTCCTCCCCAGATGACTGCAAGATTTTACCCGTCAACGTATCGTCTACCCCAGCGACATACGCTCCTGTCATCCCTCTCTCAGATTGTTTTGACTCTAGACAAGTATCGAACTCGTTCATCATCTGGTACGATAAGCACCTTAAGTTGCTTGAGTGTCCTCTGCACGTCTACTACAGCGCCGAGGACTATCAAGCAAGGTCTAACCCCAATCGCGCGATGATTCGTCTTACGCAAACCATAGACATACAGTTATGCAGGCCCTGGTATGGTTCAGTTGTGATTGTGAAGTTTGCATCTCGTACCTGCTCGAGCTACATTGGCCTTACGATCCTTGACGCGATCCACATTAGAGACTACTTCGCGTATTTTTCTTGATGTGATTTTATCTCAAACCTCCATTGACCTGTAGTACTCTTCAAGTCCCCCCTGGCCTCCAAGGTATACATTGACAAGTATTAGAACACAGCGCTCCGACCGGATAGCACCAGCCACTTAGACCGTGTGTTCCTAGTCTGGCATTTGAAGTTGGTCCTGTATAGTCACACAGGTGTAAGTGGAGTGACTGTGACACATTCTGTGCATGGGCACCTGAGGGTTGTGACAGACATTAATGATTTTCTATGTCGTTGTCCATCATACTCGCCACATTGTCATCTCCTGGTGTTCGGATCAAAGGGCATGCTCTCTCAAAATTCTACGATTGGATCCTCTTCACCGTTGCACCTTCTATTACGTAGCACTAGGCTCCTTCTAGACGTTATTTGTACGGCAACAAATCACACTATCCATGAAACGCTAATCTTAAACAGGTCACCCCGTTGACTTCTTCCTCGGCATTGCAAACGTCCGACGTTGTTCACTATCGGCAGCAATGTAAATTTTCCTACATGCCATTTGTCAGATTCTGCACCCATCGGATAGCTGCACCAAGGATGGAGGTTCACGTACCACTTCACACTCGGTCACTCCGGCCTTCGGTGAAGCGGTGACAGCTGAATGGTGTTCTAAACCTGACGTCCATGTGGTGTTAGTCTAGACGTTTCAAAAAGTGAGTCATGCAGGGTCTGACCTTCAGTACATGGAACACTGGTAGCCTTCTCCGAATCTTTAAGACAGGTACATGGAACACTGGTGGCCAAGGCTGGCAACTGGGAGCGCTTGTAATGGATAGTTTGCATCGTTTCAGAGGCATCGTGCGAGCAAACTTTGAGAGGTCCAGGCTTCTTGACGTTTCAAGCATCACTGCTCGCCTTATATCCTGTTGGGGGGTCGAGACTTCCGGGCTTATCGCAATCGAGGACTTCAACCCCCGCCATCCGTGTTATTTCCGGTACCTCGCTTACGCTGTGCTAGCCTACCCGCTCTCAACACGTGAGTCGCTCCATGACACTGTTATTGGCTCTCAAAGGCATAAGTACATGTTAACAGCCAGTCTACGGACGCGAGGTCGCGGATCATTCGGTACTAGTGTGGCATGGCCAGCACGCACCGTCTCAGGTCAACTATTGGATACTTGGCTTCCAGGGACCGATATTACAATTGCCATCGGGTGCCTGTGGGAAACGCTGACTGCGCCGCGTCCGACGGTCAGCTGCCGACTCCTTTGGCTCCACCCATGGAGTCCCAGAAGCCTCAAATCCATCCGTACCACCCCGAAACCCCCCTGCATATGCGGTGTATTTACCGCTGCCTTGCTGAGGTGACATTGTTGTTGAAATAATGGCACTTGGTTTTCGCACTACGGGCCAAATGAGGGGCTCCATCGTCACACAGATACTTGCATTACAGGCCGCCGTTACTCGGGGTATTCCAACTTGCCGCGGTATTCTCATCCCGTTCCCATGAAGAGGTCGATCGTACCTGGTGGTGATGGCTCGCTAGGATATAGTAAAGGACCGGATTGCGCTACCCTCGTACCTCCCGAATCTCCGCCTCTGATCCCGTCCCCGTCTCTTTCCACCCGGCCCACCTTCTATGCGAAGGCCACGAAACCCTGCGGACTCCTACGATCCCGGATATTATCATCCTGCTTTGCAAGTCCGGACGAACATAGTACGTGAGATGCTTCTTAAAAGTCTTCAAGCCCTCATTCCAGCTCGTTGCATACGCACCGGCGTCCCCTTTGCACAATGGTTCTCACCACAACTAGCCCCTTGGCGGACTCTACTAAGCCCTTGTCCTTCCCCCGACTCCACTCGTCGACATCTCCACAGCAAAATCTATGTTCGTATCTGAACCATTCGCACTCCCACACACGCTAGATCCTGATCCATCCCTTTTCTACTCACAGCTACTACTTTCAACCGGTGCTACCGACTTCATATTTGCGGTGTTGCTTCAACCAAGTACATGACCCCATGGAAACTGTCCTATATGCTCCTATTTTCGCGAACAGGTATGTGCTGTCTGCCATCCATATGCCTTCTCGCGATCTGAGGACTCCATAGGCGTCTCGCTCTGGCAAGCCAATTCGTATTCCCGTACATGACGATGGCTTCCCTACTTTCCTGGCGGGCGACGTGTCGAGACGCATACCTTGTGGCGACGAAGGACCTCCGGCACTCCCTGTTTATCTTGATTGCACGTTTCTTTCCGGAACCCGTCAGCTTCCTCCATGTCCTCACTGCCTGTGGTGGTCTCCTCGTCGGTGAGGCGGCTTTATCACAAATACTCCATGATCCCTCGGTCTGCAGTACCACACTTGAGATAGCTATCGGCAACGTAGGATTTGACACGTTCCTCCACCGTCTTACGGGGATGTTGCCATCCGGCGCACACGTCCTCCGCGAAACCAGCAGTCCTGCTCCGCCATCCTTCCCTCCCCTCCGACACATCACCCGTATCACCCAAATTTTCCTCGCATCCGGCCTCGTCATGGAAGTGTACCAGTCGACCACTTCTTCGGCCTGCAACGTCGTCTGTGGTTCCTGGACCACCGCGTTGATGAATTTCGTTTCGGAGGCATCTTTCGGCTGTGCGTACCCCCGTTTGACCCTTAACTACCGGGCCATGGTCTGTGATGGTCGGATGCTGTCGCGAAGACGTTTCGATTGTGCTACAGACGTTCACCTCCGGTCAAAGGGTTTCGAGTTCACGACGTACTCCAACATGTCGGCTGCCTATAGCACAGGCCCTTACTCCTCATCTTCGCGGATCCCTCCTGATTGCGGGAAGACGTTGTACATATGTCCCTTTCAGGGGAGGTACTTTGGCGACCCTGGGTCACTTGTTGTTTTCTTCGACGGCTTTTTCGTCGACTTGGGTAGCCTACGAGCCTCCAAGGTCGCTCCATATGGGGCGATGACCGCCTGGCGCATACCTACTGCAAACACATGTCAGGGGCGGTGTGTCGAGAACGAGTCTGTTGTTCCCGCGTATATTGCGTCCGTCCTCATCTACATCATGGAAGATAAACAAGTCTTCATCTTCCCAGAGGATGACTTGTCGTCTGACCGCTCACGTACCGATGTCCCTTCTCCTGCGGTTCGCACAGTCCGCCGCTCCTCCTTCTAGTAGAATTGAAGTGAGCAGTTATCTATGTATGTTTTCCCTGTATGCAATCTCCAGACCCTCGACAGTACCATACAGTAGCCAGTACAACCTATATATTCCATCCACATGCCCTAGAGAAAGCCATGTGGACCAGTCTATCCATCACAGTACGAACACTACTTAAAACGCTCTTGGTCAAACGTGAATGACCACAAACATGCAAACGAGTATCAGTAGCCCGGTAACTATCGAGTTGATCCCGTAGCATGGACCACAAGCAGTAGGTCAACCTTCCGTGCCCCTCCTTGAATCTGCCCGCCTTCCATAGCGCGATGTCATATGGGCAAAACACGTTTCCGTCTAGGCCGGCATGGTTTCCTCAAGCTCGCCCTATCCGCATACCAGTGAAAACGACCGGCAGGGAAAGCCAGCTACTATTCATCAAATCAGTCAAGGTCACGGCAATTGATGTACGCGCGAGGCTACACACCAACGGCCGCCCGCCTAGTAGAATGCACGCCCAGAGCCGTAACCCTCACCGCCTCCGTCAACAACTCGCCAGGTTCAGCATTCTCGCACCGCCTCCTACGATCCCATGTTATACTGCTCACCCCTCTCTGCCCCTAATACTCCTCAGGCTGGATGAACACATGCTGTGACAAGTACCACACCAACGATTATGCGCTCCAACTTGCCCTAGCCAATGACATTGTGCCTGCCTTATACGACGGCCCGTTCGTGCAGGATTTACAGTCCTAGTCCATCTATACCAGGACGCGCGCAGTCTAGGGCTCATGACACCAGGAACGCGCTTGGACAATGGGAAAACTGTCGAAAGTCGTCTTCCTAATACCACATGCGCCCCTTCAAGACCGAACCAACGGTCTCAGCTCCTCTGCGTCGAACACCGAACGCATGCCAGGCAGTCACCTAACACCAAGGCCGTCGAACGTTCCACCGGAAGCACTCCCTCGTAGGGCAAACCGGAGGCGCATCGTTTACTGTTCCAACCGTGTACTTGTCTATCTCCAAGCCTATTGCGACGTACGACGGTTCACAACACCTTCGAACGGTGTCCACTCGCGCCTTCACCATTGCTATGTAGCACCTACGTCAATGCGACGACCCGCGACACGACGCAACGCCTTGAATTAGCGTCTTATTGGCAGCTGTCCGTCAAGTGGGCCACGCACGACTCTAGTCTGCTTTTTCGCGACAAGAAGCACTGTACGTGTAGGTGCCCTACAACACTTTCTGGCGCACCAATTAGTGTTTCACAATTCCCTGCGTCGGCGACATGACGTTAGTATTATACCACCACTGACAGTCAAGACCTGTCTTTCTCATCGTCAGAGCCTTCCCACGTCTCCGACGGTAACGTTAAACGCACTCACCGCAGGGATTGCACACGGTGCTGAAGCTCCGACGCCCGGGCTACAACCCGCGAGCATCAGGTAAATCCTAAAATAGATAACGAAGAATCACCATCTATCACCAAGCCGCCCAATGGACACTCACCTTGTTCGATCCCGCGGGTAGGGTACAATCGCATTGCACTTTGCGAGGACGGCCGCCACTGGCGAACACGTTGAGTACGGTCGCCGAAAATAATCTACCAGTTATGTGCTACAAGTGCTCCGAGTGCACCAGATGTTCAAAGCGTCAAACCTACAATGTCACATTTCGGACTTGGCCAATAGGAACGTGACCATACCGAGTACATCTGGTACTACAACGTAGTCCGCTTTTACCAATAGTTGCTACATTTTCAAGCTTTCGTGGTACCGCTTCTTGGATACCTGTTCTTCGGCACGTTCAACCTATTGACGACAATGATGAGGGAATGATGCACGCTTCGTCCTGATGGAACACTTTCCTTTGCCCGATAGGTACAAGTCTCTGCCCCACCTTACAACCAATGGTACAACGGGGCCATGTAGGCCCCAGGACTTCGGGCCACCGCTGACCCCACGGTGTATACCTCGCTCGCCGCCCCCTCCCGGGCCCTACCGAGTTCCACATTCCCTATCCACTCGTCTCCTTTCCAATACGCAGGTTTCTCCGCCTTCGCGTCGGGCTGCGCACGACGCGTCCATCCACCTCGTGCTACCCGTCCATGCTGATGGCTAGAAACCGCGCAACGTCCCCCGACTACCATGGCAGCCATTCATAAAACCTGACGTCGCATATGTTGCATTAGGCGACAGGATACCCACCGTAGGTCCTACGGTCCGGGGTAATCGGCACAAAGCCTTTCGTCTCTGATCTACGACTATGCGACGACGCACCTGCCATCTCCCATCATTCAGGCGCAGGCCTTGCTTAATCGTACTGTAGGCAAACAGCGGTCATAACGCTAGGCGAACGTCCCCTGTCAGCATGAAATCGTGCATTCTCATACCTCGTACCTGTGACATATGCGCCTTGGGTGTCCGGATGCTACAATATGTGCCTTGGGGGTCCGGATGCTACAACATCAACCTTGACGGTTTCAAGTTTTCGCCTATGGGGACGTCCCTGTTGGTGATGTTATAATTGCAGGCGGCATGTACAATCTGCAGGCGGCGATACTCACTCCTAACGGAGCCCATTCGTCGCTGCCGGACGATCCGTTTTCTTACTCAAGTCCGCCGCAAAATCACGTCCATGAGGTTACTCGTAATGAACTGTGTACCACACGTTCTGCCGGACTTGAGGACGGGACGGCGGAAAGGGCGCGAAGAAGGAACGCCCGGAAACCACCTGCAGAAGGGGAAGGCGTAAGCCGGTGGCGGAACTAGGGGGCGGATACCAGGGGCGAAACGGACTGGTAGATAGGAGGGGTGGGACCCGTTGGACACATACAACAATCGCTGGCACCACGCGGCGTCATATGGTAGACGGCCGATGCCCCGCATCACCACAAGTTACTGGGATTCGTAACCTCATCAACACTCGACCAGTTCGTGAGACTTCAGTGCTAGGACGGTGCGGTCATTTCGCGCACCCCGAAACATGATGCTGAAGTGCACTTACGTGCAATACCTCACACCTCTCGCTGCACCCCATCCTACCGGCCCTACAGTGTCCACTTTCTCACCTCGCAAGACGTAAAGACCGATTGAGGACGGAAGGGACCACGGCACCTGTAAGCCCTGAGGCAATATCCTGTCGTGTTTGTCGTCCGAGAAACTATGGCGACAGTCGTCCATCGCCGAACATGCAAACCACGCACTAAGATCGTCAGACAAACCCGACAAGTCAAGGTTTTGGGACTCACCGGCGAACCGAACCAGTCGTATAGACGTGAAGGCTGAAGCTGCAGTCTGCGATACGCCAAGGCTAAAGCACTGGGATGGTGGGGGAAGTCATGGCGTGAGATACCTAGGACTCCTCGTCCCCTCTGAATAAGCGGGCGCCTCTGTCCACGTCAGGTCATGTGAACAGCCATCACCTGCCGCTCTGGGGCACTACTCTCCCTACTCAGCGACCACCATGCCGTCCGCATTCCGTCCTGCAATAACACTTTCCTAGGTATCCGGTGTTACCTTTCACTTCCCCTTTATGTCAAACGACTCGCTGGCTCACATCCCACTCTTCAAGTGTATTACGCGTACAAATCGTCCACACAGTGCTCTGGACAAGCTACCGGGCACATCCCGTTGTTGTGTGGACGTCGTCGGTTAACGGTAAGCACCGGTCCCGTCTCCTCGCTCCTTTCTCCACCGTCACTGACAGCTACGGTCACGTCCCTCTCCACTACGTCCACTTCATCGTCGTCTCTCGACGGTACTCCCTCGCGGGGCCTTCCACGCATCCCTACGTCTTTACACTCCTCATCCCCAACCTCCCTCGGCCTCAGCGAATCCCCTCGCGCTTCCATGTGAGCGATTAACGCAGATCTTGCCCGCTCCAACTCATCATCACTTATCTTGCAGCTCCCCTCACGTCTTGTCATTTCCAGACCATCCAATGAAACCTCCGATGAATACTCGACACGGGCGTTCCTGTTCACATGCACCCCTGCTTTGACCGTGAAGTCGTCACAGGAGGACGAGGTGCTGGAAACCGTTACTTCGACGATGAGGCCCGGCTGTTTCCCAACTAAATATAAGTCGGACTCTAGGAAACTAAATCGCAAGTTGAGATGTACCCGCACCCGCTTTCCCTCTATATAGTTGATAAACAAATACACAGGAGTTACCATGACATCGTGGGGCATAAACACCATTACGCCCGGTGCGATCGGCCCTGATCCAATGCCGCATCGTAAAAGTCCGTCAAACCCCGTCTCCGGTTGGACAACGGTCCATTGTGTCTTCGCTCGCACCCGAGTGCGTCCCACCAACTGGACTTCGAGGTTGACAAGCGCAATGTTCTGTTTCCAATCCAAAGTTGCAGTCAGTTTCCGTCAGCGACACTTAGGCCTGGAATCCCACATACTTTCCTTCGCGTGACAGGATGAGGTGATAAGGGGATGTATAACGGCACTGCAAGAACGACCGTTGGGACACCGTCCATGGCTTGCTCGACTGCCGTGTTGTCTATACGTGAGTTTTTACCTGTATTTATATGCTCTGCGTCCGACTCACGCCCTATATGTCTCGCTCGACGTCCTAGCCAATACAGTCTCCAACAATTCATGTAGTACCCATGTAGCACCTGACAGACGTGCTACACGGCCTTGTTGCTACCACAATGCTAATCCCAAATTTTCGACACGGACGGTATTGGTGAACCTTATGTACCTCGCCGCGTGCCCATGGCGACCACCTACCATAGATCTCCTCTACCTTTCAACCACGTCGCTCCTCACCTTGCAGACCCTTCGGCCAGTTTTCATCGACACAGAAATTGAACCTCACATTCGCGTTTTTTGTTCCAGACGGACGTCGCTTTGAACCTACTCCCTTACCATTCGACGCTTTCTTCTCAGACCATCGCATCGTCGTACTGCTACCGGCTAAAAGCGCATATAATGTCCCGTCACACCCACACCAGCCCGCCCCCCAGGCAATCTCCACCACCTCAAGCGTAAGCGTCTCCCCTACCCTTCTCCTCATTCACATCGCATACCGGTATCTATTCCCGACTAACAACCTATTGTCCAGGCTTTCCCGCACCTTCTCAGACATGTCAGCCTCTCAATGAAGACCTCAATCTCCACACTCACTGACTGAATGATGCACAGGCTCGATGTCGACAGCATGTTGCATGTGCTTCCAGCAGCTGTGGTGCTCCTAATGCATTATTAACCGGCTAATGCCTGGGGACTTAATACAACATTAACCGTCAGTATTCCTATTGCATTACAATGCCCCGGGACAATGCCCGGAACTTCCTAAAAGGGATGGGGCCTCCCGGAGGCACCGGTTCAAGCCCCACTGTGCGCATTTTTTGCTTATCTTGTTAGATAAGAGAGATCTAAGAGTCCGGAAGGGCGCTTTTTTGCTTATCTCTTAGATAAGAGATATCTTGCATCTCCCATCAATCAGGGCCTCCCCCATCAATCAGGGCTTCTTCCGGCTGCCTCTACCAACCTCCTGGCTGTGCACCCCCAATTAGGCAGGTCCCTCCTGTACTGGCAGGCAGGGGACCTTCTGGGGGCTGCCCTGGGGCCAATACTGACCTGTTTACCTTCATTATAGGCTCATTTGGTTCGCATTTTTAATGGGCTTCAAATGTGTATAGCTGGACTGTCCCATATGTATGCACTCCTGTGGTATAGCCCATTTACTGTTCGCTCTAGGGGGTAGTAAATGGGCTGTATCTCAGCTGTTTCTTGGACGATCTGTACGCCTAAGGGCTCGTTAGAACCGTCTAATTAACGCGGTTCTAATGAGCCCTCATGCGTACAAAACGGTCCACCCGTTGCGGAGTTATGGCTACACCTTTCTCCTACCCAGGAGGGCAGGTAGCCATATCTTGGGATAGGGTGGTCTGATTCGCTCCATCTTTGTTGCTGCTGGTAGATACATGCTCACAGACACTGGGATAGCATTTAGAATAGTAATCTAGGCATTGCAAAAATGTTGATACTCGAAACACTAGCTGCAGGATGACTTTGCAATGTTTGATAGCTAGAATTGGCAAATATTGGGCGAATTGCATGCTCTCTTGTGCAACATGTTACTATTGCATACCTCTAGCCATGTACAAAATACCACACCCATACATCAAGTGGACAATTTACAACATATATATTGGTGTTTTTCACTGTGGTCATGATGTATATTTTTCCTTACCACTGCCTAGAGTACTAATAGTGCGATCAAAAGCACCTAAACAAGAGCTATCCAACGCAAAAACAACCATGGGAAACAGACCAGAAATGGGGAAGATATGGGTCATGCATTGCCAGGGCTAGTTGGTGGTATACACAGCCTACAGTAAGACACCTCCGGAAAGTGTCTTAATCCAGCACCCAAGTGTCTTAAACTTATTGTTCTACCCATATCTTCTTCAGTTCTGGGCCGATTCCTATGATTTTAGTACCGTTAGAAAGCCCTAATTTATCGCTTTCCAACAGCCTATCACATGCTGCACAGTAAGGCAGTAATAGGGTATAGAAATGTGAACTATTGTTCAAACTATAAGTGGAATAGCAATGGTGTATGATGTCCAATGGCCATGGAATTTTGTGAGAGCATTTAAGCACCATATACACATATAATACAAAGGCCAGCGCCCAGATGTGCCTTCAGGGAAAGACCATATTAAATACATTGCAATATAGCTGAGTCGACTAGTAATTGGCTTGTGGACCATTCAACAAACAATGCAGCATTGGTCTAGAAGCTATCCCAGTGTCTGTGAGCATGTATCTACCAGCAGCAACAAAGATGGAGCGAATCAGACCACCCTATCTCAAGATATGGCTACCTGCCCTCCTGGGTAGGAGAAAGGTGTAGCCATAACTCCGCAACGGGTGGACCGTTTTGTACGCATGAGGGCTCATTAGAACCGCGTTAATTAGACGGTTCTAACGAGCCCTTAGGCGTACAGATCGTCCAAGAAACGGCCGAGATACAGCCCATTTACTACTCCCTAGAGCGAACAGTAAATGGGCTATACCACAGGAGTGCATACATATGGGACAGTCCAGCTATACACATTTGAAGCCCATTAAAAATGCGAACCAAATGAGCCTATAATGAAGGTAAACAGGTCAGTATTGGCCCCAGGGCAGCCCCCAGAAGGTCCCCTGCCTGCCAGTACAGGAGGGACCTGCCTAATTGGGGGTGCACAGCCAGGAGGTTGGTAGAGGCAGCCGGAAGAAGCCCTGATTGATGGGGGAGGCCCTGATTGATGGGAGATGCAAGATATCTCTTATCTAAGAGATAAGCAAAAAAGCGCCCTTCCGGACTCTTAGATCTCTCTTATCTAACAAGATAAGCAAAAAATGCGCACAGTGGGGCTTGAACCGGTGCCTCCGGGAGGCCCCATCCCTTTTAGGAAGTTCCGGGCATTGTCCCGGGGCATTGTAATGCAATAGGAATACTGACGGTTAATGTTGTATTAAGTCCCCAGGCATTAGCCGGTTAATAATGCATTACGAACACCACAGCAGGTGGTGCTTCAACGCTGCAATACGAAGTCTCTTACTCGTTGCGCGGCATCCTCCCGGGCATTTCAGTCACTTGTATCAGTCGAGCTTCGCCGGCGATACTACACTGTACTCTGCTGGTTCTTTGGAACCCGCGCCGCCGAGTTCAACGACTTGCTCGCAGTTCACCGAGGCGTTATCTCAGGATCAGCAGCTCTCGCGTTCCTAGCGTGGACGGATTCTTGGAACCCCGGGGACATGGACGTCTACCTCCCCGAAGGTACATACTCCCAATTTCTTCACGACCTCGAACGGCTTCAGCTTGCTTCGTTGGACCAAGACTTCGGATTGCGCCGTAATCCACGTTACCACGGCATCAAGACAGTCCGCCGCTACCTCACGTCTGCGGGCTCTCGCCTCGACGTCATCCAGAGCTCAACCGACAGTCCATGCAGCCCTTTACTGTATTTCTGGTCCAGCGTCGTCGTAAACTTCATATCCCCCCGCGGCGCGGTATGCGCTTTCCCTGCATACACGCTTGATGGCCGTGCGTTGGTCTCTGAACTCGCACCCTCGGACAAGCTCGCACTTGCACGCGGAAAATACGAATCCAGGGGTTACGAGTTCTCCCCCGTAGAGTCCTGGGGACCCACTACCGACCATGACGTTGACGGGAATCTCGTTTTCTCTGACGGTGCAATTATGATTTTGGATTTTGAAACCGTGTGGATCGCAGGCCGCCCTAGACTCCCCATCGTGTCTACCGGTGACCACTGGGTGCTAGAACCACACAGTCCTCACGCTGAGGCAGGGATTGGTGAGCCACGTCCCACGTGCACTCTGTTCTCCTCACGGGCCTCACTGACTGACTTATCGCCTCTCCGGTATCTAGGTTCTGATCTTTATTCCCAGCACGTAGATACCATCGATACCAGCCCTTCGGCCGATTCAGTGGTCAAGAAGTTCATCTCCGTCGAGGTTATCGAGTAGGCATTGCTCTTAGCTAGAATCATGTACAACTCCGCCAGTTTCGGTCCCGTCTCAACGACGATTAATTCTCAAGTGCTCTGCCCGTTCTTCGTCCTTACCGCACTGCCGTCTTCGAACCAGCGGGCCACCTCGTTTCGCAGTCCGAGTCTTCTCCTTCTCTCGCTTCATGCTTCGTCAAGCCCGGCCGCGGAGCGCTCAACGGCGTCTGAGCGAGCAGCCAGTTTCCGGCATCTTCCCACCGAGCAAGAACTTCCTTCCTCTAACTCGTTGACAGTTTGTAGCACACCTCCTACCTGTTCTTGCTCCACATGCGGCAGGTACCGCAGCGCTCGATGTCTAACTATGACGTGAAGTCCTCGTGAGCAAATCCCCACCACCCGGCTACAAGACTTCCCGCGCGTCTGCGTCTGTCAATGTAAGTACAATCACCTAACTTGAAATCCTGTCCGGTGAGCGAAGTTCCTTTACTGGCAGGGCTTCCTCCTGGAAATTCAGTTTAGCAATGCTTCAACCCCCACTACTTCTCGGTGTCTTCCTCACATCCGTCGCATTACGTAGCCTGCGGGTCGCGCAACCTCTACATCTACGCTTTCCCTCTTTCTCCCACCCGTGTAGCCCTTCCCTCCCCCCCCCACACACCTCAGTCCTCTAGATCATGAACAACGTACCTGAAAACAATACCTCAGGCACCGTGCAGAGTACGTATGGTTCCTCCTCAACCCCAGGTGGTGTTCCTACGACGACGCTGGCTTTCGTATGCTTCCTAGGCGATGTGTCCCTTCCCCCCTCCGTACCCTGTGACAGCCTGACATTGTATTACAGACGTTGACAGTGGACGGCGGCACTCGGTCCGCGACGACCAAGTATCTGGAACATTTGCATGTCTGCCTTGCAGCGCCTCCAATCTACCTGTGCGTGTCGACGTCTCTATCCTATGCGGATGCTCACAGCGACACCAACTTCTCAGTGTCCAGGCTACCAACCGACATGCTTCAATTGCCGACAGCAAGGGCTGCCTTGTCTATGGCCTTGGGTTGAAGGCTCCCCTGTAAGTGCTTCCCACAAACGGAAGTACACCGGGGACTATACGACCTCGCCGCACGGCATATACCCTACACAGCCTGACGAAAAGAAGGTCCGTGGCCACGGTTTCGCCTTGCGCTCTCATCTTGCTAACTTGCAACAGCTACGCCCAGCCACCTCTCACGATTCTCGCTCCCTCTCTTCCGGGCCTGGAACCCTGCAATCCGAGGTCAACTATCCTTTCCTGCGTCAGACGTACCCCTCGCCTAGCGGTTATGGGCATGATACCAACCCTCCATACGTACCTCGTGGCGACCGTATCGCCGCCTTCCACGACGGCCCCCCTTTCGCGCGGCCACCCGCCGACACGTCCCCCACCGATACCCTCCGTCTCCCTTCTCTGTCCCTCTCTTCAGGCGCCGACGACTTGATGCTTTCAGGTCCTCTCGTCGGCCATGCTCCTCTCTCGCCCGACGACATGGATTGCACGACCCCGCGTCAGCGCCCGTTCGATCATACCGATCTACCCCCTACAAGTTCCAACACCGCGTACTTCGACGTGTCTGACCGCCACGCCCATGTTAGTACCGGAATGTTCCCGACTTCTGCTTATGACGGTATGTTCCGTCCACCTTTCACAAGCGACTCTCTCGAACACGTCGATAATCTATGCTCGCTCCCAGTCGTCGCCCCTCCTCTCACCGACGCGACATCCCCGGTGTACCGCAGCTCTCCAATCTTGCCTCCTCTGCACGCCCTTGCCCAAATACCAGCCTTTACGGCGTTGGATCCTGCAACGCAACCCCGCTCGTACGCGGATCCCGCCTGCTCAACCTCTTACGGGTCCCCGTGCGCCATGGAGGACGGCTCGTCGACGCCGGTTCCTAGGCGCGGTCCTGCATCGACGGGCAACAGTTCACAACTTGCCCCGCAGGTGCCGGTTTCACAAAGTCAGTCGCATACCCCATCTATCCATCTGTTTACGCCCCGCTGACTATCGTCCCCCTTACGTCGTTTGTCAAAGCCCTTCGAGTTAACAATGACCTTAGACGCAACGGGTACATCGTCGACTACCGTCAGTCCCAAGCAACATTCGACGCTCTCTCTCGCGGTGACCACATGAACCTCTCGGTGTGTCCACTCGTGGAACCTGCACCGCCCGCACTGATAATAGAGTTACCTACGCATCCATAGGCAATCCAATCATCCAGGCCATCTGCGAACCCCTCCGTTCCGTCTTTGCTGACGCTCCTTCCGCCTTCTTTCTACAAACCTGGTCATACGGACAAGAAGACCCCCCGCGCGTCAGGTTCTAAGCGGAAAGGCAAGGGGCCGGCGCATCCCAACCCCTGCCCTAACGACCAACGTCCGTCGTTGCGAAACACCGTTTCCGATCAACAGGTAAGTGAACGTCGACGTCTCATGGCCGCACAATTTCTAATTCCGCCACCAAAGGCTGGCGGATCTTCATCCACTGCTCGTTGGCCGTCTGGATTTTAGGCCTCCCATAGCTTGGTCACGCTTCGCGACGTGGTTCTGTGCTCTTCCGTGCGTCCTTTCGTCGCATCGACAGGCAACGTCCCCTTACCGCCCATACTGAACACCTGGTACCAAGCACGTATCTTCATCCACCACATCTTGGACATACGCGTTAGTCGTCGTAGCTGAAACGCTTGCTTGTATTCTCATAACGCTCTACATGTCCCCCCTCCACACTACGTCGACTGACTCTCTACAACGTACAATTGTCGTCGATTAAAAGGTAGTACTTGAGAGCCTATATCGCTAGCAACCTTCCCCTCCATATCGCTCATGTGGTTCAGTTGCACCTGCCGGTGACCAGCCCTGCCCCTCCTCTTGCATATCTACCGGTATATACTTCTCCCGCGCTCCCGCGTACGTTCCGATTCGCCTACATAAATACCTAGACAAAACTCGTGTGCACACCCCGATTGCATACTTCCAGCGTGCCTCATAGGGATCATCTTTTATGGCATACAACAGCCGCGTAATATAAATCCGACTATATCAATGCATATAACAACGCATCTAAACTGCGAAGTACACAAAAGAATAACAAAGCACCTGCTCTATTGGTCGGCCCCTGCCGGGACTACGATCTACCTCCTACGAGCGTTTACGCACTGAACGCCCACTCCTCCCGCCCCCTGACCGCACCGGACGGACTCCATCCTCTTGAGCGGCCAAGTCCACAAACTCTTCCACTTCACTTTCACGTCCATCCCCGCCGGCGTCCAGTAACTCGAATGCTGCCGTGACAACATCAACAATCCCGCTACGACGGACCAAAACTCACATTACGAGCCTCACCTTCAGTCACCCCGATCCCCGTCTGTTCCGCGGGACCGAGCGAATCCAACAACCCCGTAGTGGCTCGCGCCCCACCGTCGTCGACGTCCATCCGCACCTGCTGGCCTGCGGGAATCCCGAGGTGAGCTCTCATCTGCACCTCCCCTTCAACAATGTCTTCCATCGCCGACGCATTGTTTCCACCTCCAGCAGGACCCTGTGGAGGCACTTGAGCTTCCAAACCCTCCATGTCACCTGAGGCACACGACGGCGTTTAAAGGTCAGTACGGCACACAACTCGCTATCACTGTTGTACTTACTATCACCACCGCTGTCCACACCAAAACTCGGCGGCGGGCGGTTATATAAATCAATCGCCGGGGCACTGTAATCCGCGACATCGCCATCGCCAGCCTGCAACACCACAAGGTCTGCTGGGTGAAACTGCGGGAACCAGTTCGTGTTCGTAATGTGGTACGTCAAGCTGAACGACACCGCCAATACGTCGCCACGTTGCAAGGTACGCCGAGGCCGCTCCGCTATTGGCACTATGTCGTCGCCGTCCTTCACCCACACCCGTGGCCTGTCGGGGTTCCCCCGGAACCCTTTCGACTGTCGCTCCGCCTCAGCGACCCAGGGATGCAGATGTGCTGTTGCCCCAGTCGGCTCCGTGTTAGGTCCTTTCCTCAAGAACATCGGCGTCTGCATCCAGAAGCGCGACCGGTATCGAACGTCATGACCCGACAAGTACGCCCGACGAGGACGGCTCCTCGGGTTAAACCCCTGGACGTTTGCAATATACTCGTCTAGAGTCTACGAGCCAGTCAGTCAAATTCGATACACACAAGCACGGTACTTACCCACTGTCCCTCGTACAAGCTTATATCAGTAAACGTATCGAATATGTACGTGTAAAAGCATCGAGTATTCGCCCTTCGTTGCCTGGATCCTATTTAGCACGTCTCCAATTTCCACGAAACTGGTAACTTACACGTTCCTAGGGTCGACACCAAACGGTGTCAACTCATCCATAGGGACGTAATTCCCTGTCAACATGTCGTCGCCTTCCGCAAACATCGCAGCGTGACTGAACAGCGCCGGCTGGCCGGTCACCTTGTTTTGAATCTGCTCGCAGGTCAGTAGTGTCTTTTCCACAGCAGTAGTAAACTACTCACCACCCAACGTTGACTGCCATCCTGGGTAGCACATATCTTCGAATCTGGCGTGCCGAGCTCAGCGACGGTTGCCTGGAATGGCAGCAGTCCTTTCGCAAACGGATGCTTCTTGTATTTCGCAAGGAGATCGTCGGCAGCATCCATAGGTAAAGTCGCTAGTTGTGGCGCCAAGAGTATATACCGCTACCAAGGACGAAGTCGATACCCTACAGTGGGCTAACAAGACGATGCCATCTCACCATGCTTCGCTACCTCTTATATACCGGCTCATACGACCTCCTTTCGTATATCTATATTGCATACACCTTGGTCCCTTCACCACCGTCCATCGATACCCTCCGGCATCTCGGTCACGGCGAAGTCTAGACGACTTACACTTACAAACCCAGCCCCAACGACCAGCAGCTGCCAGGGTTGGTCCTCATCCCCTAGCAACAAACCTACTCCGACATCTTGCATCCCCAACCAGCGCTCCACAGTTGTGATGTACTCATTGCACAACCTTTACTAGTCGTACAGCCCACCACCCACTGTACACGGTTACCGTTGCCTACCTCACCCCGCTTCTAATTCAACGGTTACAGCCTACAGCAACCCATCTCTATCCCTGCGCTCCCGGCTTGCGTGAGTCAACCTATTTGTCACCGTTGCAAACTCATGCCGACGCACTTGTCTCTTTCCCTTGTCAACTGCCTGCCGATTACTGCATGTTCGGTAGACATTCCCCAGCCCTCTTTCCCCAAAACCCCTACCCCTCCTCCCACCAGCTCGTTGCAAGGTAGTCGATCCTGCCCTGCTCCCTCGTCCCGCATCTCCCCATCTGTTTTCGACGCCCCATGGCCAGGCCGCGTCCGAGAAGCAAACACTCTGATTTTCCTGCAATAACACGATGGAATCGCCGTATGCTTAGTCGTATCTCGACCGTGACTATTTCCCCCACTCTTCCAAGCACCCCTCTCTAAATTTCCGCTACAGGGCACTGTCAAGTGACATGTCATCGGCCTTTTATACCCGATGAGAGGTAGCCGTGCCCGTCTCATCCGCATTCCTGCCGACAGCCCTTTCTCCGAGGAACCAGGTTCCAGCATCTGGGCCGAAGACATACAAATCAAACGATGGTATACTAGAGGGTCGGACCGGGTCCGCATCTCTACATTTCCACCTGACCCGAAATTTCGCCTTACAAACCACTACTCCGTCCTCACCTCTCGATGCAAGTATACCGCGACCGTCAATAAGACCATCCTCGACACTTGGGGTTTCACTGTCCGAGGCCATGTCATAGTTCTACGCCACGCTGCCTCCGATATGATGCGGATCACGAACGTCCCTTCTGGCGAACGTCGATTCGTCGATTTCTTGCTCCGCTCATACGTTCACGTTAATATTTCCCTGGATTTCGGTGCGTTATTGACGATCCCACAGTCACCTTGCACTGCAAGTGGCAAACGATAACGAACTGCACGCGTGACAATGCCTCACCGTCTCCTCAGCGAATTACACGTACCTAGACAAGTAACACAATTCACTACCGAGCATCACAACGTTCCTACTTGCCCGTCTCTACCACGCATACAATCCTCGTTGTTAAGCAACCCATATAGCGCACATACATGTCGCGTCGCTCAATACAACACGTTACGTACTCTTGCGAACCCCTCGTATCCACTCGGAGCCCAGACAACACCCTCTTCTTCACAGTAGGAAATTCCGAGCACTGACTTCTCTACTCCGCGTCCGTATCGCCCGGATGCACCCACCCTCCGCAGTCTGTGTACAACCCCCTATTCGACATCGACGCCTATCCCCATCCTTACATTACCCGCGTTCTCCGTGTACATCGCGCACCGTATCCAAGCTCATCCTCCAGTCTCGCTTCTTCGTTTCTTAGGAACAGGAAGTTCCCTTCAAACGCGCTTCATGGCGACGTCGACTCCTGTCCCTCGAAACATGGTGTCTCATGGTTCTCGACCCCCAACAACATTGCACTCCCTTACCATCCAGTCCGCTCGACGGCCCAGTAGGGATCCATCTGTTAGTACCGCTCGCCACCATCTCACGTCCCTCCTTCTACGCTTCGACCGCTTAAAACCCAGGCAGCGCATCTTCGCCACACATCATACTCTTCCAACACACATCTTCCTACCAGCGAGCCTCATCCTAGGAATTATGTCCCACTCTTTAACACTTCAGCCTACGCTAATCTTCAAACGAGGTCAGTCTTCCCTTAAACTTCCACCGCGTCTGCCCTAGCTAACCACGGTGATTTAGACGGGTCAGTCTGCATCGGTTTCTATTTCAGCCTACTATGCTTTATCTGTCACATTACCAGGCGTCTACAACTCTTCGAGAGGCGTAAGGTTCGTATGTTAGCCTCCCTACCGCGCGTTTGTTACCGCTTACACAAATGTCCAGGTTCAACTGTACTTACAATCTGTAAGCGCCGTGGACCGACGAGCTCCGCGCATGCCATGTGCAATCGCACTCACATCCGCACAGGTCTCTTGGGGACTTGATGTCTCGGTCGTCGTCATCGAAGAGTGAGCCTCTTCGAAAACTACACCCAACTCGACTTTATACTGACGTTCGGGTTCAAGGATCATCAACAATTTGCAAGTGCGACTTCCTGCCGCTACGATGACAGCCGAAGCCTTCCTGGTATGCAGTTGTAGACGCTCTCACTTCCTCGGTAGGCTCAGTCCCCCCAGGTGTTCCTAGCCGAGGTCGTCTCGACGTTCTCAACCCGCCATCCGGATTACTCCCTCCTCGCCGGCCGTGTATACGCTTGCTATCACCATAAGCGTGTTAACAAACGTTTCAGCACTTGGGTGCTAGCCTACGAGAATGGTGCGCCTGCATCTCTCACGACGTGCCCTTTCTCGTAACTAATCACTCGGAAGCCACCCAACCCGTCTTCACCGACACCCTCATCGCTTTTGTTCGGCAGCATGCGGACACCCTCGATGCCGCCATCATGCATATGAGGGACTTCGACTTTACTTAGTAAGCAATTCGCTAGGCCCTCCACGCATTCAATGCTAACGGTTGCAGTCGAGCGTTACAAACATTCGAGAAGTCGTACCTCATGAAGGAAGGCCGCGAACTGGTTGAGAGGCTCCAATTTCTCTTTATGCGAGTTTCTGTCGGAATCCACGGGCAATGTTTAGAAGATGTCCTCGACACCTACGACCTTCTGTCTACTAGGAAAATCTCGTTCGCATCCCCAGCCCTGTGGAACGGCGGACTTGTCAACCACCAGTTTGCTTCTTGCTACATTTACGAGCCACTCGCATTCGATGCGCGGGCTGCCGCTCCAAGCTACTCCACCCTATCCAATCTGTGGGCGTCGGACGGGGGGATCGGTATTAGCGTCGGAGATGTTCCCGCGACAAGGTATGTCCACAGGTCAGTTGTCATGTCGTGTCCACGTATTTAACCGTGGAATTCAGAGGGTCCCGGGACGGAGGCCACCCAGGATTAATGCCACTTTTGAAGGTCTATGACGCCCTTGCGTCCTATTGGTCCCGTTCCAGCCCACATCGCTCCTCTTCTGCGGCTGCGTATCTACCGATATGGCACGGCGACGTCCGCACTTTCATACTATGCCGAACAAACCGCGCAGCTGCCGGCTATCGCTTCCACAGCATATTTCCTGCTCTGTGGATCCCACATCTCTTGTAAGCCTTTCCCGTTCCAACCCTCCCTCGTTTATCCTCTAACCGTTGTGTCCTCTCCACCCCCGTCCACACCTTTTCGTTCAAGCATGCGCCGACTTGAAGAGGACGGAATGTGGAGTCTCTTCGACCCCGTGGATGTCGGCGCGTTGACGGAACTCTATGGGGAAACATTTACCTCGGCGTACGAAGAGTATGAGCGTCGAGGTGTTTCGCTCGCGACCTTCCGTGCACGATCTCTCTGGGAGACTATTTCAGACGCTATTCGCGAGACGGGTTCCCCTTTCCTCATGTACAGTGATAACGTCAACGGTATGTCTCTCCTGTCCCCCCCTACTATCCGATGACCCACTGGTTCTGTATAGGTAAGAACAACCAGATGAATCTCGGCATCATCAAATCCTCGAACCTTTGCACCGAGATCGTGCAATACTCTTCGCCCGTGGAGACTGCTGTTTGTACTCTTGCGTCCCTCTGCCTTCCACGCTACCTGCAGGCTGACGGCACTTTCGACTTCCCGGAGCTCCATCGGGTCACGAAACTCGTCGTTCGCGCTTTAGATCGTGTTCTGGATCTCGCCAGTTACCCCACTCCGGATGCTACCGTGTCTGCTCTTAGAACCAGGTCTATTGGAATCGGTGTGCAAGGCCTCGCCGATGTTTTCGGCTACTCCGAGTACCCGTTCTCATCCCCCGAGGCACGCTCTCTCAACCGCCAAATTTTCGAAACGATTTACCACGCCTCGCTTGAAAGCAGCTGCGACCTCGCAGACAAACTCGGGCCATACGGAGCATGGATAGGTTCTCCTTCCTCCCGAGGCGTGTTGCAGGTTGATATGTGGAACGCGGACACTTCCGACCAGTACGACTTTGACGGGTTGCGAGAGCGAATCAGACGCACGGGTTTACGTAACTCGGTTATTACGGCTCAGATGCCGACGGCGTCCACTGCCCAGCTTTTTGGCAACTCGGAGGGAGTTGATCCGTATCTGAGGCAAGTCTGCAGCCCCGATCGGCTTTGCTCCCGTCTTGCGTCTCGTTGACATCCACACAGTAACGTCGTACAGTTCCGATTGCTCAGCGGCAACTTCAACGAGGTCTCAAGGCCACTAGTCAGAGCCTTGCAGAAACGCGGTCTGTGGTCGACTGAAATCCGTGAGGATATACTGGCCTCCCATGGTCTGTCCCCAATCCACCGTCAGCTATCACATAGTAACTGGTGTTATAGGCTCGATCCAGGCATTGGCAGGCATTCCTGATGATGTCAAGGCCGTCTTTAAAACCGCATTCGAACTCGACCAGGTCGACCTTGTTAATCTTGCCGCAGAGCGCGGGCCCTTCATCGACCAGAGCCAGTCCCTCACTTTGTTCATGGCCGCCCCTACCCCTCAACTTCTAGTGAGTTCTGGACTCTCGAATTATCCTCTCATAATAGTCATGTTTGCTCCAGATGGATATTCAGCTACATGCATGGCGCTGCGGCCTTAAAACCGGAGCATACTATGTTAGGAGCAAGTCTGCGTCAAATCCGCTCCCGTTTGGTATTCGGTGCATTTCGGGCAAGAGCGACGCATCCACCTCTCTCCAGATTGCATCGACGCCAGAGGAGGACCGAGTCTCTTGTCCCTGCGATGCGTAGAAGGACAGTGCCGCAAGCACCGTCTAGATGCCGTGCTCGACGCACGCATCCGCAAGTGGGTCAATCAACAGAGTTTTTCAAGTACACCCCCATGCTCATCGTTGCGGCAAGCGCGTCTGATCGCCCTACCGATACATCGTCCCGTTCTTCCTCCACATTCGCACAAATTATGTATCATCCTATCCCAGTGTCTTCGTTCTCTGTCTTAGAGTCTCTATATTGCGCCCCCCTCTGACCTCTTTCGTTCCCGCGTCCCTTGTTCTTGGGCTGCCGACACATGCACTTTACATTGTCGCCCGTATGTCACGTCTGTACAACGTCGTAAATATGCAAATTGCCAACTGTGTATCGTCCTTCCCAGTACCTTTTTCTTGAATCGACTCTAGGAAACACTGGTTCGATTCTCGCACGCGACATATTCTAACAAACCTGCATGCGATCACCCCGTAGCAGTGGCCAGGTCCGCCCGGAGGGGCAATGTCGCTATAGTATTACACGCATGCATAGTAAACACATGGCGAAATGCGAGTCCTTCATGTGAGTCCTTCATGAGTTTGGGTATAGGAATCGCCACTGAGCATACTCCCACTCAAATGTGGCGTGGGAAAATACAATTACTGGCACAAGCGGTTGTAACCGCTTACCTTTCTTTCATTTACCACAACTATGGCCTCCCGACGACCGTTTTTTCAATGCACCGGTTTACCCTACCTACTCGTATTGTCCGGCATCTGTACCGCATATACCATCATGATTAGTTGGGCCTGGAGGATTCTAGGAGTGGTGCGTCATCATCCGAGTCGCATTATCTGCCATTCGCTCTCCTCACACAGCGACACTCAAACGTTCATAGCCCGGCCTCAAGCCACTGGTTCGGTCCTAGAGGTCTTCTACACCTTCGAGTTCCATTACTTGACCCCGTGCTCACAGCAGGATTCGGTCTATGCCATCGGTCGGCGCGCGAACCTTAGACCCATGCCGGCATTAGCGCCCTCGCAAACCTCCACCCCATTCACATGGAAGGCAGCCTTGCTGCACTCGGGCCCAACTCCAGGACGGTTGGTTTGAGAGCACGCCAGGTTGTTCCATACCACCGTCGAGAGTGGTTTTCAGGTCGGCATGTCCGGCACTGGCCTGTCAACTGGCGGCAGGTTGAATAGACCCGATGTCCACCTGCCCACAAACAACGGAGTGTCGTGAACTTTGCGAACAGTGGAATTGTGGCTCTTCGAAAATCGCTATGTTGCATCTCATCGGCTCAGACAAGTGACCTGGCCGTCTTCGGCCAACCAACGGCACGAATGGCTGCTCTTGACTTGGTCTTCATTCCTCGTCGTTATCGACTCAAGGCTCAACTACTAGGCCGACGTCTCCATCTAGTCGTACTCGACGAGTATGTGAGTGTTCAGACTCCTCACCAGCATTACTTTCACTGACCATATGAGATCGTCTATACGTCAGAAACACCAGCAGATGTTTTCAGGGTCTGGCGTCAGCGTAGGATTAATTAATGATGTCAGGGCTGGCTAGGACCCTCGGCTTCCCAGTCTCTCAAAGCCTTCACATGTCTGAAAACTCTGCGAACGGTGCAGTCTTCGTCGGGGGGATCGTCCCGGGCCGTCGAAATTTCAGGCGGTAAGTGGGTGCCACAGGAACGTGCTTCGCGAACTTGATATACATCCGACATCTTCTAGCAGACCGTACCGTCTATTGTTGATCAAAATATTGCTCGCTGGACGATCTAGAGAGGCTGATTCTGCTTCTCTACCCTCTCTTCACTCGGCCGTCTCCACTGCATCTATGCCAGTCAAAGTGATCCCTCGATGTGGTTATTGTGCATGAGGTCTTGGCTCGGGCGGTTGGCCTGACAGCTCGATGGAAGATCTTTATGGTTTGGGCCGGATTTTAGGTACGAAGTTCATCCATTCCCTGTTCAATGTCTTACTCACATGATCATAGAACCACTGCATACACACATCCTGCGAGCGTTTCCACTTTGCCCGGGGCTTGCTTCCGCCGGTTCGCTCAGCGCTCTCCTGGCCCGCACACCCCTCCATCTCGACGATCATGTCGTGCGCGTGCTCTGACGCTGCCGTGATGATCGTGAACTCGCTGCCGCTGCCAAGAGCACACTGCAGACTCTCAACGGAAGGCGGCTTTCTCTCTGGTTTCGAGTCGTGCACCCCCAACGGCGACTGAACACGGGAGGTATATAATACCGTGCGGTAGCAGAGTGGGGGACCAGGTCGCCCTCTAGTCACCTCTGCTCTCTACCAGTACCCCACACTTCAGCAGCTATGCAGTTCCCCGCCAGCTTCGTCCGCTCCGTGTACGCCGCAGTCGTCCTCGCGTCGGTGACCTCCGCTCTCCCATTCTCGGGCAGCTTGAAGCACACGACGTTGCAAGTGCGCGCCGTCGGGGCCGACAAGACCGTCGAGAGCTTCCACCCCGAGTCGTCCTTCGAGGTACACTCCAACTAGGTCGTGCACGAGCATATAGCTAATGAGTTCCATGCAGACTTTTGGGGTGGACGGGATCGACCACCCGCTCTCCGCTCGCGCCGAATTCAGTCTAGAGGACGCCGCAGTGTCCTTCGTCCAGTCGAAGCTTAACCTCACCTCCGACGCTGCCGCGTACAGAACTGGGTACTCGAACGACGTCGTCCAACATGCATACATCCACCAGCAGATCGTGCGTCAATGGCTAATCGATATCCCTGCCATTGTGTTGTCTTACACCTGCTTGTTTGCAGAACGGCGTTCCGGTCGCGAATGCGGTCGCCAACGTCGCGTTCAACAAGGCCAACAAGGTCGTCTCGTTCGGGTCCTCGTTCGTGAAGCCTTGTGCGTTGTGCACTTCCTTCCCATTTCCATTTCCATTCCGCTGACACTCGTTGCTGTTCAGCCAACGTGCCTTCCACTACGCCCTCCATCTCAGCGGCCGACGCGATCTCCAAGGCCGAAGGCGAGCTCGGTGGGAAATATAACCAGCACCCGACGAAGCTCGAGTTCGTCGCAAAGCAGGATGGCTCCGTTGCCCTCGCGCACGTTGTGCAGGTCCGAGACGACTCCCAGGCCATGTGGTACGAAGCCTTCGTCGACGCACACAGCGGCGACATCGTCCAACTCACCGACTTCGTGGCTCAGGCATCGGTGAGTCCTTTGGCCTGCTTCTGCCGAGCGTGGAGAGCAGCGGAGGCTCACGAGGGTTATCTGCAGTACCGTGTTCTCCCCATCACCAAACAGGACATCACGGAAGGCTTCGAGACACTTTTTGACCCCCAGAACATCGCGTCGTCGCCGTTCGGCTGGCATAGCGACGGCGTCAGTGTCAGCAACGACACCTCGTACGTCTCCTCCCCTCGAAGTCCGCTCTTGACCTCCCTAACCAGCCCCTTCACCTCCACTTGCACGTCCGCGTCCACAGCGGCAACAACGTGATCAGCTACGTCGGCGCGCCGCAGTTCACGACGCCGCAGTCGTCCGCGACGCTCAACTTCGTGTACGTGCAGGACCCGAGCGTGAACCCGGACGCGCTCCAGGCGAACATCGACGCCGCGCGCGTGAACACGTTCTACGTCGTCAACGCGGTGCACGACATCTCGTACCAGTACGGCTTCACCGAGGCCGCGTTCAACTTCCAGAACAGCAACTTCGGCAGGGGCGGCGCGGGCAACGACCGCGTCCTGGTCTCCGTCCAGGACGCCTCGGGCAAGAACAACGGTGCGTCTCGCTCTCATGGGCTGCTGCAACGGAGATCGGGGGGGCTGATGGTTACCACTCACTGCAGCCTTCTTCAGCACGCCGCCCGAGTAAGCGTGTCGAAATGTCTACCTGTGCAAGCTGAGGGTAGCACTGACGGACGTGCTCGCAGCGGGCAGTCGGGGCTCATGCAGATGTACATCTTCGACCGGACCGTCCCCGAGCGCGATGGCTCGCTCGAGAACGACATCGTCGTGCACGAAAACACGCACGGCATCACGAACCGCATGACCGGCGGTGGCACGGGGCGGTATGTGACATTTCCCTTCACGCCAATTGGCTCCTAACTCACACTTTTTACTTTCCTGCTGCCTTGTAGGTGCTTGCAGACTTTGGAGGCCTCGGGCTTGGGAGAGGGGTGGTCGGATGCCTTCGCAGAGTACGTTCGATTTCGATTTGGTACTATACTGCGATGCGCTTGGGCTCAGAACGAGGACGGCTACGGTATCTCCTCGCTCGCAGGTGGACTGAGTGGACGAACGGCAATGTCACCGACTTTGTCCTTGGCGCATATGTTACCGGAAACCCTGCAGGCATTCGCACGCACCCGTACTCCACGAACGCGTAAGTAGTAGCCATCCAGTTTGTCCGACATACATAAATATGCCGGCGCACTTACCATCACATGGTGGTTACAGCAACACGAACCCCCTGAGGTACTCTAGCCTCCTGCTCTTGGTCGAGTCCCACGGTACGTGCACCTGAACTTGGATCGTTAGGGCTCTGCTGACTGAGTTTTATGCTAATAGCTATCGGTGAAGTCTGGGCAAACATGCTCCACAACGTCTACGCTCAACTTGTCGCCGCTCACGGCTGGTCAGCCACTGCCCAGACCGACGCTACGTGGGTTTTCTCACCACCACCATACCAGTAGCTGACCGAGAGTCGCGGCAGTACCACTGGCGGGAACACCGTCTTCCTCCACCTCTTCCTCGACGCGCTCGCCCTCCAGCCTTGCAACCCCACCTGTAAGTCCGCGCCTCTAGTAGACCACTCCAGGTGGCGGGTTTCCCCGAGAGTTAACCCTTTTAAATTTGTAGTCATCAACGCGCGTGATGCGTGGATCCAGGCCGACGCAAACAGGTACAACGGCGCGAACTACTGCACGCTCTGGCGGGCGTTCGCGTCCCGCGGGCTCGGTGTGCTCGCCGCTCTCCATATCGACTCTACGTTGGTCCCCGTCCGCTGCTGAACGTTTGGTTCCGGAGAGTTTGTGAACAGGACGAGCGTAGTCGTAGGATGCAGCCTGAGTGTTTGAGTCCGGGTTGGTGGCGTTGTACAGAATGATGTAGTAGATAGCTTGAGTCTTCAAGATGCTGAGCTGTTTTCAGGTTCGCGGTCGGTGCATGAGTGGGCATGCTTACTTCGTAGGAGACGTAGAATGTGTCGGTTCTCATCTCGAGCTGTGTGCTCTTTGAACACTGCACCCCTTTGAAGCCAGCACTAATGTGCGCAGCTTGAGTCGCACCGTCTGCCACATCCAAAAGCAACTTGAGAGCTTGGTTGAATAATTCTGATCACATAAGGAGGTCTCACCTGTCCGGCAAATGCCGGGCTTGGATCGACCAGCGCTCATTTGCTCACCGCTACTTACAAGTTACGGCGATCGTCCAGTCCAAACCAATGTCCTCCTTCGTACTCCTCTGGTCATTCTCATCTGCGCTTATGTACCGTGGACGGCTATGCTGCCAACCAAATTTCAGCAGGCTACCTTCGTCATCGCACCGATAGTCACGGCTCCAACGTCCCCGATGTGGCACCAAAAGGCGATGGATTTCTACCCTTATCGCTCGATCTCCTTCAAGTTTCGATTCATAGTGCAAGTCTGTGGGGCAAAGCAATACTGGTCGCTTGAAGAAGTCCCTGTGCATGAGGCCCCGTGTGGGGAAGGGGGTATTCGCCTGACTATGAAATGGAGGTTTTTCTCGGGTTGGGCCGGTGCGAAGCCCATCCATTCATCGTGCAATATTCATCCATGTCGTCTCAGAACGACAGCATACACTCATCTCTCAAGCGCTTTCCTTTTATCTGGTTCTTCCGCGAGCTTGCCCAGCGTCCTCGCGACCACCCGCACCATACCGTTCCGAATAACAGTCGTCTTTGCTCCCATTTGCTGAAGGGAAGGCGTCCACACAATACGACATTGATCACGAAGTCAATGCAGCTGCCAAGACGGCATTGCACCCTTGCCATGGAAGGCGTTGCCCTCTGGGTTCGACTCCTAGTGTCTTGAAATGGGAAGTATATAATGTTTTGTAGGAGCACACTGGTGGACCAGGTCGTCCTCTAGTGGCTGTTCCCCTCTGGCATTCGCATAACAGCTCTACAACACCATGCAGTTCTCTAGCTACTTTTTCCGCTTCTTGTATGCTGCGATTATCCTCGCATCTACTGCCTCTGCACTCTCGTTCTCGGGCGACGCAAAGTCCATGACCATTGGGGCTATAGAGAGCTTCCACCCCGAGTCTTCCTTCGAGGTGCGCATCATCTGAACTATCTGAACTATGTACAAGCTTGTGGCTGACGAATGTCTTGCTTGTTGCAGACCTTCGACGTGGATGGGATCGAACACCCGGTCTCCGCTCGTGGCGAGTTCAGCCTGGAGGACGCCGCAGTGTCCTTTGTTCAGTCGCGACTCAACATCACCTCCGACGCTGCTGCGTTCAGGACCGGGTACGCCAACGACGTCGTCCAACACGCATACATCCACCAGCAGATCGTCCGTGCGCACTGCTACACGTTTTGATTACCTTAACTCACGCCGTCTGTCCATCCGCAGAACGGCATCCCAGTTGCAAATGCGGTTGCTAACGTCGCATTCAACAAGGACAATAGGATTCGTTTCCTTCGGTTCCTCATTCGTGCAACCTTGTGCGTTGTACAGCTTCTTTCCACGTTCCCTCTCCTGATAGCCCGTTATTCGCGCGATCAGCCTCAGTGCCCTCCAACACTCCCTCCATCTCTGTCGCCGATGCGATTGCCAAGGCCGAAAACGCACTTGCCGGGGCATACAATGGACACCCGACGACGCTCGAGTTCGTCGCGAAAGAGGACGGCTCCGTCGCCCTCACTCATGTCGTGCAGATCCAGGACGATAACCAAGATATGTGGGTCGAGGCCTTCGTGGACGCACACTCCGGCGAAATTGCTCATCTTACCGACTTCGGTGCTCACGCTTTGGTAGGTTCTGTTATCTACTCGTCTGTGGGGAACTTGGGCTCACGAGCATTCATTCTACGCAGTATCGTGCCCTGCCCCTCCGCGAGCAGGACGTCACTCAAGGGTTCCGAATGATACAGCACCCGCAGAACACAGCGTCGTCGCAGCTAGGCTGGCACAATACCGGCGCCAAAAAGACGACCGACACCTCGTGCGTCCTCCGAGTAGTCGTGCCTCGCATGCGCGCAGTCGTCTAACGAGGACCCTCGCAGTGGCAACAACGTCATCGCCTTTGTCCGCGGCAACGGCGGGGTGCGATACACGACGGAGCAGTCGTCCGCGCCGCTCATCTTCAACTACACACAGGACCCGACGAAAGAACCCGAACGCGACGCGAGCGAACGTCCACGCGGCACGCGTGAACGCGTTCTACGTCGTCAACACTGTCCACGACATCGCGTACCTGTACGGGTTCACCGAGCGCGCGTTCAACTTCCAGAACACCAACTTTGGCAAGGGCGGTCAGGGGAACGACCGCGTCGAGGTCTCTGTCCAGGACACCAGAGGCATGAACAACGGTGCGTCCTCCGGAAGGATCGGCGGGCTGGCGTTCGAACGAAACTGACGTCCGGACCGGCTCCCTGCTGCAGCGGTCTTCCAAACCCCGCCAGAGTGAGTTTCAGTTTTCCTGAGCTGCTCGGTGTGGAGAACGTCGCTCGCCGCTGACAGCTGCTGCTACCAGTGGACAGCACGGGTACATGAAGGTATACCTCTTCAACCGGAGCGTCCCCATGCGTGACGGCGCGCTCGAGAACGACCTCGTTGTCCACGAGGCCACGCACGGCATCACGAACCGGATGACTGGGGGTGGAACTGCACGGTACGTCATCGCTGCCAAAGGCGAAGAGTCCTGCGCGATGTTTTCTCTGACGTTCCTCGGCAGCTGCTTGCAGACTCCAGAGGCCAAAAGCTTGGGCGAGGGATGGTCGGACGCACTTGCGGAGTACGTCAGTTCGGCATGCGGGCAGTTGCATGTCCCTAGATTGACGAACCATGTCTTTGTTCTTGTTAGATGGACCGAGTGGACGAATGCGACCGTCACCGACTGGGTGTTCTGCCCTTACCTCAAGCGTGGTGGCTTCCGCATCTATCCGTACTCCACCAACTCGTGAGTGGCGATGCAGCTGTCCGAACCGCGTTCATCCACGCCATGATCGCGCAGGACGACCAACCCTCTGAAATACTCAAGCCTGAAAACACTGACTGAGGCGCATCGTCAATCCCCTCGATAGGGAGAAGTATCGCGTCTGCGCTCACATATCTCTCGCACAACAGGTGTCGGTGCAGTCTGGGGGAACATCCTCCACAACGTCTACGCTGCACTCGTCTCTAAGCACGGCTTCTCGGCCACCGCCAAGACTGACCCTAAGTAAGCCCTAGTGTCCTTCCCATTCCGAGTCTCCCGCCAACACTAAGTTAACTGCGTATTGCAGGACCAAGGGAGGAAACACCGTTTCCTCCACCTCTTCATCGACGCCCTTGCCCTCCAGCCCTGCAATCCCACCTGTAAGTTCTTGTCTTCCAGCACCGACTCGCTTACCACTGACAAAGTGCTAATGCCCCTCGCAGTCCCCCAAGCGCGTGCGGCGTGGATCCAGGCAGATGCGAACAGATACGGGGGCGCGAACAAGTGCACGTTATGGAAGGCGTTCGCCTCCCGCGGGCTTGGGGTCGTCGCTGCGAATCACGTTGACAGCAAGAAGGTCCCTGTTGGCTGCTGAGCACTGAGAGCTGAGATCCAGTGGTGGCCGTCAACTACCGATACTTGGGCTTAGTAGGACTTAGCTAGGAGTGTAGTAGTTTGAGCTGCAGTCTGCTAGCAGTGCAGTTCTCATCATATATCGGGTCTTGGCCTAACTTACGGTCCAACTTAGTTCGAGCCTCCATGTGCGGATGGGAACGAGACTAACGAAATATGTATACTCTGCGACATGTTCTAAACACCCTAGGTCGATGCTGGTTGGCATACTAAATTCGATGAATTTCTGCTCTGTTATCAGAAACGCCGTCAAAAAGACCAACGACACCTTGTCCGTCCCCACGCTTAGCGTGCACTGAGTCCAAGTCAGTCGTCTGACAAAGACGGAGACGTCAATTCGGGCTATGTAGCACAAAACTATGGACAGAATCCAACAAGAAGCAATTAGAACATGTAGCAATACAGTATGCCGGCACAATGAGGTCATTATCAATAAATTTAATACCGTTACCGAGATGCACGTCAATATTCGTGGGAGGTCATGCAGCATTCAGAGTCCACGATTCAAACCATCCCGCCCGAGCCATCTCGTCTGCGAGTCCGTTCCATCCATTCCGTCTTGCCTTTCGCCCAGCAAGCTCCGTTGCAAACCTAAACGAACGCCCAAACATGAACGCTCAGTTCAAATACTCCCTCCCGCTTGCTGTAAAGGAACGCACCTTAAACACTCCTCCAGCCTCCACCGCCCCTTCTGATCAGTATCTACGCCTGCTATAGTCGCGTCACTCCCCACGGCACTCGGGGTGTATGGATCTCCAGGAAGCAGTCTCCGACTCAACGCCCACATCATCCCGGCAACAAACGCGTCCTGAGCGCCAACCTCATCCACGCACTCGCTCGCCGCTGGCTGTTTTGGCCGCGATTGCTCCATTGTCCGCCGCCCCCCTCCTCCCCCACGTCCTGCGATCTGCGTCCCGTCCGAGTCCGTTCCGGAGTCCGAGGAATCGTCTCCACGCCGCGCCGCGCGCTTGCCGTTTCTCTTGGACCTACTGTTGCTTTGGTCAAACTGGTCGTTCGGTCGGCGCGCGGGCGACGAGCTCAGCAAGTCCGCCGTGAACATGCTGGAGGACTCGGTCTCGTCTCCGGCCCCAGCCCAGAAGTCGCTGCCCGTGCGCACGGACTGCAGATCCGCGTCGCCCCCCCGTCTCGGCGCAGGCAGAGGCGGGACAATTGGCTCGACCCAGCCAGAAGACTGGATGTACTCCCGGGTCGGCACTGAAAGCACGGCAGCGCCATCGGAGCCCCAGTGCGCGACGAGAAGCGCGTGCGGAGGCGCGACGCTGGTCAGAGAGAGGAGGAAGGCGCGGGGAGAGGACGCATACTGCGGCGAATGTGCACGGGCGTAGTGCTTGTTCAAAAATATGACGTCGGCGTGTGGGATGAGCTGTCTCCGAGATTCGTGAGATCATATGTACGTAGGGTGCGGGATCGTGGGCTTTGTGCGTACCGCCTCTACACCTTGATGCGCTCGCCGCCCAACATCCACGCTGAAGACACAGTGGCTGCGCCATTTGCGTTCGCGTGCGAGGCCGTCGAGACCTACAATGTTGTGTAGCGTCGTCCTGACAGACCGGCCTTCAAAGTGGATCCAGTCAACCGGGGCGGGACTATTTATGGGCAGTCGCGCCGCGACAGCACCATTCACGTTGGAGGTGGACGGGCGAGAGGCTCCAGACCCTGAGGGTATATTCGGCGTTTGTGGCGAGCTGGCAGGAGGGGTGGCTGTGGACGGCGAATTGAGGTAGGCGTAATTTGCTGGGACGAGGAGGGGCCCGACGAGCGAAATGAAGTCTTCATGTGTGATGTCTGGCAGCGGATTATTATTGATCACCGTCCGACTATCGGTGTCGTCTGGGATGCTCCTCCGTGAGATGAAAAGTTCCAGTCTATTGCCGACGGCGCATACCAGGTGCATGTGTGACATACCTGCGTGCAACACCCACGCACTGGGCACGCCGGCCTCCGACCACACCTTGCAATAGCGAGTATTCACTCTTTCTCTCTCCAACTCTGCGATGATTCTCTGACCTTCCTCGTTACCGCCAAGGGGGGCCACCAGGGAAGCATCGACTGAAGGAAACTGGGCGATGATCGAGAGACATGTGCTTGCAGACCCTCCGCGTGCACGCGAGACGGTATGAGCGCGAACGACTGAATTGGCATCGGGGTGAGTCGGCAAGCCGAGGTTATTGGTGACGAAGAGCGTGCCGGACGCGACGATGCGGAGAGGGCGCTGGGTCGTCAAGCGAGGAGATTCCAGGGTATCGCGGCGCCCACGAATCATGGGGTATAGGGGAAACCGACCAGGGGTATATGCGGTTGTGGACGCTGAAGCTGCCGTCGTCGCCGCCAACGTCGAGCTGGGAGAGAACCAGAGTCGCGGCCGGCGCCTGTGACCGACTGTGACCGCTTCGTCACTCTCTCTCAACGCCGTCGACGACGAGCCGGACAAACTCTACCTCTCGCTGTGCTCTCTTGAACGGTCTCAAGCTGTCTCTACTAGCCTCGTTGCGTTCTCGCCACGCCGTGCGGCTCAATTTCTTGATGCCGCGGCGTGCCATCCACTCGCGTGGGAGAATGCCTCACGTTGCGTCCGACGATACTACCGCAGCATACAGCGAGGGTGAGGCGTTTCAAATGCCACCCTCATCCTCCCAGACATCTTACAATGGTTAGTCCATCGCATTTCAGACCATTCGTCGCCAATCCATCTCGTGGAGCAGGAGGGTCGGACTACGTCCAGCAGACGTATGCCTTCAGTCGCCACCACCCAAGTGCCGGCGAACCCAGCCGCTCTTACTCTACAAGGTCTCCACCGCGTGCACCACCAAATATGCGCGACAACCGGTCTGTAACGCCACCCCCGCCGCAAACGCCATCTTCAAGTTACCTCTCGTTATCCGAACAGGATCCTTCTATCCTCGACGACCCCACCGCGTCTCGTAAACTGCTTGTCCTCGACCTCAATGGCACTCTACTGCACCGATCCCCCCACAACTTCCGTCCGAAGAGCAGACCTGCAGCGGCAGATTTTCGAAAGCGCGATAGGCACGGCAACTTTCTTCCACGACTTCGGCCGGTGCATCCAAGGCCATACATGCCCGCATTTCGGAAGTACTTATTCCACCCGCGGACCAAGGAGTGGCTAGATGTCATGGTGTGGTCTTCCGCACAGCCACACAGCGTTGGAGACATGGTGGACCAATGCTTTGAGGAGCACAAGGACGACCTACTCGCTGTGTGGGCGCGAGATACCCTCGGGTTATCCAACGATCACTACTGTGAGTTACATATATACGCGCATTTATTCACCGTCTCAACGTCATATTGAGTCCGAAAGGTGCAAACGATCAAGGATCTGGCGAAGCCGTGGTCTCTCCTCTCCCCCAAACCCACGGATACCCTACCATCGCCTCGTAATTCTATTTCGAGCACTCCTCGTACCTCCCCGGAACCTTCGAGTCCTTCGCGTCCCAGCGACGACAGCGTCCGGCCCGCGGTCGAGGTCTCACCTCAAGCACACTCTGCGCTCACCACGCTCCTTCTCGACGATTCTCCACGCAAAGCGGAGCTGCAGCCATTCAATCACGTCTGCATTGGCGAGTACTCCGGTGAGAAGCGTGCCACGGATCTCGAGAGCCTGCAGAAGGAGCAAGAGTTGGCTGCGGCACTCCATGCGCGCGAGCAAATGGACGCGTATACAGCCGCATCAGGGGCAGTCGAAGCTACCGCTGCCGCGTCAGACGCCGACGTGGCCGAGGGCGAGCCGTCCAAGAAACGCAAACGCAAAGAGAAGAAGCTCCAGAAACGTGCTGCGCTCCTGGAGCAGATGTCCAGCGGCAGAGACAAGCCTGCGGTCATCTACGACGAGACCCTTCTTGCTGTCATCGGAGTTCTTGGCGAGATCAAGTCGCAGGCCAACATTGCGGCTTGGATCCGTGCTGGAGGGCTGTGGGGATCTCATGGCCTTCCTACCTGCACCTCGGACTCCCATAAAGTAGAGGTCGTGGCCACGACCGCGACGACTCTGCCGACGTCGTCGAAGGTCACGTTGATTGCTCTCGACGCCGGAGCGGAGGAAAAGGCAGCCGCCGAGTCTGACGATAGCTCCCTTTCTGCCGAGGAAGCGAAGGCTGGAAAGCGCAAGAAAAAGCGCGCTCGTGTGCACGGGCCGACTGCAGTGGTGGCTGCAGACGTAGAGGGAGGCGGGGAAGTCGTTGCGGTGGGAAATGACGAGGTTACTGCAGTTCCTACGTCGTCCCTTCACGTCCCCGAGATCGTGACGGAACCTGAGTCTGAGGAGCAGAAGATGTGGTTCGAGCATGTGGACGTGTTTGCGTATTGGGCTGAGAGGGGTCGGAAGATGCTAGAGGAGTTGGATATTCCGGTAGAGCATGGCATAGAGCGGTAGGATCTCATGCTGTAGGTGAGTAATTTGACCTCGTGCGCATTGCGAACATAAGCCTGACGAAGAGGTAGCGACTTGTAGATATATTCGTATCTCAACGGTTCTTGCTATTGCTTTGTGAAATGCTATCGGTTGCTGCTCTCGTCTCATCTGCCAGCGTGTGCCAAGTGCTGCAAAGTTCGTACTTGCTTTTCACGGCCATGCAAAAAGCAGCTTGTTCTTCGTGGTAACGCAACGGATTCTACGTGTCGTGGAGGTTCAGCACGCTCGGAGATGCACCCCCTTGCCATCCTTCCTCGCGGGCGAGTGGGAGGACAGAATTTGATGATCGTGTGACATCTTCCATACGATGTGGACATACTAGCATTTCTCTGTTGACTGCCAGGTGACGACTTGTTGGGAATGTGTTTGAGCTGTCCGTCGTAGGCACTGTGTTGGAGGATCACGGCTCCCAGCGGAGACGTTAGAAGTTGACCTTCGCTATAGCTACAGAATCCCCACTCCAACAACACAGTGCCATACTGTATGGTACAATCCAATGTGGTCCATTTCTACATGATCAGCTTCAGCTCCTCACTTTAACTCTCCGAGTGTAATGTACAACTGTTTGCTCGTCAGTACGGCCGTCGCCCCAGGTATGACCACGATCGTCTGCGTGTTGTCGATGATCATCGCTGGGCCCTCGACCGTGTCCCCCAGCTTCAGCGACCCGAGCAAGAACACCGGCGTGTCCTCCACTCGTCCCACCCCGTCAAAGTACGTGCTGTACGTCGAGTCTGCCCTCGCCCGGTCGACCGGCCGCTGCTCGAGCCGCTCGACCTCCTTATAGACCGACTCCCCGAGCGAGTCGAACGTCTTTCCCGATCCCGCGCACCTTCACGTCGTCGACGATGATCGACTTCGTGTCGAGGAGGAACCCGAACTCCGCCTTGTACACGCGCCGGAACGCGGCCTCGAAGTCTTCCTGGCCGTCGCCGTCCGCGGGATTGGGAACAACCATGAGCGCAGTATCGGTGCCCTCGAAACGCATGTTGAGCATGCGCTCGGTGTGCACGCGTGCGCCCTCAAAGCCTTGTCGCCCGAGTTCTTCCCGGACCTGGGCGTCGAGCCGATCGAGGCGTGCCTTGAGCGTTGGGCGGTTTTCTGCGGTGTAGAAAGTAGATGAAGGTTCTTGGAGCTCATACGCGCTGCCGATTGAGGATCAGGGTTACGGTGGATGGAGACGCAGGTGAGTATATGCGTACCGATCTGCAAGAGCCAGACCATATGCCGACAGAATCGAACTATAATGGTGAATGAGGATGGTCTTGATCCCTAGCAGCTGCGCGATTTCGCATGCATGTTGCCCGCCGGCACCTCCGAAGCTCGCCAGACTATTTGCGTCGCCAATAAGTCAGGGCTCGACGCATAGGACGGAATACACTTACATGTGTTTTGACGTTGCATATCCTCGAGCCTCGGTCAAGGCGCGGATTGGTCTGCACATAGTCTCATTGGCGACTTTGATAAATCTGGCCCAAGGTCGTCAATTCAAATGGCAAGTTCTTTTGAAGTCCCAGCCATACCCATAGACAATCTCGTCCAGGCCCATCTTCTTGTCCTCGCTAACAGAAGCGTTGATCTCTAGGGCAAGGCTGTCGAACGCCGAGCGTGACGCCTCGATGTCCAGGGGCTCGTTTTCAGACTTGCCAAAGATTTTTGGAAAGTAGTCCGGGACCAGTCGGCCAAGAATCAGATTCGCGTCGGTGACCGCCAACGGGCCCCCCTTCCTATGTACGCATATCTCAGAGTCCAAATCAGAAGACACGCAGCACATCAGACACACCGATAACATGCTGGCCCGGGTTCAGCACCTGCGCTATGGGGTCCTGCAAGGAAGAGGCCATTCTGGAACGTAAGGCAGGAGCCTCCACCAGCAGCAACGGTGTTGATGTCGAGCTGGGGAGACTGGATCGTCACGCCGGCCGTTGTCGTCTCGTACACAACCTCATAACGTCCAGCGAAGCGCGATACGTCCGTCGACGTCCCTCCAACATCAATACTACAACAGACCATCAGCTCTACCCGAGACGAGGTGTAGAACGGACTACATGCGCACCCAATGATCGGGATCTTCCTCTCCTCGTCCCAGCTCGTCAGCGCATACCCCACCACCCCACCCGCCGGCCCGCTCAATATACTCTTGAGCCCGGAGAAGTTGTTCAAGTCGAGCAGCCCCCCGTCGCTGCCCATGAACTCGACGCGGGGGCTGCGCACCCTCCCGTCGCGGAGCTGCGCGTCGAACCCGGCGAAGAACCCGTCGAGGTATTCGCGGAGGATCGGCGTGAGGTACGCGTCCGCGGTCGACGACACGCCGCGCGGCACCATCTTGATCATCGGCAGCAGCTGCGACGACGCGGAGACGTGCGCGAAGCCCGCCGCGCGCGCGAGCGCCGCGAGCTGCAGCTCGTGCGCCGGGTACGTGTACGAGTGCGCGAGCACGATCGCGACCGAGCGGAAGCCGTCCGCGTGGAGCTGCGCCAGGTCTTCCCTGACCTTCGCCAAATCTGCACGCGACAGTGAATGGCGGACGGACGGACAAGACGCGTGAGCGTGGTCGTTGGAGCGGAGCGGATACGAGGAGGGGGAACACGTACCAGGCTTCCGCATCACCCTGACCGCCTCGCCCGACAAGCCCTGCACGACCTCCCCCGGGCCCTCCGCCTCGCCCACGCCGTCCCACCCGCGCCCCCGATAGCCCCTCTGGACCTTGCCGCCCTCGTCGAACCGCACGGCGTGCGCCTCCGCCTGGGGGTCGGACGTGTACCCGACGAGGGTGACGCGCTCGTCGACCTCGAGGACGGCGGAGTAGAGGGGCGCGGGGCGGCGGATGTTGAGGTCGAAGATGCGGGGGCGCGCCTGGTTGCCGATCAGCAGGAGGTCGCGGAAGCCGCGCGTGATGAGCAGCGCGTGCTTGTGGCCCTTGCGCTCCAGCAGCGCGTTCGTCGCCACCGTCGTCGACAGCCGTATGTAGTCTGCCCACCCATCAGCGAGCGTCAGTCAGTGCGAGGTTGGGGAACCAGAAGAGGGAGGGGGAGGGAGACGCACCGATCTTGTCCGTGTTGAGGATGCTGCCCCGCGGGATGCGCTCCCCGGTCACGGTCTCGAGCACGCGCCGGATGCCCTCGGTCGGCGCATCGCTGTAGTTGCTTGGGTCCTGCGACACTAGGGTCCATCGCCGCCGTTGCCGTCAGTCCACTCCATTCACGTCTCCGGTATATGAGGGTAAAGACAAAGAAACACTCACGAAGCTTAACCACGATCTCCTTGCGCTCCCCCGCGTGCTCCGGGTCGGGAAAGGACGCGTGCACGTCGCAGAACGTGCCTCCGCGATCGGCGCAGATCCGGATGGACCGGTCGGGGACTGTCCTAGCTGCGGCCATCGTGATCGTTGACCTCGAGAGCAACGAGTAAGTCGAGTGTGGTGGTGAGCGTCGAAAGATAAAAGCTTAGAAATCATGGTACACCATAGCGGAGGAACTTGTCCATGGCACTGGCGGCTGAGCCCAGAGTCACGTCGTCAGTGGTGATAAGCCTCGATGACGCGCATATAGCAACGCAGGGCGTAGGATAAGTATCTCCGCTACGGCGTAGACGGCTAATATCTTCACCACGATACGGTCATGATCAGATCTTGAGACCCACAACGTAAATCCAAGTAACAAGTTGTTCCAAGCAAAATCCCGGCAATTGGACATGAATTTCGTAAGCGTTGGATGACAATGAATGAACGGACAAGGCAACAGGCGGAGGTATGCAGACTAGGGTAACTTCGGTATTGCCAACCGGGGGAGGAGAGGAGACGTGTGCAAGTGATCGTGTAGGGCGAGGTTGCGAAAGAGGATGTGTGGGGCTCGCAGCGCGCGGCCGCATCATCGTCAGACGTAAAGACGACAGCAGAAGCGGCGACAGAGAGGATCATGGAAAACGTGTGCAGAGAACACTGAAAGCGACCAATATAAAGTGTATACTATGTAAACCTTTTCGGGTGATCAGAGCAGCCATCCGGATGCAACACGCTTATTCTTCGTCGACGGGGACCTCCTCCTCGTAATCGCCTTCCTCCTCAACGCTGCACGATAGGGGTCAGACGAAGCGCGCAAGGAATGGAAGCGAAGGCACGTACGTGGCATCCTGGTACTGCTGGTACTCAGCGACAAGATCCTGCATGTTGGACTCGGCCTCAGTGAACTCCATCTCGTCCATACCCTCCTGGGTGTACCAATGCAAGAACGCCTTGCGCTTGAACATGGCAGTGAACTGGTCGCTGACACGCTTGAAGAGCTCCTGGATCGCGGTCGAGTTTCCGAGGAACGTCACGGCCATCTTGAGGCCACGCGGTGCGATGTCACACTGCGCGGTGAGGACGTTGTTCGGGATCCACTCGACGAAGTACGCAGAGTTCTTGTTCTGGACGTTCTGCATCTGCTCCTCGACCTCCTTCATCGAGACCTTTCCACGGAAGACGGCGGCAACAGTGAGGTAACGGCCGTGCCTCGGGTCCGAAGCAGCCATCATGTTCTTGGCATCGAACATCTGCTGCGTGAGCTCGGGAACAGTAACGGCACGGTATTGCTGGCTGCCGCGGGCAGTCAAGGGAGCGAAACCAGTCATGAAGAAGTGAAGACGGGGGAATGGAACTGCGTAGCGAAGAAGTTAGAATCAGGCTCGCACGCGAAAGACGCTAGCACTGACCCATGTTGACAGCCAACTTCCTGAGGTCCGAGTTGAGTTGACCAGGGAAGCGCAAGCAAGTCGTGATGCCCGACATGACAATCGAGACGAGGTGGTTGAGGTCGCCATATGTGGGCGTGGTGAGCTTGAGCGTCCTGAAGCAGATGTCGTAGAGCGCCTCGTTGTCGATACAGAACGTCTGGTCCGAGTTCTCAACGAGCTGGTGAACAGAGAGCGTCGCGTTGTAGGGCTCGACGACGGTGTCAGACACCTTCGGCGAGGGGACAACGGAGAAGGTGGCCATCATACGATCGGGGTATTCTTCCCTAATCTTGGAAATCAGGAGGGTACCCATGCCTGCACCGGTACCACCACCCAGCGAGTGGGTGATCTGGAAGCCTGCAGCGCGCAACGAGGACCAGCATCAGTCGATGTCACGCGTTACATACCGTGACGGCGTGTCACAAAAGCGAAACGCACCCTGTAGGCAGTCGGTGCCCTCGGCCTCCTTGCGGACAACGTCGAGCACGGAGTCGACGAGCTCGGCACCCTCCGTGTAGTGACCTTTCGCCCAGTTGTTACCGGCACCACTCTGACCGAAGACGAAGTTGTCGGGACGGAAGAGGTTGCCGAGGGGGCCGGAGCGGACGGAGTCCATGGTTCCAGGCTCGAGATCAACGAGGACGGCACGAGGGACATACTTGTTCGCGCCGACTTCGTTGTAGTAGACGTTGATGCGCTCGAGCTGGAGGTCGTTGTTGCCCTTGTAGATACCATCCGACTCAATGCCGTGCTCATCGGAGACGACCTCCCAGAACTTGGCACCTGCGAGTGCGAGAAAGGGTGAGCGATCGAGGTCGGTGTTGCTGTTATCAGGGAGTATCGAGGGGTCTCACCGATCTGGTTACCACACTGCGCACAGATGACTGCTCAGTTTGGGGCGAATACTGGAGAAAAGATCCAGCTCACCTGGCCAGTCTGGAGATGGACGATTTCACGCATTCTACAAGTCCAACGTCAGCGCGACTGATCAAGAAAAGTGGGGATCGACGCGTCGGTGACCCTCTGGGCGACCCCCTTAGGCAACTTGGGTGCTGCCAACAACAATTGGGTGCGAAAGACACGTACATGGAGGAAAGAAACCGGGAGGAGAGGAGGGATGGGTCGTTAGAGGGTGGAGGGTACCAGAGGGACAAGGCAGAGGCGGAAACATTCTTGGAGGTTTAGGGCTTCTCTGTTCAATCGGAGCTCGAATCGCTAAACTAAACGTGGCTTCCGCCACCCCAGCCCCAGCCCTTCCCCCACTTCCCCGCTTCCTGATCTCGCTCTCTTTCCGTGCGTCTCGACAGCCTCATGGATGTTATTTCTGTGGTGTCCACAGCACTTCCTGAGTTGCCATGGAAGGGTTGGGAGTCGGAGCGTCGGGATCTGTCCTGGAATAACAGTCCACGTTGTTACCACGCGGAGGCGGAGGTGCAAGCGCCCACAAAATGCATGGGACGATGTCGACGCGGCCAGAACACGACCCTTCCCCAACTCCGTCTCCAAACCGCGTTTTAACGTGTCCCTTGGCCCGTCGCATGCCTTCCGTGACAATGAAAGGGGTCCGGGGGACGCGTTAGGAGGAAGCACGTATAATGAGTTCAGCAGGCAGGGCCCGTTTGATTTACGTCCAAGTAACTCAAGCTACTGACCGCGCATGAGAATCTAGAAACGTGATAGAGCTCGTTGTAACACTTTGAGTGTTTTACCTCTCTCGTGGGCAAACTTCTCACCTCAGAAATCATGTGCCCATGAACACATCCTTACGCACGTTCGATTCTACGTAAATACTTGGGAATTGCATCATGCCTCCTACCTCAACGCATGTACAGTAAGCCCATCGTGCCCAGCCTGCCCTCCATCGCGTGTCCGCCATCACTTACCTTCATTCACCATTATCGGGTACTAGAAACTTAAGGTGCTTCAACTGTACTACCATGCAAAACTGTTACTGATCGCGCCTGTAGGGATGAAACTCTTAATGCTTCAGCCCTCAGCGAGCAGGGCTTTCCGGTATCACTCGGGGGATTAATCCCGGGAAAAATCTGGTCCAGTCCATGGCTCGAAACGGGCCTGTGACCCTGGTCGAACTCGTCGCGAGGACGACCCTGGACGACCCCAAGCTCGTCAACCCACATCGCGGGAGGGTCAACAGCCCCAAAGCGCAAATTAAATCGTACGCCCTGCAGTATGTCGACGATTGGCGCTTCGTCCTCCAACCCAACCCACCTCTCCATTGTCCCATTGTGCCAGCCCATGAAATGACATCCGGGCTGCAACTCCCCTCATGCAAGGCGCCCCTTGGCCCCTTTGAACTCGACGCGTTCCTAAGTCCGCCTATCTGTGTCCCTCGTACTCAGTTCCACTAGTACCTGCACTTGCAGGCAACACGCCACCGCGAATGTCCGGCGCCGGCGGCTCTCGCCCCACGTACACTTCCCCTCCTCTCCACGCCGCGGGCCGCGAACGTATTCTCCCGAACCGTCGGGTCCATACAGTAAGTCGCGCCTGTCCAGCCACGCCCGCCGCCCCGCGCCATGGCCCATTCACCTCAATGCTCCAGGCAATGCCCAGACTTTGTGCCCCGAATCACCTTGTTCATGGTGACAGTGACTGGCGTCTTCCCCCAGGGGCCTTGGATCATCTTGCACCTGCTTGGACGACTATGGACGACTGGACTGCGCGCTGCCTATCCGAGTCAAGAGGGACAAACACCTCGCGCGCGATGAACTTCACCTTCCGCGTAGACGCAGGACCCTCGTGCATGACCACTCGTTTGCCGCCGGGTGCGTGTCCACAGTTCAGCGACAAGCCCTGGCAGGGGGAACCAGCTCGAGCTGGTTCTCGTATCTCAGGCATCATGCCTTGCGTAGGAAGTGTATCGTCCGGGCCCATAGCTCGAGGTGTGCCGTACAGGTGGGACGAAGCACTTCGAGGGTGGTGGGACTGCCCTCGACATCGTTGTCCCTCACGTACAGCATGACGCTCCTCAGAGCCAGGCGAATCGCTCAAGACACCAAAAAGGTATGAGGAGCGATGCTCAGGTTCTGAGCCAGTGCCACTGGTGGTAGAATACACTATAGTTATCAATATGCCCGCGTGAGTTCTTCTAATTCTAGGTATCGTAGAGCAGCGTCCTTGAGGTAATAATAATAGGGAAAGATGGCTTATACGTGGACAACCTTGTCGGTTCCACAAACTGAAATATCGCTAGTATGACTTGCAGTTGAGGCGGCGATGGAATGGTCTTCGGATGCGCTGCAACACAGACAGTCGGTTTGCAAGCAACGCATACAGCTTGGTGGGCGGCATACCTCGATATGGCAGACCCGCCGGAGGATGAGGATGTCTTCGAGGGGTCTTCAAACACGATGCTTGGCAAAAGGTTGGCTGAGAGACTACTTGGGGTGGCGCAGGCGAGACCGCCATCTATCGGAGAGCGGTTCAGCGCGACGATGCAGATGATAATGGTTGGGTAGATGGCCTGCCAAAGTGCTCAACATCGATATCTCATCGCTTAACCAACAGCTCCCCGCAGGTAGACTCACGAGGATGGGCACGAAGCATCCAGAGAAAAACAGGTTGATACTGGACAGGAACGCCGCGACGCTCGGTATGTGCGTCAGCTTGGTGCGCGATAGGACGATGTCGATCATGGCCAGGATCTGGTGCGTGAATTATGATTTCGTCCTCGTTAGCAACCTTTGGATGCGCGCGAGTCATCGGAGTCCCAGTCGAGCTTACAAGTATAATGGTGTAGACGAGCCCTGACTCGAACAATAATGTGAGGACCATCATGGTCGGGGAGTTCCATCGGCCTTTCGCATTTGGGCCTGGGGACTGGCGCAGGACCTGTCTGTGTTTCCTGTGCGGCAAAAGCAGGGATACGCGGTCAGGGGACGAGAAGAAAGGTAAAAAGGTTATTCAATTCAGCAAACTCACCAAGCCTTCTGGCCGATCAGCGAGGTCGCGATCACGTTTGTCAGGAGAGACAGAAATGTCGAGATTCCGCCGTACACGTCGGTGAAGCCGAGGAGTGGTGGCATGTCGTCGGTGAGCTGCGAATGAGTGGTGGAAATAATCCCGAAGACTGATGGATCACCGCTAGATAAGTTTATGCCGCGTTCGGGGGCAGTAAACAGCACTGCGCCTCGGACACGACTCACCGAATGTCCCCACGATCAATCCTAGTCCCAGGGCGAAGACGGGCCTCCCAGGCCACAGGACGCACACCCGCCACCACACGATGGTGTCGCCAAGAGTGACCTGACGTCGACGGACCGTAGCGACCGTGAGTTCTTGATGATGCCGTGCACGGAGCTGTGCTCGCTGCAAACGAAAACGAAAGGTACGCACGATGATCGCAAGAACGAGATTGACGATGTGTGATTTCGTCCTTGTACTGTGCGCGAAGCTCGTCAAGGCCACCGCCACGCGCATTGATGACGCCGCGTCTTCGTCTCCGGAGGAAACTGCGGCCACAGCCTCGTTGAGCAGTCGGCCGTATCCCACGAAATACGCGATCTGCACACCCAGGTAGACCGCCGTCGACGCGTATAGGACGCCTGCGCTGCTCAGCATGAAGCCCGTGGACCACTGCTTGATCCCTCGACGGCTGGAGGGCATTGGCAGTCAGACGGAGGCCATGGCCCGCTCAGGCTGAGAGCGGATACTCACATCAGGTGGGCCGCAGACACCATGGCCAACACGGTTAGGGAACCTAGAAGCATCTCATATTCATATGCATATTCACCACGCGCAGTAACAGAGGATAACGGAGCTCACCGAATAGAAAGGATGCCATTACGACGTTGGCGAGTACGGTATAGAATGCGGGGGTGTAGCGCTGCAAAGTGGCTGACGGCGTGATAGCGGGAGTGTTCATGTTGAGAGCTTCACGGACGAGAAGCTGGTGCGGGGTAACATGTAAGTACCGTACTTAAGTGATCGCCATGCAGTGCATCGACGTGAGTGCCGTCAAAGAACCCATGATATGAGATGTCAAAGAAAGCAGTTCGGAGACATCTAGACGACCAGATCGGAGCCTGAGATCGAGCCGAGTAATATATTCCCGCTTGGCGAGACTGGCGAGCCGCTGGATTCTAGGCCCTCTTCTGGTACAGTTACAAGCCTTGGTGTGGTATTGTAGACATAGATGCCCATGATTAAGCGGCACCATTTCGGAGACTGAGAGCCTTGGCGGTTCGGGAGAGCAAGTCGGGAGCCTGTCCAGGAACATTGAAAGGCTTCGTAAGCAGAGAGTAATGCATTGGTTTGGTACTCAATGTAATCCTGATAAATGTCCGGATGCAAGCAGCAGCCTAGGTCCTGAACTACGTGTGAGTCGCAGCCTGGCTAAGATGGCCCGAGGGTCTAACTTCAAGCTAAGTCAGTCACAGTCCAACGACCAAGCGCTAGGCTGGCTGCTGGTGGCCAAGTGCAGACCAAATAGGGCCAAGCAATCCGGGCCGCCAACACCGGAGGGCTCTTGACCGCGACGTGCATCGTGCACGGTGGAGGAACAGGAATCTACTGTCATATTGCTCAGCCTCACTCTCACCGCCCACAACTGTGCTGATGCACGAACTTCCATGTCATCCTCGAGCCGCCAGTGGCCCGTTTCCGAGTTGGCAGGCACTCCCATGATTACTTACGTACCGAAGTTGTGATCTAATTTGAGGGCTCCGCCGAGTCCATTCAAGTTGGCTGCTCGTCTGACGGACTTCATCGCAGAGCGTTATAGCACATTCATTCAGTGCAGAAGGCTCGGTGAGAGTGAGACATGTACTTTCAGTCCGACCCGCTGGACGAGGTGCTACCAAAAACGATGCTTGGTAGAAGAGCGGCGGAGCCACTACCTATGCTCGCGTTGACAAAGCCGCCCTCAATTGGCGAGCGATTGAGTGCGACGATAAAGATGATGATAGTCGGATAGATAGCCTGTTCGTAGAACGGTCCCGCTCAACTCATCGCTGAACCCATGGATCGCGGAAGGGGGTACTCACGAGGATCATCACCGTGACGAAGCACCCGGTGAAGAGCAGGTTCGTGCTAGAGAGGAAAGCCGCAACATTTGGGGTATGGGCTAGCTTGGAGTGCGACGGAACAATGACTATCATGGCGATGACCTATCAGAGTAATATTCAGCCACGACCGTCAGCCTCTGCTAAACTTGAACGTATGCATATGCAAGCGATGCAATACTTCCCCCACTTACAAGGATGATGGAGTAGGCCAGACCCGACTCGAAAAGTAAAGCGAGCGCCCTCATGGTCGAGCTGTTCCGAGTCCTTCGGTCCGGCGAATCGTCAGGGCACTGGCGCAGCATCTTTTGATGCTCCCTACAGAAAAAAATATGTGGTTAGGTCGGGGTGATACAACTCCGTGGATGCGATTTGACGGGCTCACCAGGCCGTGTATCCAATCAATGAGGTAGCGATCACGTTTGCTACAAGGAATAGAAAGTAGAGACCCCTCCGCCGTACACATCGCAAAAGTCGAGGAGCGATGGAATATCATCCATGCACTGCCTGTGGACGGTGGACAGAATCCCAGACGCTGATGAACGCATTGCAGAATCAGCTCATGCAAGGTGAGACGTGAGGGGTTATGTAAGTGCTGTGACAGACGCACCATTTTTGCATGCAGGTATAGAGTGCTTACAGTTGATGTCCTGTCGGATACTAACAGGTGTACTAGAGCATCCTCAATGCAAGCTCAGCTTGAAGTAGCGGACCGTTACAGACAGAGTGCAAGAACTTGCTAAGCGCTGGTGCTGGCTAAGAGCCGAGCCATAGCCATAAGTCAAATACGAAATGTTCCGAATACTTATCACGTTTGAGCCAGTGGCCCAATACTAGTCACGGTGGCCTAACTCAGAGCAGTAGGTTCTGTTTCGTGTTTCGGTCAGTATGCCAAAGTGTTGCTACCGCAAGGGTACGTACCAAACGTGCTTGCAATCAAAGCTACTAGTCCTAGCATTCGGGGAGCGCACTGGCCATACAACTTGAATGGCCTCGCCAACTTATTCTGAACACCAATTCTGTATACCTCGTTGTAGATCCCTCGATGATATGATCCCCTCGGACTACAGTAAGACTCACTGGAAACCAGCACCACGCCCTAGTAACGCGGACAAACAGCAAAGTTTAGGGTCTATAAGCCTCGAAGCCTCGACCGTGCTCCACGTCAACACCTGCAACCGCTGCTAGTGCCCGCCGCCCCAAGGTTGATATTACCAGAGGTGTCCTTCCACTCCAGACGACGTGACGGTGGAACTCGTTGCACAGCGCGAGCGCCCCCCGGTCCAGACCCGCGCTCAGTCTCACTGTCCGCAGTGCGCGCATCGGCGGACTGCCGGAGCTCAGCCTGCGGGTCAACGATGCGCTCGACGACGTTGCGGAACACCTCCTGCACGCCGACGGCGGTCGCCGCCGAGGCCTCGACGAAGAGCGCGTTCATGCGCGTCGCGAACGCCTGGCCCTCCGAGGCGGGTACTTGCCGCAAGTCTTCCTGTGCAGGCGCGTTTGTGGGCGGCCAGGGTGTAATGTTAACAATGCGTCACGGTGGCGGGCAGCATGGTGGTTTGGGTGGGGTGCACATGCGGTAGGGACGATCGTCGATAAGGTTACGGGGCGGCCGGAGCCGGGAGCATGAGAAGGGGAGGTAGAAAACGAGGGGAGAGAGCGCACGGAGAAGAGTGGAAGCACGCGCCGCGCGGGGATACCGACACGCCGTGACGAAGGGAAGCAGCAAGCCCATCAGCACACACTGAAAACGAGACACGCGGAGAGTGGTAGAGCGGGGAGCGCACCTTGTCGACCTTGTTGCCGACGATGATCTTAACGGCGGTGCTGGGGACGTACGGCTCGAAGTCGGCGAACCACTTGGGGAGCGCGCCGAAGGACTCGCGGCTCGTGACGTCGTACACGAGGATGATGCCCTGTGCACCGCGATAATATGACGATATGACCGTGCGGAAACGCTCCATCCCGGCCGTGTCCTATCGCGTGCGTGAGCCTTCACAGCACCAGCACACGTAGCCTGGACGGCGCGTGCAGAAGACGGTGGGTTTCGGCAGATACGCACCCATATGTTTACTCTAATCTTCTTGCCGTGGATATCCATTATGCGCCTCTATGTACAATGAACATCGTATGAGCTCAGATAGATCTGAATCACGAAAAAAAGGGAGAATCGCACCCTAAAATCAACACCTATTGTGGTACTGCTCCCGTGCTGGGGTAGCCACTGCTGGTCCGAGAACCGGAGCAGGAGACTGGTCTTCCCGACGGATGAGTTCCCGATGAGGAGGAGTTTGACATCCATAGGCGCAGCTGCATTGTCCATCTTCTGTGTGCTCGACATGGTGTTTGTGGGTGGGGCTGACTACTAATCTGAGTGCCGAGTGCGCGGTGTGTAGAGTTGTGCAGGATGGGTCGGGCCCCAAAGTGCGTCAAGGTGGGGATGTGGATATGGTATTAGGAAGGACTGGTGGACAATGTGGATGGCACAAAGATACGATAGGCTGCGGAGACGGGCGGGTTGTGGACAGGAACCTAGACTCTTGAATGAATATCAGGAGGTGGGGGGTGGGGGAGACGGGTGCTGCAGATGCGGGTGCATGAACCACGGGCCGACACCTAAGGCAGGGCCTGAGACCAAGGCTTCAACCCCCTCTAACTTTAACCTTAAGACCGCCTTGTCCATGATTCGTTGGATATGGGAAAGCTGCCCAAGAGGCCGTGATCTATACCCACAGGCTTTCAATAGGCTTCTTCGCTTGTATGTGGGGGTGGTCGAACAGCGCTGAAATCAATCGATGGTGGGACAGATGCCTGCAGGGTTGTATGGAACATTTCATGAGCCGTCGCCTCGCTCTTCTCCCGAGTCCGCTGCGCTTCGAGTGTCCTAGGAATTCCACGGACCACAGCCTCGTTGAGAAACCGACTGCATCATCCCATGCAAAGGAGAAGTGCACCGCAGAGTATGTTCAAGTTGGTAGGACCACCATGCGGCCAAGCATGAACGTGGTTGAGTGTAACTCGAACCCTCGGCGGCTACTAGAAGACAAGGATCAGCACAGCGAGTATATATACGACCGCGAACATGTACTTAGTACTTACATCAAGTGTGTCGTAGACACCATCGACAGCGCAGCCAGGGGACCTAGTAGCACACGGTGACCCCGTATCCGTAGATACCAGGCGCATAGACTTGACGGGAAGTGACTGGAGTGGCTGGGTATATGCGTAAGTTCTATATTTCTTCACCATATAAATGGTGCGAAAAACTACCATACGATGTCAGATTCGTTGGAGATCAAAATCGAAGACTGGCCGTCGGCCATCCCATGAGCCCACCGTGGTTTTTTCAAACGTGGTGCTCCGTTGGCGGCAGTGTCCCCATAGCGTCGGATGTCCCTGATCTATCGCTGTTGACGTTGAAAAGCAGAAGGAGGAAGAGGTTCATGGCAGCAAGACGAGATGTTCTGCACAAAAGTCGTTTGACCTGAGGCTCCCGATAAGGTCGCCTGCGCTGCGCATGCTACTTACTGAACTGGTGATGCATGACGAACCAAACAAGTATACATAAATCACAGCTATCCGCCTATTCTTGGGCAGTGCACCGCGTACGGGACATTGATTTTTAACCATAATTTTGCGGTTGCCTCCTTCGACTCGAGCCTCTCAAAGTTGCCCCTGCATAACCGCACCATCGTGCGTGCCACGCCAATTGTGCAACAGGCCCCCCAGGCCTGCAAGCTTCCAAGTTCCATATGTATCATCTACTAACACTGGCACCCCTCCGCGCTCCCATTCGTAGCAACGATGGGTATGCGAGCGAGAACCCGCTCTGCGCTCGAGTATGTACAAAGATTGCAGCAATAGCCACACACAAACAAACTAGAAACAGTACAGTATCCTTTGAGCGGTCGGGTAGCAGATCTAGGTCATCGAAGCGTCAAAAGGCCTCGGCCTCGGTCTTGGTCGTCTTGGTCTTCTTGGTGTTGGCGTGTCATGTTAGCAGTGGGTCATGGGTCACGGGAGGTATGGAAGGTGGACAGAATGAGAACGAGAACGAGAACTGAACCCGAACCCAAGTGCGTGAAAAAAGAAAACATCTGTCAGAGGAAACGGGAACGAGGGCGCGCGGACGGGTGCCGGGGGATCGATGACAGCGGGTGAAGAGGAAGCGCAGGGGCCATAAAAAAAACCAACAACACAGAAGCAACAACATGCACTGGCAACTAGATCGAGAAGAACGGCTGCTCGCTGGCGACCCCCTGCTGCTGTTGCTGTTGCTGCTGCAGCGCGAACGGGTTGTGGCTGTTTTGCGGCGCGCCCGTCGGCTGCCCGCCAAGACGCCCCGCCTGCTGCCCATATCTGCGTCCATCCGCGTAGATCAGCACCGACACGCGGTAAGGTAGAGGGGCAAACGCAAACGCACCGGAGGTTGCCCCAGTTTCCGAACGTATCGATCCCGTCCTCGCGGGCAGCTAGCAAGTTCGCCAGCTTCGAGTGCTCGTCGTCCGCGCGCGTCTTGACTGCAGGCATCGTGTTCTGCCTTTGCGCAGAGGGAGGAGCTGACTGCGACAGTGGGGGCGGGGATACGGAGCTGGGGCCGTTCCCGTATGTCCCCTGCAAGTTGAACGACACCGGACTTGCTGTCTGAGGGCCCGGAGACGAACTGTGCTGCATGCCGGACGTCGAGACGGCGAGCGAGGGCGCGAACGGGTTGTTCGAGCTGCAGCGAGCGTCAGAAGAACCATAATGATGCCGTATTCCAGATCCACCACGTACCCAAATCCGGTTGCCTGAGGCATGAGCGGCTGCTGTTGCGGCATGAGGAACTGTTGTTGTTGCTGTTGCTGCTGTTGCTGCTGGAGTTGAAGCAACTGCTGCTGCCGCATCCACTCCTCCTGCTGTTGTTGCTGTTGCATCTGCTGTGCCTGGAGCTGCTGCTGCATCTGCCACTCCTGCTGCTGGCGCATATACTCGGCCTACCCACGCATCCACCACACATGAGACCCCAACATATTCCCAACAAACCAAGCACACACGCACCTGCATAGCCTCTTGTTGAGCCTGCTGCTGGTACGGGTTGAACGACGTGAACTGTTGTGGGACGGCCGTAAACTGGGGCTGAAGGAACTGGGGCTGGGCCGCCTGGAGCGACGTGTCGACGAGCGGGAACGGATTTGTGCTCTGTTGAGCAGCCGCCTGCTGCTGCTGGCCCTCGTCGAACAGCGACGACGCGTTCGCGTCCGCGAGCGCCTGGTGCCGCTTCGCCTCCTCCTCCTCGCTCAGTCGGATCGCCTGCTGCAGGTCGCGCTCCTCCGCCGTCAGCCTCTGTCTCTGCAACTCCTCCTCCGCCGTCCGCTTGCTCTCCTCGAGCGCCCGCCGCAGGTCGTCGTCCTCGCGGTTCCCGCCGGCCCCAGGGCCGCCCCGCCGCCGCCCGTTTCCGGGCACGCTGCGCGAGCGCCGGCGGTCGTTCTCGTTCCCCTCGATTCCGTCGTCGTCCTCCCCGGGCTCGCCGCGGCCGCGGACCATGCGGTCGCGCATCGAGGCGCGGTCACGGCGCTCGCGCCGGAGGCGGCTCTCGTCCTGGAGGAGGTTCGTGATGTCCTTGGCCTTCTGGCGCACGTTCGCGCCCTGGTCCTTGCCCTCCTCGTCGATGTACTGGAACTCCTTGAGCGTCTTGATGATGTAGATGTTGTCCCGGAAGTACACGACGACGTTCTCCGAGCCCGCGTGCAGGAGGTAGTCCAGCACCGTGAGAGACTGGACGCCGGGGGCCACCACAGCCATGCGACGGGACACGGACAGACAAGGTCAGCGCCGGGCGAGACGCAGAGAAAGGAGAGGCAGGGCACAGGAGGGGGGTGGGGTGGTGGACACCGACCTTGAATACGTGCCGCCAGTTCTTGCCCTTGTCGTTCAGCCGCTTGTCCAGCATCTCCATGATCTCCACAAAGTGATCTCTGCGGGGCCCGGTTCAGATGGGCCTGCGAGGCTTTGTCCCCCGCACGATATCTCTCGTGCGAACGGCGGGGGCGAAGACTCACTGGTTGTAGCTCATCTGCGCCAGATCGTTCATCTGCGTGCCCGACGGGCCCCATGGGTCGTTCGAGGTCGCCTCGCGCACTTTTGCCTGGACGTCCGAGTACCCCTTGGTGTAGTTCTTGGCGGCGCGGACAATGCCCTTGCCGAGGTGCTGCATGCTGGACATCGTTGAGAGTAAGGGATCCGAGACACCCCTTGGCTAGAGATGAGAAGAAAGCGAGCGGAATCAGGCAGCGAAGGCAAGGGCAGGGCAGTGGTGGTGGTGGTGGTGGTAGCGGTCGAATTTGGACCCGCCACGGCCGGCCGGAAGCGCCAAGGCCCGCACCGAATCCGCAGCAGCGAGGTGAGTAACACCTTTCATCCGTCCATTTGCAACCTCCGTCTCTTGACTCAACATGCGACAACATCAAGAAGCAAAGATCTCGGAGCGGACAGCATCCTCCTCCAAACACGCCTTGCGATTGGTTCTCTGTCGGGGGTTTCGGTAAGCACGCCGAGTTTGGGTTCATTCCCGAAGGCTGGGAGAACCGGGAAGTGGCAGACCAAAGTATGGGAGGGTAAAATTCGAGCGTCCTCGAATAAGTTAGATGCAAAGATGGTGTACACTACTAATGCAATAACTCTACAGTAACGTGCGAGCGTGCGAGATGGTCCATAAGAAATCAGACATATATGCAACACGAAGGAGCGACGATGGTTACAAATAAACAAGTCCAGTCCAGAGTCCAGCCGAATCAGTCTCGATCTTCTTCCGCTGCCTCTAGCATCATATCTAGGAAAGGTAGACATAAGGACCCATTCAGCAGCAGAGCAAGGAACGGCGCTTACCTTGCCACATGGAATTCTGCATCGACGACAGCACGTCGTCCTCATCACCAGAGCGCGATTCTCGGAACGTGGAGTTGTCCAACCTGTACGTTCCCTGGTCAGCACTTGCGCTTGCAGTGGGCCTGTAAAGCTGATGGCTTACCTCCCACTCATATCGGTAGACAACATGCTGACGTCGCTCAGCCGTTGCGTTCTGCGCTGGAGCGGTTGCGACGGCGTCTCAAGCGCGAACGACACGTCAGGAGACTGGAGGACCACCGGGGTGATCGCCACCGGGGTATCAATGCCGTCTCTCGATCTGTGAATAGGGGTCTGGAACGGCGAAGTGATATCCCGCGTCATTGACGGAGGCGTAGTGGGGAATGCATCGACGATGATGGCAGGGATATCTGGGGAATTTGCACGTCGTGAGCTTCCATGCCACGAGGGAACAAGATGAGGCCACCCACCTGGACCACCCATCTGCCTCATGCGAGCCTGCTCCCGCTGGGCAATGTACCGCCGGCGGTACAAGATCATAAGCAAGAGCGACTGCACACGGTCGAAGTCCACCAGATCCGTGACGAGTTTGTTCGTCTCCGTCCGTACGACAAGGTCCTTCAGTCTACACAACCATCAGTCAGCAGGCGATCTCTAGAGAACGAATGGTCCACATACACTAGCGCTTCCCGGTCCACGATGAGCTTGTGATGGGCGAGCAGCAGGAGCATGTTGGTGAACGAGATGCCCTTGCCAGGCTCATGCGAAATGCGAGCCTCGTGGTAAAGCCGGTTGTAGAGGTTCTTCCGCCGCTTGATTGCCATGCGATCGATGTTGCTGAGCAGCATATCGGTCTTGCTGAAATCTTGCCTCTCAACCACTTTTCGGGACCACGACTCCCCATTCGTAGAGTCCTTGGACAAGGCCATGATGCGAGGGATGCTAAACTCTGTCGGGTAGATCTTGACCTCGAAGATACCGCTCAGTTTCTGGAAAAAACCAAGTCAGCCCGCACAGCTACTAGTAGGGGTGAGAGAGACGTGCCCCGAAGAAGCGCACAAAGTTGGTGCGCTCTAGATACCCTGTCTTCGGGTTGGCAAATTCCGCCCAGACCTTCTTGAATGCTCGCATCTCCTCTCGGGTGATCGACTTGGCCCCGCCAGACATTTGGAAGACGTAGTAGAAACTCTCGACAACAACACCAGTGAACAAGTTGGCGAAGATGTACTGGGCAAGAAGGTCAGCGAAGACCTCAAGTCTGCATGACACGTGGATTGTGACTTACCATACTCAGCAGGTTCCACGCGATGAAGAGGGTGAACGCCCAGTAGACGCTACCACAGTCCGTTTCACCGAAGGCGCTGATCGTGCAACGGGGATAGTCCAGGGCGCTGGTCGACAATCCATCAGCAAGGACCAAAGAAAACCAATTGAGGCGGAAACTCACTAGTCATGCATGTATCCGTTCCAGCCTTCTCCTGTTGTCATGAATGACAACATCACCAAAGCGTTCGCCATGCTCGAGTAGTTCTGCGTCGCGTTCTCCTCCCAGTTCCACTTCGTCATACCGAACACCTCTACGAAGAGGATCGCGAAGAACAAGAACAGGATGACCCACAGCCCGAGCAGACTCAGGATGACCGGCAGACTCCCCCTGTCCAAGTTCAGTAGAAATCCGGTTAGCATCCAGGGACGACCACCAAGGCGTGGGCACTTACACAGCCGTCTTAAAGAGCTTGTTGAGACTGTTCACGCGCTGGACGAGCTTCAGGGCGATGCTCGTGATGAACAGTTTCTGCAGCTGCTGGATCACGAAACCGCCGGTGTTGAACCGCACGACCAGGGTGGTGAAGAGACTGCCCGCGGCAACCACGATGTCGAACATATTCCACCCGTTGGCGCTGTAACTCGACCATCCAAGGCCGAAGAAACGGACGAGAACGTCGGCGCAGTACATGACGGTGACGAAGATGAAGAAGTCGTCTATGGGTTGAAAAAAGGCGCTTGTCAGCATCTGGACGGCTGTTAGGGCGAGATGATTGAAGCTCACTGCGGAACTCGTCGAGGGCGTGCTGTGGCGTGAATGTCTGCGTCATCAGAGCGACGACGTGCAGAGTGTACAGCACGGTCATCATCCGAGACCACCAACCATGCTTGTGAACGGCACGGTCGTAGCACCACTGGCGGATGCGCCATGCCGGCCGCCTCTTGGGACGCTTCGAAGGTCGCTGCCTCTTGATCAGCTTCTGCAAGTCAATCCACTCTCGTTGAGGCTGAGTGAGCAGCGCGGAACCCGTCTTTGACGTAAAGTTGCCAATGATGATACTGCATCAACGGTCAGTACTGCCATATGGCAAGACGTTGCTTTAGACATACCTGACGAAGAGCGTGAAGATAACGACACCGCCCATCAAGTTGTAGATCAGGAAGAAGATCGAGTTACCCAAGGATGCGTTCGTTTGAGGCTGCAGGCCTGGTCCAGTGACACTCGTCGCAACGCCTAGCACGTCGATCCAGCCCTCTAGGGAGACGATCTCAAATAAGATCAGGAGCGACTGCCGGAAGGTATCAAACGAGAATGTCGTCGATGGCACCGGGTTCTCCCAAACACGCGGTGCCAGGAAAGTGAAGGCGTTATCACCGTTGGCGTCGTTGACTATACTGGTGTTATATTCGCCGATGCAGTCACTGATACCCGACATATCGCCATCGTTGCACTCGTTTGTGACGCCAGCAAAGATATTCAAACCCCAGACAGCATACGGGATCATGTAGAGGATGGCGAGGAGAGCGGCGTCGAGGATACGGAGCATACCAGAAATAATCAGCGACTCGAAGGTAGACCGCATCTTGTCAATGAGGGTGATGAGGCGCAGTGCGCGCAAAGCCTTGAGTGATCGTGTGATGCGGCTGAGACCGCCGATGAAGATGAGACCAGTGATTGCGTTGACAAGAATGCCGACAAGGATGAAGAAGTCAAGGACGTTCCAGATACTCCGGACGTAGGCGTTGGGCGTGAACAGGAAACCATCCGCAATGACCTTGATGACGAACTCCAGAAGCAGAACGAGAGCAAAGGAGCCTTCCGCGATATCGAACCATGTTCCTCGGAAAGAGCCGTGCTGAGCGTAGAAGTCGCGGCGGTACAAAGGTGTCGCGATACTCTCGACCACAATGCCACCAATGACGGTGAGCAGGAGCACTAGTTGAAATATTGGATGGGCGATTGGGGAGTGCGGTGTACCGAAGATACGATCCCCACTAGCGGGCGCGACGAGCTTTTGACATGTCCTGCGAAGCCAGTTCTTCTGGGAGAAGATCCAGAACGTCTTGTCATATGTCGGGTGATCGCGAATAAAGTCGGCTTTCTGAGCACGCCGCTCATATAGCGCGTCGTTGAGCTCTTCTACATCTACAGCGTCGTTGTTGAGAGCTGCGAGTACTTCCCTGTCCAGGAGTCAGAGTTTAAATTGACGATGGTACAACCGAAATAACCTACAAATGTCTCTCCGTCTCCTCGTCGATAGGGTCGGCGGACGCTACAGAGTCAGGGCGCACCTTCCGGAGAGTTGTTAGCGGGACATCTCCGGCGGTTATGTCGCCAGCGAACAAGCGCTGCAACCTCCTGAGGGTCGACTTCGCCGAGTACGAACGAGTCGTGCCTCCGCGGCGCGTGGATTGGTCCTGACAGAACGTAATCAGCCGCGACCGAATAAACGCTACGGAAACCACGTACCACAACGGAATTATCTCGTTTTGGAAGACTGTAGTCCTGAACTAGCGCCTTCTGCATGGGTAACACGAGGTTCGACGGAAGCTCGACTTCGATCGCCTTCGGTTGCGCCTTGAACCAACGGTACGGGTTCAATCTGCGGACCCACGCCGCACGAGCCTGCTGGGGTCTATGGGAAGCCCAATAGTGAGACGCCTGTCGGCTGCGCTTCGACTCTTCGGCGACGTCGAAGTTCTCGTTAATTACGGCAATAAACATCTGGAGCACGATGTCTGCTCGACGGTTAGCACGGCATTCCTTTGAACAGAGCATACAGGTGCTCACAGTTGGCGAAGAACATCCACCCAGCGATAAATAGAACCACAACTGCCGACTGCCGAAGAGGGACCTCGGCCACCGCGGCGTTGTACAAGACATCGGTCCAGTTCTCGGAAGAGAAGACTTGGTAGATGGCCAAGAACGTGTTGTACAGCGTGCCAAAGTCAATGAGTTCGCCCTGCTTGACGTCGCCGCTCACGAGCTGCACAGCGAAGAGCGCAGCGAGCAGGTTGATCTCGATCAAGAAGAGAGACATGTTTGCCAAGCCATACATGTTGCCAAACACTGCGAGCTGCAGGGCAGAAGATGTCATATTGGGCACGACGTGTGAGATCAGAGGAACGTCAGGGCACGCACCAGCAGCGGCTTCATCCTGGGAATTTCGAGGATGACGCGGTAAAAGCGCATGAGCTGGAAGATCGTGAGCCAGGGGTAGACGCTCGAGTTGTGAATGGCGGGGATCTGGATGATGCTTGAGCCTAACGCGAGGACCAGGTCCAGCACATTCTGCCCTCCGTAGAAGAACTTCCTCCAGTCAGGCAGGTACGCCAGCACTCGGATAATGATCTCGACGTCGAACATGAATGTAAGCGCGAGCTCGCCCTTGTCCAAGATCTCAGCGTGAAGGTCGGACATGTCCACAGTGCGTGTCGCCTGTAGGACGACAGAAGCGAGTGCGAATCCTACCCAGCACCAGCGGATGTTTTCGTAGATTTCCCGGATCCGATTCCGCCCAGCGACCCGCCTTCCGTCAACGATAGACCATCCCTCCTCGCCGTCCTCCACCACAGGGGCAAGGCTGAAGGTATATAAGTTCAGGCTTGGTCCAAGTTGGCAAGTTTCACAAAAGTGCTCACGGTGCTGCGCCGAACGCGCTCTTCTTCGTGTCTGCACGGATAGCTGAGAAAGTGTTCGTGATCACGGCGACGAAGAGGTTAATGAGCCAGAAGTTGAGGACGATGATGCAGACGATGTAGAAAAAGCAGGACACGAAAAATTCTGCGTCCATCATCTGATACATTAACCCGGACCACTGCAACTACGTTAACCTTGTACCATCTTGGTGCAATAAGTGGCGAAGGCTTACCCCGTTCGCTGACGAAATAATCACGACCTGAAGGGCAGCGTAGTAGATGACGTCGAAGCTCTCCATGTTCGACTCAGGGTTATCGTCGTTCTCCTGCAAAAGAAGATAAGAAAACATGGCGTCGAGCTTGTACGATGGTGAATCGCCTACCATACAAATCTGGCCCAGCGGACAGATGAAACCCTTGATAGCACCATGTTGGCCATCGGAGTTCAAGTAACCGACGGGTTGGAGGGAAGTCGGATCGATGTGTCCACCGCAATTTTGGGATGTTAGAGGGTAGTCAGCCCCATCCACAAACAGATGACAAGTGCGGCGGAAGGATCCCTTGAACGATTGGATACCGATGATGCTATCGACCAGTCAACCGAGGAAATGAAGCATCGAAATGACGAACACTTACGAAAACAAGATCATGGCAAACAACACAAAATATGCAACGCTGGCGAGCAACGGGCGCGCCGTCTTCAAAGAACGCATAATCGTCTGGACAATAGATGAATCACATGCCCCAGACAATGGGAATAGACAGCGCACTCACGGTAGTACCAGAAGTAATAGCCAATAGCCTGGCAGTACGCAGCACGCTCATGGCACGAAACAAGCCAATGTGGTAACGGTTGTGTTCGACGCCAGCGGTTGCCAAAGCGAAAGTAATCCAAAAACTGGTGATAGCGATGAAGTCGATCCTAGTCCAACTATGCCGAAGGAATGGCAGGTTGCGCTGCGTCTGGCCCCTGGCGTCTTCTACACTCAGTCGGAAGGGTAACGCAATAGTCTCGCTAGGATTGTCGGAACGGAGAGCCTTAGACAGAAACGTCGGTTCGGAGGGGTTGCGGATGTGGGAATGGAGGTGCTGAGCCCCAGAAAGCGCCTTCTCCATCATAGGTGACTTCGACTGCGTTGTGTCAGAGCGAGCCCTGGATGGGGTCTTCGCGGTCTCTGCACTGGAGGGTAAGGGGGTGGTGACTGAGTGGTGAAGGACGAATGGCCGTGCCAGGTTTTTGCGGAGATTACGCAGACGCTGGGTGATGGTCTGCCCTCGGTGTAGCGGAGATGCCGAGTGGGTTGCGCTCAAGGACGGAGTACGAGCGAGATTAAAACTAGCTTCTACAGCGGTGTTTGGTGGTCGATTAACGTCGGGGTATACCGAGAACGGAGACTGAAAGAGCGTGGAGAGGGGGACTTCTGGATCCAGCAGAAAGCCAGAGACACATATTCGAGCAAAAGCTTCCAGCCTAGGCATGTGTCTGAGAACAGTGAGAACCAAGCGCGGTGAGACACTCACGTAAACAAGCAGAACAATACGAATAGCACATAGTCTTCCCAATGGTGAAAATAACCTGACACGGAGGGCGGAGGCGTGTCGTCCGGCCAGGTCGATGGCAGGGCATGCGATACAGATGCTTGGATGAAAAGGACAACCGCGTTGAGGATGATGAGGAGGAGGATCCCAGGCTCGGTCCACCTGTTCACGGGATTCACCGACGTCATCTGTATGCGCTCGAATCGACAGAAGGAATGACTTACGGGTACGTCAGGAACTTGTACATTGCCAGTCGTACCCTGCTGTGAGGGCCTAAGCATCCAAGCGTGCGTCCTCGTATCGGAAGAGCCTTCGACAAGTCCGGCAGGACCTCGTCCTCGTCGGGGATCTCATCCTCGTCCCTATCCTTGGCGTCCCTCTCGTCCATGTCGTCTAACCGCACGTGGTCCTCCAACCCGTACCCTCCGAAGTTCACCACGCGCAGCGAAGCGCGTCTCAGATTGCGAGACACGCTCATGATCGTCGTGCCCGTTTTCTTCAACGGAGACGGAGACGTGCTGTACCGAACCGTCCTCCGTCGCGCCGACCGTGGTGACGCACCTGAACGCTCTGGGTCTACGCTGTGTCCGATCCCCCACTCCCCGCCTGCGCCCTGGCGCGACATGTTCGCGGTCAGGTGGGCCTCGTCGTCGTCGCGTGTGCTGTCCGTGGTATCCCCGGATTCGCGGAAGTTGGAGGAGATGAGAGAAGCAGAAGACTGCCCGGGTTGCGGCGTCGAGTAGATGGCACCGGTATCCTGATAGCGCGCTCCGCCTGTCCGAAACGATGGGACATGGAATGTTTCGTCCTCGGTGGGTGAATCGAATGGGTCTTCGGAGGGCCAGGCTGAACGTGAGGGACCAGCGACGGGTCCTGGCGTGGTTGTCGAGGTCGGCAGGTTGGCGAAACGCAGGGGGTCCTGGACGACGTTCGAGCTCGTCCGGCGACGAGTGATACTGTCGGAGGAGAGCGGTGTGGTCGGGCGAGAGGTGGTGAGCGCAGCAGGAGTGCCAGGGAAATCTACAGCAGAAGAAGAAGAACGGTGCGAGGCAGAAAAGTGGCCGGCGTCCATACAGTTTGAAGGGAAAGAGTTATGCGAGCTCGTTGTGCATCGCGGCGACGGGGACTCGTCGAAGGCGTTGCTACCGCGGCCTCAGTACTACTCCGCTTGTCTGAGATTGAATGATTTCTGTCGGGATGTGAATTATGTCTTATCTGAGTTTGTATCGTTGCGGTTCAAGCACGTCGCCGCCGACTCCAACACCTTGACCGAGTACTGCTCTGACATAACGTGCGCATACAGGCTCCGGATTTCGGGCTCACTGGGCGGCGTCGCGTTGAGAAGGCTGGGCCGCTGCGGGATGCCGTCGACAAGGATTCCCTATGCGGCGAACCCGCCCCACCGATCGACATCCCAGGCAACGGTGCCCCTATCCCCCCAGGCCTCCTATATGCCAGCACCCACAGCATCAAACAACGCGGGGACGGTATCGCCGTATTTCCGAATTCGGTCCTGGACTTCAGGGGTCGCCAAACGTGCTCGTGAGGTTGTGGAGGGCAACGTTGGCTTGATGCTGGTCGCGACCGCCCAGCTGTTCTTCTCCCTGATGAACGTTGGAGTGAAGAAGCTCAATAGCTTGGATCCACCCGTACATGCCGTCGAGGTGAGCTGCGGATTAAATTCCCCGATCTCAATTAGGGGCCTAGCAACTCACCCGCCCCGGCAGCTTATCTTGGTGAGAATGGTATGTGGCATAGTTAGATGCGGGGTCTTTCAGTTTCGGCAGCCCGAACAGTCATCGGGCTGAGCCGCAGCGATTCGATGTGGGATCGTCGCTGAGATCGGAGAGTGCAGGGCATTACTTGGCTATGTTGCGTAGCATATATGTGAGTTGCCTCGTTTCTTACATCAAGGCCCGTCTCACAGAACTCGCCTATCACAGGCATTTGACGAAGGTCCCGGACCCGTTCTTCGGTCCGAAGGATATGCGATATTTTTTGGTACAGCGCGGGGTCTTCGGGTAGGTGGAGAATAGCATCCCACGTTCATCGAACTTTAGATTTGTCTGTTTGATCAATGTTTTTAATGACGCGGGCACAGATTCGGCGGCATCTTCGGTCTGTACTATTCACTGCAATATCTCTCGTTATCAGACGCAACAGTCTTGCAATTCCTGTCTCCGATGTTTACCGCCATCGCGGGAGCGATCTTCCTGCAGGAGGCATTCTCATGGCGCGAAGCATTCGCCGGATGTATGTCTAATAGCCCCCGGTTTACGCCTGCATCGCACTGATGGAATTGGTTCGTAGTGGCTAGCCTAGCCGGCGTGGTTCTCATTGCACGTCCCCAAGTATTGTTTGGCGTCACTCAAGATGAACTTCCACCGGTTAACCTGATAGAACGAGCACTTGCGAATGACGTAGGACCTGCCCAGCGGGTAATGGCGGTCGGGTACTTAGCTTCAGTAGGTGGCTGTGTTTTTGTTGATGTCGATTTTTTTAGAGTTGCCTTGTCTGGTACTGTGTGTGCAGCAGGTGCCTGTAAGTGTATTTTGAACTTCAATCGATCATGAAATACGGGCTGAGGATGTCCAATAGACAGGGCCCCTCCGGGCGAACCTGGCCACGTGGACTTATGATTGGCATGTACGATGAACCACGGACTACACAATAAATAGAGGACCATGTAACGTCCAATCTGGACGCGAGTTATATACAACGTCAATCATCGAGACGTATGGCGTAAGCAAGACACGAGTGTTCTGGTACAGACGGAACGTACATCACAAGCATAAATACGAAACGAGAAGATAAGTGCTGTGCGACAGGCATAGGCACAAGACAAGTAGGAAAAGTAGAATCAGACGTTCGACAATACATAACTGGTAGCATACGAAAGCAATAACAAGCGGAACACGATCACGAAGCGACGAACATAACGGGAAGTATTAGACATCACAAGGACAGACGGCGGCGGTGACTGATGGGGAGACGTCAGAGGCCTGAGCCGGATGAGGAGGCGCACTCAGGGAGTCGCGGCTTACACCAAAGGGCTGCGGTTCTGAGGGAGGCTTACTGCGAACGTAGTAAGCACCGGTCTTAAGTCCAGCCTTCCAACCATGCAACGCCAGATCCATCTACGAGTCCAGATTAAGCCGCGCGTCATTTCATGCCACGGAAAAACTCACCAATATCGCAGGCGTGGGCTGGGCTACGAAGAGGCTGAACGACTGACTTTGGTCGATATAAGGAGCGCGATCGGCAGCCATGTCGATTAGGTCGTGGGGATCTAACTCGAACACGGTGCGGAAAACAGCTTTCAGTTCGTCAGGAATCCCTTCAACATCCTGAACAGAGCCTGCACGAAAGGATTAGTACGGAATAAGACGAACAAAGATATAGACGCCTTTCCATGTGCAGCCAAGATAGCGCCTCGAAGTTGCTCCGACCAAATCCCGCGGTTCTGAAGGGAGTTGACCAAGTGGCGCGATAGCTCGTTGAAGGAGCCACTGAGTACTCTGTATTGGACGATGTTGCTTCACCAGAACGTGTAGGGCGTCAGATACGATGTCACGAGCAGCGGAAGAAGGTACATGTACCTGGTGTACGGTTCGACACCCTCCGAGTTGCCGAGAAGATGGGCAGTGGAAGCGGTAGGCATCTGTGCAGTAAGGACGGAGTTGCGCAAGCCGTAGGCCACGATCCTGTCGCGGAGTAGTTCAAAATCGTAGCGATCGGAAGGTTCAGCGTCCCACATGTCATGTTGGAGGACATGGCGGGACGCAGGGGACCCTTCCCACGCATCGTACGGTCCAAGACGCTCGGAAAGCTCACAGCTAGCCTCCAAGGCGGCGTGATACACCGTCTCGGCGATCCAGATGTTGATCTCCTTGGCCGCAGGGGATGTATACGGTAATTCCATCATTGTGTAGACATCCGCCAGACCTTGCACGCCAATGCCAAGCGGTCTGGTCTTGTAAGAGGAGACCGCCGCGTCGTCGGTCGGGAAATTGCACCGGTCGATGGCTTTGTCAAGATTGCGAACGAGTATCTTCGTTACTCGATGGAGTTCGGGATAATTGAAAGTCCCATCATGGCGGACGTATTGAGGGAGACAAAGCGCACCTAAAGTGCATACAGCTGTCTCCGATGTAGTCGAGTGTTGGAGGATTTCTGTGCACAGGTTTGATGCCTTTATGACCCCAAGATGCTTCTGGTTGTTTCGCGCTGCGCAGAGCAACAACGGTCAAATTCTAGGCTGAAGTAGACGAGTGACGGTACACACCATTGATGTTATCAGCAAACATAAGAAATGGACACCCGCTCTCCCTCAAAGCGTTCGAAATCGTATCCCATAGCTGCCTCGCGGGTACAATCGCTAGCGCACGTCCTTCGCGCTCATATCCCTCGTACGCAGCGACAAACGCATCCCCGACCAAATTGCTGAGGTTTCGAACATCGACAGGGTCGAACAAGCTCCACGATTGGTTCGCTTCGAGACGTCGCATGCTACACCGTATGGATCCCGTGAAATAAGCACAAGCAACCAGCCCAGTCTTAGAGGAAATAATAGTCGAAGATGTACAATAGGTGTGGAATCCATAGGGCAGGGAAGAGGTGTTTGAACCGATGGCCACTGGACACTCGATTGGTCCTGGATACCACGAATTTGCGGACGTCCGCGTGCCAGATCGGGACGTAGACTGTGGCGGATGACGAACGATGCGAGCTCGAGCGAGACCAGTAACTAGCCAGCGATTCGTAAACGCGTAGCAACGGCATCAAGCCTGGGTGACCTCCGTCATGGGCAGAGCTGGACAAGCTTACTGTTCAAAGACCGGCAAAAGGTGAAAGATCGAAACACGTACCGAGATGCAGGTACATCGCCAGCGTTTATCCCGATGCCTCCTCCCGCCGCCCAGAGGGCCGATAGGTTTGCGACGTTAGAAACGGCGTCATATGCTTCATCCACGCACGGGTCGAATATGAAGCAAGAGGCAAAATGGCGATTGGCGAGACCGCCGTTCCACAGGACAGGGGACGCGACTGACATCTTGCGCGTTGACAAGAGTTGATAAGTCTCCAGGACTCTTTCCAAGTCGCGACCGTATAGCCCCACTGCGACCCGCATATAGAGGAACTGCAGTCGTTCAGCAAGTCCGCCTTCAGATCGAAGTAGGTAAGATCTTTCGAAAGTTTGCATCGCGTGGCTAAAAACGCATATGAGAACAGGCTACATCTATAATAAACGAGTTCCTCACTAGGTAAAGTCAAAGTCCCTGTGGTGGGCTATGGCTGAGTCGAGCACGTCGCAGTTGGCACGGACATCGTCCAAGAAGCCATAAGTAAAGAGAGACGGAGTTTCTGGGCAAGACGGACAGTGAGCTCATCTTATCTGTCAGTATACAAGCACAAACGGACCTTCCCCTAGTGACAAGGCCCAAGCACTGAAGCGCTTCGGGACGCGTTTATGCATATACGTAACATAGGCCCGACCTGCCAGTATAGAGTAGTCGGGATGACGGGTGGAAAACGTGGATACGACCTCCGCGATGAAAATCTACAAACGGTGAGCATACTTGGGTGAACTGAGGACGGATCTAACCTGAAAAGCCTCTGCATCCATGGTATCTTCGGGGAGTCGAAGCTGAAGGTTATCCACGACCCTGTGCATAGGATGTTAAGAGAACACAGGCCAACAAGGGATCGAGATACACACTCAGATATGTCTACGAAAGAGCGGTCGAGGCTCCAAGACAGCTGCAGGTTCGTCAGCATAAGGACAGGGTCGAAAGTTGGAGCTAACCCTATGGAGGGAAGCTTCTGCCTACAAAGCGACGATCAATCGCAAGTGAGCTTCGACCGCAAGGAGAAGCCTTCGCATACCTTAAGACGATCAAAGGGCTCGACGCGCCTGTTCATGAAGACAAAGAAGCCATGTATGTCAGTGCGCTCCAAAGCACACATGCCTAGTGAGGGAAGACACACCCGTCTACAACACATAGGGTCAGATTGTAGAGGGATAAGATGTGGTGAAACAAACCTACCTCGCTTCCGAATAAGAGTAGCCGCGGGTGCATGCGGGGCCGACATGTCGATGTATATGGTTGGAGAAAGTCAAAACGATTGTTTAAGCAGAAAGATGGGTGCGCGGGTGGAGGAGATGGCGCACCATTGACGGCGACTTTTAAAGCAAATCGAAAAGCAGACCCACGGCCAGGCGCCATGTCAAGACTACGCGTGAGGGGAAATTGCCGACCAAAAACCAGCCACTAATGCAGTGATGGTTGGTTAGCGAACGTACGTACCGCAATGCATTGTATGAAGGAAGGGGTCCGATGGCGAAGATGTCTCGTGCCAGCGGAATGCGGACCTTTGTGATGCGGATCACTGCGGGATACAATGATGTGTGGAGAGGCAGTGTAAAGATCCGCTACCAAGCGCCGTCCTGTGCCTGGGAGATGAATAACCTAGTGCGAACGGGAGGGTGTTCTGTTCTCGTGGAGGGAAAGGTCCACCGTGGTCAGTAAACGAACGTACTGCGTCTGCTAGGTTGTGTAGATGGTGAGATAAATGGGCGATTCGTGCTAGCGCCCCAAAACCGAAGGCGCGTGCCGATATCACTCACTGCGCAGTACCGCTGCGCGATGTGGGGACGCGAGTAAGTCGAAAATGGATCAGTGCGAGACTGGAGGTGCGTTCTGACGAAGTTATCGATAGGTCTCAATGGACGGTACGCGTTAAGCCGGGTGGATCAGTGGCCGGGAAAAGACACGGTGCTGAAGACCAGCATGGCAAAAGTGGACAACGCATATATATGCAGTTCTAACTAGCGTGCAAGTTATAGATACGAAGGTAATAAACCCTAATCGTCGGTCGTCCGAGCCAACAATGCCGAGCGGACGAAGTAACTGACGGCAAGGTCGTTAGCCGGCAGTACAAGGATGTAAGGGACAGCTTGTACCTTCTGACCAAGTAGTCAATGAACGGCCTCTCTGCGTGGACGACGTTGGTGATCGCATGCGATTCGAAGCGGCATGACGGATAACGATGACATGTCCACGAACGTTTATGCCCCAGGTATCGGATATGGTACGGTTGATGGATGCCGTGGACGAGCATTTAGATGTAAGAAGAGAATAGTTGTTCGGAAGGTTGAAGGCGATGTCATTGGGGAGCGTGGATATCCTCTGTCGTTGACAGCCGCGAGAGTACCAACGTCTGGTTGAGAGGTCCTCAGGCCAAATGTCTGACCCCGGCTCTTCCGTGAAAGGACTGTCTGCTGGGATCTTGACAAGTCGTGGGTGTCCGCCGCCCATCGGGTACAACAGTCCTACGACATGGCGACGGAGTAGGCCCTGAAGACCCAGTTAGTATAAAGCCTGTTCCGGGACGGGACTGAGGTTTCGTACCAAGCGAATACTGTTCAGGACGGCGTTGTTCCACCGGGTGATCGCGTTAGAGACCGCTGGCGTAGCCTGACGGCGGGCTCTAACCATGCTCAGTACACAGAGAGACACTAGGCAGTTGCGGATAAGCACTCAGTCAGAAAAACGACGGACAATACCGTGGACTGATACCCTCACCAAAGTGTACGAAAGTGGGGACAGAGAAGGCGAGTACAACGGGACGGGTAAACGTAGGGAGGTAGAGAGTGGGAAGGCAAATTGCATGTGTCGCTTTGATGATATAGGCGAAAAGTGTGCAGACGGCGACGGGCGGGATTAACATACTGAACTACGTGATAACGTGAACCACAGGTGACGATGTCACCCTACAGTAAGAGCGACGTATATGGCAGGGCCGTGGTGAGGGGACACGAGGGCATGGATGACGTTGAACGGAGTACTTTGCCGAATGTGTGTTCTCCCGACAGCATAATGACGGGGGCAGGGTAACGCCCACAAGGACAGACAGCATTTGCCTGATGCGAACAGCTTAAAGCAGCATGGCATGATGGCGCACGCTTCCAAACCTGGTGGACCCCCCTCGTAGTTGGAGAACGACACCATGTTAAGTCCGCTCTCGGCTAAAAAGAATTGGCGCAGGGAAGACGGAAGTCGTTAATGTCAAGCCGGTGTAACCTTAAGGACGATGTCAATGTACGTACGGCGCGTACTCAATGGTATAAAGGCGACTTGGATCCAACGTTGGACTCAACCACCTTCTGATTTCTTATCTTCTTTGAATCCTGCGACATCATGAGCACTACCGTCTCGATGGAATCCGCCGAGGCCATTCTGGAGAAATACCAGAAACATCCTTTTGCTAAAGGCTTGTTGCCGTTCAGGGCCGCGTTGAAGAGCCTCGATAGCCCGTGGCCTGTTATTTGCGCCGAAGACGCGGGGCGCCAGCGCTGGGTGGTGCGTATCCCACCGAATGCGTACGTTGACTATACTGATTTTTTCTGCAGATATGCGATACGAAAACAAAGCGTCCCGCGATCTTCAGTCATGCAGCGTTAGTCGCGGAGACAGATGACATCAATACAGGGAACTACGTGCCTTATGGTCAAGAGGTGCCGGTCGGGGTGGAGGCGAAGTCTGTGTACGAAATCTGCCTATATTTGATGCTCGATGTCTTGACAAGGTGGTTTCAGACAACGCCGCCCGAACGGGAAATGTTTCTACACGTACAAGTTCGACAGTTCTACTGACTTGAGTCTGTATGAGGGTCAATGGGTCAGTGGATACCAGACTACTGCGAACATGTGCTTACCTTGTTATAGATCCTGGACGACTATATGAGGGGATTGGACGGGTTCAACAACGGGAACTTACCGCGTCGCCCGTACCTGTCGGGCCAAGAGGCGCGCTACCGTACTAAGTTCTGGATGCAAACGCCGATATTCTTGAAACGGGGTGCAAAGGACGGTCGAGTAGCGCCACCGAAGCATCTGCACGAGTGGATATTGGAAGGAGATCGGTCGTCCAAGGACTTTCGCGCGAATCCAGATCGTCCGAGGGTGTGGGTCAAGGAGGGAAACCATACCGTGCCCATCACCGATAGCAGCTGCCACGCACTTCGCCGAGGGGACGTCGTCGGAGTGTCGTTCCTAACGACATACCATGTTACGGGGGCGAATTGGTTTCCACAGTTCCACCCGATCGATTTGGTCGTGTTTAAACGTGCCGACGTCGATGCCACGGACTACAGCGCTCCATCCTTGGATTTGTACAGTCAGCCGCCTCCGGTCTTTTGCGACCACCCCGGTGATAGCAGTAAGTACGTGCTTTGTGTCGGGTGGAAAAGGATATTGACGATTCGGTTGTCGGGGCGGCCTTTGGTTCGTCAGTGGACGGCGACGAACACCCCGGTGTCGTAGGTGGGCCTAGCGGGGGTAATGGCGACGGAGACGTGAAGGATGTGGAGACGATGGAGGTCGGGATTGCTACGGAGCCAGGAGTCCAGAAGACAGTGGTTGTTGCTGATATCCAGGAGTCGATTGACGTCGATGGCCTTCGAGGGATCGATGACATACGGAAGCTTAAAGATGACGTGGACATCGAAGGTAAGTGCTTCTATGGTGGAGGCAGAGATATGTCCTGCTCACCCGCTGGGTAGACTTCGACGTTATTCACCGTGGTGAAGGGGCACAGGAACAAGCTGAGGGGAGACTGGGAGAGGTCGTGGCACCTGGAGACGACGACAAGCGAGGTCGGGCCGGTCGTGCTTCCCGTAGGCGCTCGTAAGCGTGGGTTCGACTGGAGTGTTGCTTCGACTGCTGGTCTGGACCCGTCGGGCGAGGTGGAAGTTGGTAGTTGGGGATTGTCGATAAAGGGACGTGGCGTGGATGTATTTATTCGTGGATACGAGGCTTGAATACTGTTTGTCTTTACTATGCATTGTATGGTGCGTTGTTGATCGACAGCCATGATTTGCGAGACGGCTTGTCGGTCAATGTTGTTGCTCAGTGGGCGACGATTTCTCGAGGCGAAGTGTGTTCGTGGGTACGAATGCACTTAGTAGGCTCTATGATTCAGGTTTCTAGGAATTTGCAAACACGTCGATGGGTAAGACGAGGGAGCTGTACATGAAGCAAGTCGCACGGGAATTTGCCTTCTAGGTTGGGCGAAGGGATGTATATCGGGAGGGGCACAGATCACAGGGAGACCGGAAAGGCGAAGGAGAAAGGTAAGGACAGGGCATACGGCTTGACTCGGACATGATAGAGGCGGAACAGTCCAAACCGACTTGGAACATGATAAGACAGACAGCTTCCATCTGGTACGTACGGCACGATACTAGACCAGGCTGGTCGACATGACGCGAGCGCAGGTACTGGCCATATCAGGCTCAAATTTTCGACTAGACACTCCTCTTCCGGGGTACTAGACGTGAAATCCGAAAGGCTCGTCTATGTCGAAAGAAGGAATCTGAATGACCATGAGCAAAGGTAACATAGCAAGACCACTTGGTTAGAATTTACCTGCGCACCAGCCGCCAGCCACGCATGCAAATCAGCGTCGATGAATGCAGGCTGGTCATCTTGCGAGGCGGCTCCGAGCTGGAGACTGGCTTGCTCGACTGAGGACGGAGATGCTGATGACAGAAGCGCGTCGACGCCATACAGGTCGGTATCGCTGAATGTGAAAGGGCCAACAGGGTCAAAGGCATCTGACTGGCAAAGTATGGGACGGGAGGAGGTAGCGTGCGGGAGAGCATGAGTCGCTGCGCTGGATCCGACGACGTCTGTTCCGTCGATGAACAACGCGTCGTTCCGGAGTGGTGGTTCCGAACCTCCAGCCATATATGCGTCAGAATAGGGGGCTGCAAGCGTAGTGTGGTGGACATTCGTGCCGTAGGGTCCAGCGTGAAAGAGCGGGAAATGCTCGGCCGTCGCGATTGTGTCGCCAGCTTGACGACCCGATGGTGGCATGAGTGGGAACGGAGCGAGGGACATGCCTTGCTGACGGTACATACCCCCCTCAGAGGCAGCAGAGAGACTGTTGGGGAGCATATGGTCGTGAAGGGGGTCCACGAGAGGGAGTCGAGACGGAATAGGGAGAGAATGAACTGGAGTGTCCGGGGCGTAGATTCTTGCACCAGTGAACGGGTTACCGTCGTCGCGCACGTCGTCGTTGGGAACTGGAGCAACGTGATGAAGAGTACCCTGTGGAAAGATAGAGGGAAATACGGCATCCGCGCCATGGAAGCCAGCGTTGTCCGACAAACAGGGACCTCCCGCATGTGCATCGCCAACCCCTTGCCTGCTAAGCTGAGGTAGAGTGGCGGCCACCAACGTCGGGTGCGTGCCACCCATAACGCTGAATCTAGCGTCGGTGAACATGCCCGTGCCGCCTAGACCAGCATCAGATGCGCCAAAGTTATCGAAGTGAGAAGCAGACGAAGTATCCAGCAGCGGAAGCGACATGTCGGCGTTGTCAAGCGACTGTGCCGCATACATGGGCGGTGCGCTGGAAGCGAGAGCCGACGTGGACACCTGACAACGAAGTTAGAATGTACAGAGCCCCATAAACGATTGACACGTAGACGGACATGAAGTGGGCGAGCGGTATCAGGCACGGCGGTATACGGGGTTGCGTCTAAGAAGGCACGATGCCATTCTTCTTCGGCCATCGAGCGAACAGAGTCGGACCCGTCGAAACGGCCTTATGAAAGGATAAATCGGACACGTCAGACACGGCGTACACAAGAGAGGGAGTGTGACGACACTGACCCTGAACCATGGCGAGATGGGCGTCGAAATTGAGCGGACGGAGAAGAGGCTCGCTGTCCGACGGCACTCCTACGTGTTCAGTGACATCGGCAGGTCCGAGAGTCGACCATGGGAGGGGGGAGTTCGGGTAAACCGGGGTCCCAGCAACAATCGGCGTACGTGACTGGGGCCCAAACGTTTGGATGCCAGAAGCTGGTGGCATATAATTTCCTAGCGCTCTTGACATAGCTGTGTAGTCGACACCAGACGCGCCTGGGAACGCGCCGACGTTCTGGTGCAGAATAGAGGGCGTTCCTTGACCAGGTACGGAAGGGCCTGGTTCTAAGGGATAGTCCACCCCGGGGCCAACGATCTCATGTGGTCGGGAGACGTGCATGCCAGGGGGCTGTGAGACAGACTCAGGATCGAATCAGAGTCTATGCGACGGGAGTTGCATACCTCGGACCTGCCGTGTTGACCTCGAGGGCCGAAGACGAGGGGTGTGAGATGAACAAACGTGTTTTGCACAGGACGCGGCTCTTGAGGTGTGATGATCCACTCGCAGGGGACACCAGCCCTCACGCAATGGTTGCAAGGATTTTCGCCAGAGCACTGTACGAGGCTGGTCAGGTATAATCAGACGCGACATAGGACTTATACGCACACCACGCTTATTCTTACGGCACCTCAGACAAGCCTGGTAGCGTTCCTCCTTTTCCGCACGTAGAAGGATGGGACGCCGCCATCGTCTGAGTGTCGACAAAGGGTGGAGTGGGGTACAAACGTGCAGGCCGTTAGAATTTCGGCAGGGTTGAAAGCCACCAGGACACTACTGACCTCGATCGTTACCTGTACGCGTGGCGCGTATGAGCGAAGGATAAAGTAGTGAAGAGAAAACGACGGTACACACCGTTTGAACCTGCACCGGGAGGTGGGGGGGCCTGAAGCATGAGCGAGGGCGGACGGGTGGATGGACCGGCGGGCGTCCCAGCGCGGAGAGACCGGCCTAATAAATGTAAGGTGCATGCCCGATTAGCGGTCCGACGAACAGGAGTCCGAGAAAGGTAGGTTAGCAAACAGGACCACAGCCTAGGTGAGCCTTTGTGGAAGCAAAGCTTGGATGCAAAGTTCACAGGGAGGAATGCGGGACACAAACTCGCCAACAAACGACTCCAGGGCGTGTAGACGCGGTGGTGATGGAAGCATGCATGTCAAGTTGATACAAATTCCCGTGTGCCGGTTGATGCGACGTGGTGGCATCTGCGGACGGCCATTCAGCTGGTTCGTAAGTAGAAGAGAATAGAAGAAGGATGCAAGGTGGTCGGTCGACTTAATCAAGATACGTATAATCCAACGTATCAGAGAGTTGCCGAGGTGCCGTGTGGACGGGTACCAGCGCTCCGCTCTTTTGCGACCAGTCGGGACGAGTTGTTCCCTTTTTTACAATACGAGGAAGCGGATGCGGACCGAAGAAACCACACCATCAGGGACTGCAGAGGCAGTGGTGTTCAAGCGGGAAGAGACGCAGAATGGAGATCGACTGGGGTTCGACGTAAAGAGGCGGGGTGTCAAACAGACTGTCGGAGCTCCTGGTAAATGACAATTCGTATTACGGTACACATCCACACCAACGGCGAGAGGGAGTCCCGTCAACCCGAACGGGAGCGATATCGTGCGCGGCGGTAGTCGCTACATCTCGTACATACAACATACAAAGGTCAGACGCGCGGGATCCCTATGCAACGAACGCGGCGTGGGCTCCATAAGGAAGGTGCGGGCTTACGGCACCCTATCAGCCGCGCCGCGAGAAGCGGAACACTGCGGTCTGTCGACCGACGCGGAGTGATCGGCCTCCGATCTCTGCTGTGTCGTCAACGGCGCCGCTTCAAGGGGTAACGCGTGAGAACAGGCCACATTCAGTGAGGGCGCAAATGCTACTCACCTAATATGCTCATATTAGTGGGGTGTTGAACGACCCACGCGGACCCGGCACGCGATATGGGCAATCGAAGCCGACAAGTACGCCATACGTTATAGAAGTCGAGAACCAGCACACCGTCAGATGAAAGCGTCCGAGGGTGGTTCTCTGGCAACCCCTGAACAGGCTGCCACGAGGCGACTTCGGAAAAGCTAACGCCGCGGCTTTCGTACTTGCGCCGCGCAAGCCTTGCCTTCCGTGGAATACCAGTGTCCGCAACCAAACCTTCCGAGGCGAGGGTGGTACGCGGGAATGCGCAGACGGCACCGCCGTAGGTGATAAAGTTCACTACAACACTGGACCAGAAATAGAGTAAGGGTCCGACGGCGTTGGGACAGTCACTCCGAATGACGTCGATACGTTTACCAGCGACCGTACGGTACCGTCGGACTCCTGCGATCCCGATGTACCCGCCAGGATATTGAGACGAAGTGTCGGCCTCCAGAACAACAGGGAAAATACGCTCGAAGTCACATATAAAGCTGGCGTACGCGCTGCCTCCGACGTATACGTCCAGGTCTCCAGGCTCCCAGTCGACGGGCCACAACAAAAAGGCTAAGGCGGTAGAGCCTGATACGACAGCGCCGTGGAGGCGGAGGAGGCCAGTAAAGTGACGGACACGATGCGCGAACACACGCCCAAACAAGGCGAATACGCGGGCACGGAGTTCGGCGGCGACGGCGTCACGTAGCATGTGGCTCGTGCTTGCACAGGAAAGGAGGGTCTTCATGTTGCATACGGAAAGAACATGCATCCACGCATCTGCAGTCGACAGGTGCTGTCTGTGTGTTAAGCGTGAGTTATCTGGGTGCGACAAGGGACCATGTTACGTACGTGGAGTTCATAATATGGACGGTTTGGCTGCAGACGTCAAGGATCGACGGTGCGATGACGGTCGAGGATATGTCGACTGTACGGATTGCTAAGTGTGAGCAGACGATGTGCGAGGATGGAGTTCAGTGGAACACAGAGCCTAGCTAGGACGCAGGGCAAATATACTCGAGCTCGTAAGCATCAGCACGGCCACGGGACTTGACGGGCGGCTGAGTTGGATTGGCGCAGGACGGGGGATCGGTAGAAGCCTGAGTATATTGAGGAACGTTCACACAGCGATCGTGCGGTGGCCTGCCAAATGCTGTGAGAAGAAGTTGGCGCAAGAAACGTGTCACATCGCCTGCTGAAGTGATGCGACACGTAGTTTGCGGAGGGCTACGCCGCTTAGACATACCTGATCCGCATTCGATGAAGAAGTTGGACAGGCGAGGTACCAACATGTCGAACTGCAGTGCATACGGATACTTCAGGGATGTATTCACAGATAAATGGGGGCAGGAGACGTACCAACGAGACACGCATCCACTAGCGCGATGGAGCGCGTACCACGGGTTATTTTCTCTACTCCATTGTATATCGCGCTGCCGTGTCACCCTGTGACAAGGAAAAAGGTGAGGGACGCCCATATGATAATTGTCTGTGGCATGCTAACGAGACGCCCCTGGCATCCAAGCGTCATGCCCTAGTGCATGTAATCCTTGAGCGGATTGGACAGACCGGCGTCCGTCTGAAGACACAGTGGACCACAGTCTACTCGTCGACACAGTTCTCTGGCGATGGAGATCTTGACATGAACAGGCCTCATGGCGTTCCGGGGGGAACCGTATTTATGCCCGAAAACGCGATGGATAACCCAGTTTACATGGTCGTCAACTATGTAGACGGTAAGCGAATACGGGTAAGTAGCTCTGTAACTGAGTACTTGAAGACACTGACCGTGCTGAAGCCAGGGCTCTTGATAACGATTACCGTCCATGACGAGAAGTTAGGTGGAGACGACGGAATAGCAGTAGACGTGGCCGTCGCTGCCAACACGGGGAGCAGGACTACTTATTCGACCGAGATCACTGTTGAAGGCATGCTGGGGGCATGCGCTGCGGGTGATAGAGTTGCGGACGCCGCTGACATAGAAGAGGCGGGACGGTGTTTCCTGGACGAGATGCGGAAGAGGGGCGAATCCGTTGAACCTCAGGAATCGCTGGGGCGGCGGAGGGAAGGGTCAACGGGACGGAGTGAGGAACGGGAGAATGGTGACGAACATACGGTTAAGGCGGAGGAAGTTGAAGAAGGCGCAGGCGGGACGGAGTTCGCATCGCCGTCCGGTTTGGGGGAGACTTCGAGTAACACTGCCCTGTCTTCGCGAGAGGAGCGTGGTACATGGAACGGGAGAGAACCCGATAGAGGCTGCGTGGTCGATCATAACATTGACGACTGGTATGCTTGACGTTGCCTTGTAGTAGTAGCAGAGGAACGCGACACATACCTATAGCGTCCCTATAGACCCGAGTACTGCCTGATTACCGCCTCCGTCCTTACAGAAGCAAGACCACAGTTGCGAAGCCTGTTGTGTGGGGGAGGGACACCGTGGGATGAGAGGGGAATGCGCTGGAACACGTGGCAGGGGTGCAAGCAAGTCGCACAACGTCAATACCTGAAGCGGTAAGTGTTACATAAGCGGGCATGGAGCGGTATACTTCCAGCAGACCACGAGGAGGTGGAATATCGCTGAAGCTGGCACTCGTACATATAACAGCTGATGCTACGAAGTGCGCGGTCGTATCGCATGCACGGGGGTCCTTACAAGTACATCAGAAAAGCCGGACGTGGAGGTTACACGTACGGAGGAAGTTGGAGAATCCAAGTTGACACGGAAATACAACATAGCGCATGAGATTGGATAAAAGTAAGGTTAAATGTGTCATAAGGAGTAGCGTCGTACACCCTTACCCAAAGAAAATGGGAACCCTGGGTGCTGAAGAGGAGGTTGGGCAGGAACACGGACTAGCGGGGTTGGGTTCGACGACACGGAACGATGATCGTAAAACTGGGTCAACATGGAGACGACGTACGGTGGAAGGACCTTGTCATATACTAGACACCCCTCCTTGCATAAGCCGGTCGAAGGGAGACGCCAGGCCACCATGGGTCCGTAAGGTGATACCGACAGCTGGCGTATCTCCTTTAAGCTTGCGGGTAAGTCGCGCACAAATAGGACCAAAGAGCCCCCGTCTCCGAAAAACCTGCCCTGGTGTGGGCAAACATATAGGTTCCTGCCACAATCCTCCACTTCCGGACACGGCGAAGTTGGACCCCGGGCGTAAAGCGGCCAGTTCTGAGGGACAAGGTCCTTCTCGAAACCCAGGTGGTCCAGTGTAACGGACATAGCATGGTCCGCCCAATCCATCGTAGATGACCGGGTGTCGCACATGATGGCGCAACGATTCAAAGTAAGGCGGGGATATGCGCATCCTATGGTATGGGCGTTGACGAAGTTCATGAGAGCCGTTGTCCAGTATCCGCTGACGACGTCGCAGGCGGAGGGCGTGCACGATTCGTATACAATGACGAGCAAGCCGGACGTTAGACGGTATTCCGCGACGCGGGTGATATGCCGATGATACTGAAATCCGGGAGGGGGAGGTTTAACCACGCGGGATGCAAGGACCGTGTCATAAGGAAGGAGGCGCGACAGGCTGTCCAGGAACGGGTTGAAATACAAGTTGCCGATAGCGATCTCCAAAGACGTCTTGCATACCGACGGGTAGCGGAGGACGTGAGAGAGGGCGGCTTCACCCACGATGAGGGCATTCCATGGAGTGATGACGTCGAGGAATACAGCAGGTTCAGGGAAGAACCGACCGACGAGTGCTTCCAAGGACTCGCGAAGCTCCTTGTTGACGAGGTCAAAATTGTCACGGCAGGTTCCCCGCCACGCAAGGAGTGAAGCCATGGACATGTAAGTGAACACAAGCTGGCCTGCAAGTGAGATTCGCCTGTAGACGAAAGGTTAGTAGCCAGAAGGCAGGAGCTACGACAGGCTTACCGGCCGTTGCGGCTTCCAATATTCGAGCGAAGGAGCGTCATAGACGACTAGACAGGATGGATGCAGATGATGCGAAAGTTGAGGCGGTGAAGGCGAGGGACGCGTCCAGGGCTGGAGACCGGGCTGTGCGTCGTATGTTAGTGAAACGGGGCGGGGGGGAGCGGGTCAAGAGAGAGCGGAGTGAACATACGATGGTCGTGAGGGTGTGAGTCCCAGGTTGAGTGTATATCGGGGAGCTGAACGATCTGGGAAGGATGGGGGTAGGACAGACCGGCACCTCAAGCAAGTGCTGGATAGGTAGCAGGGAGAACGTACGACCGCACGACAGCGCGCCAACGCAACAGGTACCAGCAGGCATTTATGACGGGGACTCGAGACCCAGCTCCCCGCAGACCAAACTGAGACCCGGGGAATTGCGTGAGAAACGACCCTGTGGCCGCGTGAAGAAAGCAGCGATAATGGGTGTAGGCGTCTGGAGTGCTTCTCGCATCCGGGGTCTTTACAGCCTTCGGCGATCTGCAGGACTAAGAAAGTTTCTGTGAAAAACATGGGCTGGGACCTCCCGTAAGAGTGCACTCACGATACTCTCCGTATGGGAAATAGGGTGCTCGCGACGTCTGATATGAATAGTTCCCTAAGTCAAAAGGAATCGAAAGCCGCATGCGCCGGACTACGGTCTCTTTCCGTCGATAACAAAGTCACGGAGCAGAGACTGAGGACAACAGGACGTAAGACTCAGACCACATAGGACGACGTATATCGTGCTGCTCACACGTAGCGACATGGACTAGCCTGGTTGACAGGTCCTCGGAGAGACGTTACTGAGTGCGCGACTTGGTGAGGATTTGGCACGGGACGCAAACAGGGAGCGAGCTTGGTGGCGTGAGACCGATACTTGTGACAGCCCGCGTGACTCTGGACTAACCGCCGGCCGTAAGCTGAGCTTCTTGGTCAGAAAAGCAGTATACTAGCCAGTGGTACTCAACCCCCTCCCCCCCTCGAGGAGCCTTTTCCTAATTGGAACGGCTAATCTATTCCACATGGCAAGGTTCTATGAGCACGCACCGTTCAAGTAAATGAACCTGGCCTTATAAAATGGTTGACCTTATTTCCCAGGCTCTGGGTTCGCGTTTTTACTCCGAAGTACGCACGGAGAGGTCGAAGCTAACGTAGACTAGTCACCCAGGCTTCCCTAACGGAAATGGTGAGGGACGTATACCGGTACGGTTTCCACGGGTCTCTCGTCCCACACGCGGCTTCCGTCGTATCACTTGCCGGCGTGAATCCTATACCAGCAAGTAATATATAGAGTGATATTTGCATGCATTTGAAGGTTGACTACAGTCTCCATATACACAGGCTAGACAGATAATATTTGGTCTGGACCAGCAGGAGTCCCGTGTTGATTCCGACCACTTCGGCCGGACGGCCTGCGGAGACGAAAATCCAACTCCGCAATTACGCGACGGCGACCTATATAAATTGCGACCGGTTTCTTGCCTCGGTAGTCTCACAAAGATGCAGATCTTCGGTGCGTCATACCCTTTGCCCCAAGTCCCTTACAAGCTGACGACAGAGGGAAGCTGCGCTGTCTCAGAAACCAGGAAGGTGCTTCCAATCCTTCGGCCGGCCACTAGCCACGAATAGAGCTATTCAACTGTATAAGGTCAGGCGGACAAGTTGCCCATCCCATTCAGTACGAGGCTGACAACAAGTCAGACACAGAAGTGTAGTCGACTTCACCAGTTGACAAATATAACAATTGGACCTCCAAAACCCTGGATGTCATCTTGTAAGTGCGCAGTTCTATTGCATGACTACAGCGACCCACATGTCCTCTTCCTGCTGACGTGAAGAATGCTTCTCAGAATAATGCAGCACATGCCAGCCTCAAGGCACCTCACAGTACAGACCCTTATTAGGGCAGTCGCTTTCCTCACTTGAAATTTTAAAGCATCCGCACATGAAAATTTATATCCGCTTGTATGTAAATGCCGGACCTGTGTGAATGATTAGGCTGTCGGATCAACCCGATATTGGCACTTGACCCAATGTGTGCACAAAAGGTCTGGGGAAGGTGTGCTAGCATGACATGTCTTCTGTTCTAGTTACCTGAGTGGAAGCCATGCTGCCTGCATGTGTGCCGATGATCCGATCAACATAATGGGGATGTGAAGACACAGGATTCTGATACAGAAAGTTCGATTGCGATGTGCAGTGGTGTAGGAAGGCTTTGAAACGGTATGATCAGATGCAGAAGGGTCCCTGCTTACATGTGGAGCATACAGGGAGGGGAAATTCAGCGGAACAAACTGCTGTGGGAGGAGATGTCTGTAAAATCGGTCGCCAGGTATACATAATCCGGAGGCATCGTGAATCAACAAATTATAGGCTTATGATATTCTGGCTTCTCAATACAAGTTCAATTCTTGCATCGCAACATTCACTTAACGGGAATGCTCACGACTGCCGATGGTTCCGATGACATGTCCGATGCCTTTATACATATAATGATCCATGGGATTACAACAGAACAGCACGCGCAATTGTACGAGACATAAGCAGGTAGATATGAGCAACCCGAGGGCCAAGGCACTAGGAATAGTTCGCAAAGTAGTCACGGACATGGAGGACGTCGTCAACTGTCATGTCGACGTACTCCTGGCACGCGCCGCTACTAAACTTAAACACAAGTACCGTACCGTACCAAGGTACATGAGACAATATAGTCTGGGTACTAGTCAAACGAGCAAGCGCACGGTTGGGGTTGTACCTACCCTCGTACGAATCAGAGCAGTAGTACACGTGAAAAGGAGAGGAGAGAGGCACGAGACTAGCCCCGTGGCGTACTACGAATGACTTTACGGTAGAATTCCGCGAGAAACAGTCGAGTATATGGACTGCCGTATTCCCGTTGGCGGGTTCCGGGGAAGGATTCACGGTTAAAAACCTGCAAGCAACTGGCGAAGCACAGGTAAGCAAAGTTCCATGGATCATGCAATAAAGGGACGTACGTCCACAGTGCCTTGCGTACAAAGCAATCACACTGCAGTCGTACGGTTGACCGACAGTGACGTTTAGAGCCGAGGGAAGTCGAGGGCACGGGATGGGGGAATCCATAGCACTCCTTGCCCGCAGTGAAACAGTCCCGGGGTACGGGTGCGACGGAGCGACGTTAAGCTCGGACGCTGCCGTGGCGAAAAAAGCCGCGTTGCGCTCGCAAGTCCGAGAATGCACAGGCCAGTACTGCAGATGCCGAAGCTTAACAACTGCGATGGAAGTGATATGAGGGACGTACCGCCATGAAGTGCGCCGCGGAGCAAAATGCGGGACCCGCTCGGCAACCGCCGCAATAGTACGTAGTCGGCTCACGGCAGACAAAACACCTCGGGAGTTCGATGGTACGAAGGCATTCGATGGGATGCGAAGGCAGTCGAGCTGGAGGTTCGAACGTCGTGATGGATAGAGTGTTCATAGTGCGGAGGCGACGACGGTGTGGGGGGGGGGACGGTAGTATCCAAAGAAGTCACAACACCTGAAACCATAAATACAGCTGGCGAGCCGCCCGAGAAGATCGCGCAAACCATCCACAATGTCGGGGCCGCCCACCTGGCACGAAGGCCCACAAGCTCATGTGAAAGAGATTCTGATAGATACTCGGACGTATTATTACAAAGCAACATCACACAGCCGATGTTCAAGAGAAAGGGCATTGATGTACACAAATCGGCCGACATCAGATTCGCGGACCCACGGCGAGGTAGAAGCAACCGGAGAGTACACGCCCTACACGCCATCCCATGGATAAGTCGCCCGGGAACAGAGCCGTAGGCCTTCTGATGAAAGAACGCCCGGATGAAGCCAAAACAGGTTCAGTAATCCTGAAGAGGCGAAGTAAGCCGACTCCACTGACGGACGACACAAATCAAAAGTCATTACGCTCAATGTAGCGCGTCTACAAATCATCTCTACTGACACTTAGCAACCGAATACTGTGGTAAACACGGAAAACTCACTCGGAAGGCGGATCCGGACTGCGCGACGAATTGCGGACAAAACCTCTCGTCTCATACCCTCCTGCAACTCCCGTTCGATAATGAACCCGATGCGCTCCAAGGCGGGGTCGTCTTCCCTGAATCGATTGAGAAACCGGACCACAACGTGGGGAGTCGCGTATCCTCGAGCCTGTTCCTCCATCACGACGGTGATGCGAAGCCAGATCTGGTACCAATGAGTATGCCAAATGTACAGGTTTCAAGCGACTTACAGCATTGTTGCGATATACGAAGCAGAGAAACTGTTCCATAGACCATTCACGACCTCCATGAGCTGGAGAAGCAGAGGGGGCCTCTGGGAATGGCCACCTGGACGGTGGTCGCTGAGTGCTGGGCGGCATGTCGTCCGCATCCGACCCATAGGCGGTGTCTAAGGGTGAGGGCGTTCGGAATATCATATCCGCGTCACTGTGCGGTTCTCCGACGGAATACGACATGAGACCGGTGGACTCCGCAAACGGTTGGCCTGCGGCATCAGGCGTGAGAGGGTAGGTAGGGGATGGAGGAGTAGCAGCGCGGCGAAGTGAGGAGATCAGCATGGGTGACATTGCCAACTCAGGTGAGGAGGACATACCGGCCGAGACGCATGCATACGCTGCTATATATACCAACGGGCTGCCTTGACGTCCTGACTCCCGCGGGCGTCCCCTCCAGCGACCACCGACCATGTAGTCAGAATGCCGCGAATGCCGCCTGTGTTGCCTCCGTGCCGCTTGTGTCTGAAAACGAAGATGGTGAGAAACAGAGTGCGGAGGGCTGCGGAAACCAGTGACGTGGCAACGCTGCTTGCTCACACGCAAGCCCAGGGTGCAGGGCGGGCCACGAGGGCGTAAAGACATATACATGGACACATCTGCCGCCATTTGTATAGCTCGCGATTGCCGACGTCGCCACCCGCGCGGGAAATCCCAAGGTCGCCCCTGTTAGGAAGGGCAAGATGAACGACCGGGTCCATTCCACGTCCTGACATTGAGGATGCCCGCGATCGCCCGCTCCATGGTACAGGCAGCAGAGAGAGAATGACGGTACAAAGGGGCTCACCGGAATTCCAGGAGCCACCGGTTTCGTAGCTCCGCGTCAGTACCATATGTGCATTGAAGTAACATCATGACCCGCGGACAGTACTTCGTTTGCTTCGGTCCGCCTAGAGCCGGCGTAGCCCGCAGGGCGTGGCGAGTGGCGGGGGGGGGTCGTGTAGGCGGGATACCTAGTGTCGCACAACATGCTGTAGAAAGGGTGGGATGGAGAAAGTGGGAAGACGAGGACATAGCAGTGTGATCGTATCCAGAGAGGTCGAGTTCATTCGGAGTCTTAAATTTAAAGTCAGCAGATCGCTTCGGTCTGACGGCGTTTCCTTCCCGCTACGATAGCGTGGCTTCGGCATGTTGGGCGATACGTCCGACAATTCTGTGATTTTAACAGCCACTGCGATGTGTCGTCTTACCCGCGGCAGTACATAGACCGCTTAGACCGGAGGTTGCAACCCCGGTGCACGCTTTGGAAGGTACGAATCGCCGACATATCTAGTTATATTCATAAATCGGGGGGGTGCTCTGCAGGAAATCCATACGCCGACACACTGTCGCCGCTGCTGGACAAGATGTGGAGGTCTCCAATCACGTCGGTCCGCATAACTTGTTCGGTAGGAGAGCCTTGATCCACCGCATCTTCGCAAGAAAAATCATGGCGAAGGTCGTCGGATGTGCCTAGTCTATGGCAGCGGTAACGGCTGGGTCCGAAAGGAGCCCAATTGCGACATGGCAGACACGTTGAGGACATGTCAGTGCTTAAGATTCGAGGGACTTGGAAGGGACTGTACTGTCCACACTTCCCGACGATGATACCATCCACATGGCCGAGGTTACGCCCGGAACACAAAAACGGTCCACCTGACGGCCTAGGATGTCAGCGCTGAGGGTGCGCTCGAACTCAAGCACGTTGATGGGTGTTGCCGTTGGCGTCTCAGTGTGCTATTGACACGTTATTCGAAATTATTTGTTCTCAGAGCCGACCTTGAGTTTGTCGCACTGGCACAAGTGTCGAGACTAGTACATCGAGGCTCTCCAACGAAACAACTTACTGACAGAGATGAAGGTTTAGATCGAATGCCAGCACTGTTTGAGTCTTTGCCCGTCTATAGCGTAGTAACTGTGAGATGTAACCGGCACACCACATTACCGAATATGAAGCTGCAATCATGGCTCCGGACCGAAGGCTACTCCTCGACCCGCTATTTTCGCACCCTATCCGGATCGCAAACAAGAGTCATCGAAATACGACACCCACTATAGCACACTCACCGCGTGCGTGCCAACACACCTAATGCATCGGTCAACCACTCAACATCAGCACTCCCACAAGCTAGCGTCACACGAGCCACACAGCCACGTGCAACCCCTGACGAGGTACGTACATGGATACACCACGTTGCGGCAACAGTGATACAAACAGTCAGAAGGTACATAGCCACATACGACCCATGTACATAAATACACACGCGCGTATACACGATATACAAGATTCTGCGGGCGATCTCCACACCCGACGGGAAAAGATACCAACAGATCAGCGGGCCACCGAATCGGAACAACCATATGCCACTCAAGCGTCAGCCCAACGATCACCACCACCTTGATGGACAGCAGCACCGTGATAATCGGACACGGGGCGCTCAAAGAAATTCGCGCGAGCAGGAATCGCAGTGCTCTCCATGAAGGGGAACTAGGACCACGACATGAGTCAGTAAATCGGGTACGTACGAACGGTAACATCGTGTCCACATACCGGGTTCGTTTGCCCATAGAGAGGCGGGAATCCGAGTCGCCATAACAAGAAGTCTGCCACATACTGGACATATTGGTTCATCAACTTAGCATTGAGCCCTCGGAGGCCGACCGGCAGCGCCGCTTCCTGACCGTCAACACGATACGACGAAACATCAGATCCACGAACTCACAAGCAAAGAAAGACTGCTCAAGAGCGACCGCGTCTCGGACCATCCCGAAGACGACATCCGTGGGCACATCCTCTTCCAGGATGTGGTACAGCTTGCACGCGAACTCCATATGTTGGCCTTCGTCACGCATGATGAGCTCGTTGGAGTGGCAAAGGCCTGGCAGCAGACCGCGGGATCGCACCCAAAAGATTGCGGCGAAAGACGACGAGAAGAAAACGCCTTCGACAATGGCAAATGCGATAAGGCGTGTCCCGAATGAGTAAGTCTCCTGGTCGAACCACTTCAGACACCACTCCGCCTTGTGGCGGACAGACGGAATGGTGTCAATAGCACCGAACAGCCTTCGCAGCTCTACATCGTCCACGATGAGTTCCTGTAGAAAGCGAGCGTACGTCTCAGCATGGACGTTCTCCCTGTGCATGGGTCAGTAGAGCCAGTAATACTGTCCAATAATGCGACCCACATCATTATCTGGAACCATAGAAGCACCGGGCCTCCGGGGCTTGGACTTCGACGCAGAACTGCTGCACAAGGTTCTCCGCTACGATCCCATCAGACGACGCAAAAAACGCCAGAATGACAGATAGTAGGGACCGCTCTGCATCCGTGAGGCAGCTTGTCCAGTCCGAAAGGTCGCCAGAGAAATCAATCTCATCGGTCGTCCAGAACGACATCTGAGCTTGCTTATACGCATTCCAAAGCTAGCAACTGTGAGCACACGGGCGTAAGCAGCTGAACAACACATACCGTAGGATAGCGAATGGGAAACAACACGAAACGATTGTCGTCGACACGGAGTACAGCTTCGCCGGTGGCCATATGGGTACGAATAGCACCCTACTCAAGGTTCAGGAAGATGAGGGAGGAGAGTTAGAGTCCCGAGTTGGCCATGAGACAAGACATACGTGCTTATATACACGGAGACGTGGCTTCGACACCCAAGTACGCCATATAAGGGTCATCATACACATGCGCCCACGGAACTCCGCTCTGTGTTGACATATTGCCATCTGAAAGTGTCTGGCGGTGCGTTCATCCCAGGATAAGTCACTGTGCAGTGATGCCGACACATACGGTGCGGATCACAGGTCAACGGGAAAGGCACCATCACCCCACTGAAGCACAATAAAGCGTGATCACTTACCTTCTAGGTGTACGGAGCCACGTTGAGCGGGTGCGCTCCGCATGTGCACAAGCGGAGGAAGTGGAGGACATAATGGCATCCGTGCACTGCGAGTCCGCCGCAACATCGCATTACGTAACACGATGCTGTGACATAGTAGCGCCCGACAACATTCATGAAAGCGCGAGCAGGAAGCCTCGTTAGAGTCTCACGACCCCCCAACCCACCCACACACAGGAGAGCCATGCCGTATCCACAGGGATCACCCTCGCATAATCCATTATCCATTACACCCGACCTGGATACGGTACTGGAGGATATCCTCCAGGTACAGGCTACGCACAGTAGGGCTCTGGCTGATGACAGTAAGTACTTGTCCTCGTTTGCGGAAGACACTGCAGGCACTTATTTGACGTCCTCGACAGCAATAGTCCATGCGCCAGGTGGATATTATAACCACTGGAGCTCGACTCATCACCAGGCCACTGCAGAGCACGAGTTTGTCGATTGTACGTTCTATCACAAATCAGGCGATCCTGACTACGTCCGCTAACTCTGTCGACCGTAGTAAATACTACGTCGGATATATTCCGGACACTCGTCGCTCCCCCTTCGGATGCAGTCGGCCCAATCTGGGTGAGTTCGACAGACGCATTCCGATTCACATTTGCTGATACTACGATTTGTAGTCCACGTCGTCCAGGTAATTTCAGGCAACGTCGAGCTAGATTGGCATGATCCGCGTACAACTGAATTGGACGTGTCATACCTCGTCCATGGAACTTTGACGATGACGGACGGCAACCATGACTTGAGCCATATAGAATTGGCGAATGGTGACATCATTGTCAAGGCAGCTCCGTCCTATCTCTTGTCGGCCTATAGCCAATGGAGGGCGAGCGATCTCCGCGAACTTGCACATGCACACGAACTCACTGTGACCACCAGAGACACGGCTCACACACTCTTTGAACGTATAGAATCCCATTTATGCAAGCAATCCTGCCCCACCGTCCTCGTCGTGTTCCGACCTCTCCAACGGAACCGCACTGAGGCGCAAGTAGAACGAAACAAGATGCGGGTCCGCCCTGCGATCGATGCCCCCCCCGGGGTCGCATACACACAGGTAGCGAGCGATGAGCTCATGCGTACGATTATCCAAGAGTGGCAAGACACGCTTTCAACTGACCAATTCGAGACTGTAGTGTGCGGGCCATGCGGGAGGAAGACACTTTCACGGCAAATAACATACGTGTCTCCAGCTGACTTCGATCTCTCACTTCTTAGGAACGACGGTTTACCCGAGAAAGTTAAACCGACGACGTACGCATTCAGTGCCTACAAGAATGCTCTGCTACATCCTAAGGGTCTGGTCGACAGATGGCAGGTAAAAGACGTGATGATGTGCGAGGTCTGTCGCCGCGATCTAGTTACAAAAGGTCGGATGCCGCGGCTTTGTCTTGCTAACTGGCTGTATTACGGCTTTGACGAGCTACCTGCGGAGGTCAAACGTGGCTTTAAGACTTCCACGAGCACTGAGCGCATTCTTCTCGCTCGTGCGAGATGCAGCCGAATCTCTTACCGATTCACTCAGCTCCGAAGGAAGCAGGACGACGTGGATGGCTTTGACGCAACGTCTGCGCCTGATGACAATGGTGGAGTCCACTCGCGAAGTCAGAGGTGCTCGAAGGGTAATGTTTTAGTCATGCCACAGGACTCGACGCACATGAATGACGTATTGCCACCAGCGCCCGAAGTCCTTCGGGATACGGTGTGCGCTGTATTTGTTTCCAAGTCCAAGCCGACTAAGGACACTATTGGAAAGTGTGGGCCTATTCTCGTGAGGAAGTCACGTATTCTCCCGCTTATACAGTTCATTACCAGGGAGAACCCACATTACTCATGCGACTCAGGATTCCACGGGTTTAGTCAGCGGAATCTGGACGGTCTATTTGGGCCAGGGACAGTGGATCAAGACGAAGGTGTCCCTTGTGGCTTGGACATCGGGTTCCTGGAAGATAGCGAGGCCATTCGAGCTTCGGTCGCAGATTACACAGGTCGTAGTGACCTTGATGTTGACATTCCCGCCGGAACTGACACACTCTTGATGGACAACGTAGGATACACGATGGGTGACGAGGCACCTGTCTCTTATCGAGATATGAAGATGAAGGCGCTGTCTCATTGCTTATCGGGAGGTCGGTTCATTCGCTCTCAAGCAGGCGATCGGTTTGTACCAGATTTCGAGAATCCTAGTCTGCTCACATGGCTCTTTCCGCACCTTGATCCCTGGGGAATCGGAGGGTTCCACGAACCTGCTCGTGAAGTCGCAATTACCATGGAGGAGCAATTGAAGTATTTGCTACAAATCGATGACAGTCCCTTCGAGCGTGACCCTAACTTTGCATTTGTGTACTACAATATTCTTCAGAAGAAAGCGGTATGTGATTCAGTCCGGTTCCGAGTCAAGGTTGCTGAACAAACTCGGGTTATTCGGGAACTGCTGACCATAGACAAAGCTGAGCTAGAGCGATTGATCACGAAGTTCAAGTCCAATCCTAGGTACGAACCGGAGACGCAAGACCAAGCACGGATGGTATCGCTTGTGAACAAAGTTGGTACCATGCTGCATGACCTGCCTGGCACTGCGGGATACAAGCTGAAGATGCGGAACGAAATCCGTTCGCTCGTAAACATGAGAGGTACACCAGCGTTCTTCATCACGATAAACCCGTCCGACATCTACCACCCCCTTGTCAGGTTGTTTGCAGGCGACGATATTCAGTTGGAACACCTCGAACAGGGTCAGGAGCTTACCCAGTGGCAACGACTGCAATTGGTAGCACGGAACCCTGCGGCGTGTGCAAAATTTTTCCACACGATGATATCATCCTTCATATCCATCGTATTGAGACACGGTAAGCCTGGGAGAGGTCTTTTGGGGAAATGCACAGCCTATTACGGGACGGTGGAGGCACAAGGAAGAGGCACCTTACATTGCCATATGCTAGTGTGGCTCGAAGGGCATCCCTCGCCTCAGAAGATGCGCGACATGATGGTAGATTCCAAGCAATACCAGGCTGACCTGTTCACATGGCTAGAAAGCATCATAAAATGCGAACTTTTGGGGACAACGATGGTAGTACAAGAGCCAACAGGTGCGTTACCACGCCCGAAGCTTGCAGAATCGGGCGACTATGTGAACCCATTGACCACCTTAGGACCCGGAATAGCAGACGTAGATCCCGATCAGTTTTGGCTGAGATTCGCTAGCGACGTAAACGACGTTGTGTTACATACGAACTGGCATCAGCACACAGAGACGTGCTGGAAATATCTCAGACGCGGCGAAGCTAAGACCGATGAGAATTGCCGGATGAGGATAGACGGATCTACGCAGGCAGAGACCGTGGTGGATGAGGAGACAGGTAGCATTCTGCTGCGTAGACTCCATCCTCGCATCGCCAACTACAATGACCTGATTATATTTCTGATCAGGGCAAACATGGAGATTAAGCATATCGGTTCTGGTGAAGGTGCGAAGGCTCTCATATACTACATAACGGACTATATCACGAAAGCGTCATTGCCCGCGCATGTCGGTCTAACAGCACTCCTGTATGCTATCAATCGGACAAACACGAAGTATTCTGACGTTCCAAATTGGCAAGAGACGCGTTCCTCGGGTGCATTGACGATCGTGGTCAACAGCATGATGGCAAGGCAGGAAATATCACACCAGCAGGTGATGAGCTACCTCGTCGGAGGTGGAGATCAGTACAAGAGCGATAAATTTAGGATATTACATCACGGTGGGTTCGAACGCCTTGTATTGCGATACTGGCTGAGCGACGAGACTGACAATGCAGGGCAACACAGCCCATCTGCAAGCACAGATAATCAGAATTCTGGACGGGAGGAACACCTGGAAGCGAATGGTACTACTGACGACGTGCAGGATGTGACGTCCGCATGTTATGAGACCCTTCGACACCCAGATGACAACGTAACGCTGTTCTTAGGGGCCGGTTCCATTTCGGCGGTTAACCAGCAGCAGGATTACCTATATAGACCATCCGATGAGCCTTTCGCAAGCATGGGACTGTACGAGTACTTTGGAATGACGGAAAAAATAACCAAAGACGGTGAATCTCGGCGAATTCTGCGCAGGCAGTCAAGCGGTACATCTGCACAAGCGAGAGGTCGGCCTGAAGAAGCCAGATCAGAATTCTGCCCTGAACACCCACAGCATGAAACGCACATAGTAAGGAGACGTACCGTGTGGGTCATACCGGTACTTTTGGGAGATCGGATACCTCGACCTGACCGAAGTGAGGAGGAACGAGAGCAATGGGCACGTACTGTACTAACTCTGTTCATCCCATGGCGCCACCCAAGGGATCTGAAGGAGGATTCGGAATCATGGTACGAAGCATACGAACGTCACGCGACGACTATCGCACCAGAACACATGTCGATCATACACAACATGACGGTTCTCAGTGAATGCAAGGACGCCCGAGACAAGGCAAGTCTGGCTCGTAAGCAAGCCAAGCTTGCAGTACCCGTGCCCACAGACAGGGCGCCCTCCCCCGACCCTTTCGATGTCTTCAGCACTGACGTTCAACGACCACTTTCCGCTCGAAAAGCGTAGAGAATATCGATGAGGAAGACTTACAGAAATCGACGCTTCTTCACGAGCTTGACAAGAATCTGGGAACAAGATTCCGGAGCGCTGTGGACAAGTGCTTTTCACAGCATCCCGGCTCACAACAACACGTCCCACAGAGTCACGGTACGTCCAAAGAGCTTACCGAAGATATGCGAGCCGAAATCGCTACCGACCATGCAACGATGCGGCAACTGAAACGTAAGAGGCGTCCTGACGAAGGACACGAGCACGTCCAAGATTCAGATAGGAACGTACGCCCTAGGTTCAGCCGACGTCCTGTTCTCGATGTGATGTCTTTAGACACTGACTCCCAGACGGGAGGGCGGTCAAACACATCTGCAACCCACATGTCAGTATACGATCCGCAGGACGTGATATATCAAGTTATCCTCGAAAAGAACCTACAGTCAAATCCGGAGCAATTGCGAGCATTCGAGATCGTCAGCAAACACGTAACAGAAGGTGGCTCGCAGTTGCTGATGTACGTTGGCGGGGTCGGTGGGACCGGGAAGTCCCACGTAGTCAACTCGATCCTCCGCCTCTTCACGTTACTGGGAAGGCGGGACAACATATTAGTAGGTGCCCCAACAGGGGCTGCCGCGTTACTAATCGGAGGACACACTATCCATTCACTCACTTTGTTGCCGGACGGCCCAGGACGAGACATGCAAGAGCTATGTAGAATATGGGACGACGTAGACTATCTTATTCTCGACGAGGTTTCTATGATAGGCGCAAAGTTCCTGAGTCAGCTCAACGCGCGACTGTCACGCGCGAAGGGATTCGAGGAAGGCAACTCTAGCTTACCGTTTGGAGGAGTGAATATTATATTCACTGGGGATTTTGGACAACTGCGGCCCGTGCTAGACCCACCGTTGTACAGCCATTCGCTGGTAGCGAATCCTGGACTGGAATCGTGCCGAGGGAAGAGTGCCGTTAGCGGACTGATGGGTGCATACCTGTGGAGGAGAGTAAACAAAGTGGTGTTGCTTAAGATCAATCAGAGACAGGCAGGCGACAAACTGTATGCCGACCTATTGAGTCGCACCCGCGTCGGCAGAGCTAAGATAACGAACGTAGATGGCTCACCGACAGACTTCAGCTTACTCAAATCCAGATACGTAGACCGACTAGCTGCGAACTGCCCACAGATCCTCCAGAGGTTTCGCGACACACCCATTATAGTTGGGAGGAAAAAGATCCGGGACTTGCTGAACCTCAGAATAATGGGCCACCACGCACAACGGCTTAACGAGACAGTACATCTCTACCACGCCAAGGACAAGGTAGCAGGTCAAACCGTTTCAGTCGAGGAGAGTGCCCACCTGTGGAAATTATCGTCTACTGTGACTCACGACAGCTTGGGGAAACTTCCCCTATTCCCCGGTATGAAAGTAATGGTACAAGAGAATCTGGCTTTCACCAGTCGTGTCGTCAACGGAACGGAAGGAATAGTCAGAGACATCATATACGAGGAAGAAGATGGGAAGCGCTACCCCGTCGTAGTGTACGTGCACATACCAGGAGCTGGCAAAGTATGTGTGAACGCAGTCGATGATGTGGTCCCCATATTTCCGGAATGGACTTCGTTTGTATGGGTCCGGTCTGTGGAGGGGCGACCAAGACAGACATCAGTGTCCCGACTCCAGTTACCTCTGCTCCCTGCATACGCATACACTGACTACAAGTCACAGGGACGGTCGCTGGACACAGCAATCGTTGATCCTGCAAGCGCGACGTCCATCCAAGGAATATATGTAATGTTGTCGAGAGTCCGAGCTCTCGACGGACTAGCGATCCTGCGGCCATTCAAACCTGGTAAAATCGAGCAACGACTTTCCCAAGAACTTCGCACTGAATTGCAAAGGTTAGACACACTCGACTCAGAGACGCACGCGACCTTCCAGTCCATGTTCGGCCGGACTGTCCAAATTGACAGGCAGTGAAACTAGTGAACACTTACCAAGTTTCTGTAGAGTCTCGTATAAGCAAGCGTGTGCCGAACTCCAGGAAGGCACTACAAATGTCGGCGTTCCCAAAAGACGGCCGGCCGGTGGACGTAGAGACATTCACCACCTGTCCGTGCTGAACCAGTATGTCGTCGTCGAAAAAACCACCTGTAAGCCGTGGGTGAGTCAGAAAGAGGGATGCACAGGTCCGATGCAGCGATCTGCTGAGCCACGTACAACGATATATGTATCCGTAACGCCCAAGTGCCCTTGTGAGTTGCCACCTATCTTGCCCATGAGTCATGCTCTCGGCTTGGAAGACCGCCCGGGAGGCGCGGGGGCCCGTGGGAGTTTGCTGGTAGAGACCTAGTATGGCAGAATATTGGTCCTACCGGTCGTACAGCGGGAAACATGGTTGAGCGTCACGTGTTGGCGGGAAGGCGATGGTGGCCACCCGGACCGCCATGCGAGGTGGACCCATCAGGAACCAGACGTGAATGATGACATAATATTAATAATCAATCGTCAAGAGGCGCCTACCTCACCTCCACCACAGCGACTCAGATACCAAACTACAGAAGTCGGCACGTTGCCAGCGACACCCTCCAATCCTACGTCGGACGAGGGCGGAAAACACCAATACTGCTTAACAGTAACTCCGGGCTAATGTTAACGAGCGGAGCCTGAGTTACTCACAGTTCAGGAACAAGACAAATGGGAAGCCACTCAGTCTAACAAGCAGGGAACCGACAGGTCCGCAACCTTATTCCCCGAAGCCGCAGCACTCCGACGCAATTTGTCGTAAGTGGGCCACAAAAGTTCCCGATGCAATTGAACCAATAATAGGTTGCCCACATCTAGCCACTCGTGACTGATACAAGCGACCAGAACTCTTGTCATCAACGAGAGCAGCACGTACCTCAGCAACGGGCATCGTCGCTTCCGCTGATGAAGGTGGTAAGTACACTCCCTGCCACCTCTAAGCGGAGATCTTCAACCTGACCCGAGCATATCGATCAGACAGCTCATGCGGTCGCCTGTATCGTGTACTCATTGTATACCACCGACAGTACGTACTGCACTCCGACACACGCCGACTCGCCCAAACCGGCCGAGGAAAGGCCACAGTGCGCGGACGAACCGCAGTAAGTCGTTTGCTATATTTGTCTAGCGTATAGGAGAGGTTTCCCTTTTCACCCTGTGTACCCGACACCGGATTCACCTGCTCATACGCTGCCTTCATGCATCAAACAGTCATTCACAACTACATGGCATCGAGTAGACCCCCCCACAACCTCCTATACAGGCCCCGCATCCTCCGGTGTGTATAGTCTGCTGCCAACGTACGGTCGCGCTGACACGCATGCACCCCAGCATCCAGCCGGAGATTCGGGGGATGCTCACAGACCACATGGACCTATTGTCGCTTACAAAGTGGCGTGCAACGTGCAAGACCAACTACGGAGAGGTTAAAGGTTCCCTCAGGCGATCGCTCACGAGGCTGTTGAACCCTTTCGTATCGTGTCCCAAAACTCTGCTCGACATCCTGTCCGAGCACCACGCAATCTTCGGAGGGGAGTTGGCTTTGGCGTTCATCCTGAGGGATGTTTCATACCGGCCCAACAACCTAGAGGTTTTCGCTGGCCACTTCGACTTCGAAGTGCTATGCGACGCAATGGTGAACGCACCATCACTCAGCGACAAAGTCGTCGGGCGCACGGACGTCCTGAACAACACCAGTGACTCCCTACGACGACTCGTGTCGGCCTCGATGGTTCTCCACATGGCGAACGGACGCACCATCCTCGTGCATCGGTCGTATACGACGTCCGCGGCCGCGCCCATCACCCGCGCTCCTTGTACCGCGCTTTCCAACTTCGTCACTCCGTTCGGTTGGGGGTGCAGTCACCCATCCCTCACTCTATCGCGCCGAGCGCTCCTCGCGGATCAGGATATCCCTTACTTCACCCCATCCGACCATGCGCTTCAAAATCACCTACTCAAGCACCAGTTTTCCATGGCTGTCTCCCCGGCGGCGTGGCCAGAGTATCGACGGCCCTCCGTCCTCTTACATGACGCCGACACTCCCCCAGAGGTCGGGTACACAGAGATCGCAGAAGACGGAGAGCTAGTCGACTCCGTTGACGAGCATGAACTCGTGAAAGAGTGTTGGCGAGACCAACATGCGTGTCCCTCGCAGGGACGCTACTTCGGCGATCGAGGCTCTTTCGTCGATTTCTTCGATCCTCTCGGCGGGGACGAGTCTCATTGCGTCCGGAGCAACATCGCACCATTCGGCCCCATGGCAGTGTGGCGCGTCAATTCCACCTTCGACTGCGAAGAAGGTTGCGACTACTTCGACGAGATGCTTGAGGAGGGTGTCACGTCTGTTCCCGTTCTCTTGAAGAGAGACCCGTTCGGGGGTCTTCGCGATGTGGTATCCGACCGCTATATGGCCAACACCGCACCCGCAGGTAGCGTGAAACCTGGCAGAGCCCGAGCCTATTCTGTGTAACCCTTCCATTAGCCACTACGTCTCGACCGTTCGTCTCCCAGTACTAAATTGCGCTATTCTGTGTGTATATACGAACACCAAGTACGTCACCCCATATGCACTATACTTCGCAACATGCATACCTCGCACTATTATTTTCGATACATTCTGTGCAGACCCAGGTACTGCAAGTTCTGAATCAATATTGAAACCACCGGTTCCTGGAATAAGCAGGCCAGTACCGCATAAACGACGACGAGGATGCCACAAGTTGACAGGATCGTCTTCAGCTCCATGGTACGACTACGTGGACCTCAAGCCTCGACAGAGTACATAGGGTCGAAGCACTACAGCGCAGTCTATCGCGGCGTACATGCATTCATATCGATACATGTTTTGACCGACGCAACAGCCAAGCAACGCGAAAGGTGTCGACGACAGTTGCGCGACCACACAAACGCGTTTCCGTTGCGATCGGCATATGAGCGCCACCTTGTCGCCATGCCCGGACCGCCAAAGGTGCCAGGGGTCCTTCTGATCCAATTCCCATAACTGGCATACACCACGTGTTGATGGCACCGTTTACATGGACTCGTATTTACTGCAAGGTAGACCCGGTTCACTCACGTGACCAGGAATAGACTCCACCATTCGCTTGATTGGTAAACGAGCCCACGCTTTGCACAACCTGGTCGCATACTCCGCCTTATGTGTGATTGTTACATCCATTGCGTACGTCACTCGTCATGTCGTTGTATGCTCTTCATGGCACATATTCACTGCCTATTTAGTATGTTAGTTTTCCGCATACCAATAGTGGTCCCCACAAGGTTGGACTGGCTCTTGATGCTCTGCTTTATCGGCCTTGCCGGATTTGGTGGTCAGGTGCGCTGTCTTGATGATCCCCACTTTACATACCTTTGACATGAACGTAGGTTTTACTCACCCTCGGACTTCAACGCGAAATGGCGGGGCGAGGTACCATTGCAGTCTACGGACAGGGGAGTGCCCGCGTTCGTGATATTACTCGTACGTACGCTAATCTCAGCCGAACGTAGATCGTGTTCGCAACGGCATTCGAGCGCATCTTCTTCCACACAACACCGTCCTCGTTGTCCATCATCGGCACTTCTATAATTATCGGCTCTGCGCTCTACGTCGCTGTACGTTTGTCTTCCGCTATTCATATAGGATTGATCACTCATTTTTGGCTCTTGTAGCTGACCAAAGATAATGCGCGGTCACAACCTCGTGCAGTTACGTCAGATGATCCCGCTGTCGAAGAGGGTCTTCTTCAAAGCATCGAAGCAGACGAAGCTGAAGAGGATGAGTTGAATCTCAATTCCGCTGACAACCTTCAGTCACAACCCAAGGCTTGAACACTTAGACATTACATAGAATGGTCTGGACGTGGCCCGCTGCCTTACGTTGATTGATCTGCATTTGCTATCCGTCATACCAACGCCTACTAACCACTTGTTTTTCTAACCCCCCGAGATATGTTTCATTTACAATCCCATACCTGAGTCTGTTGTATTTATATTTCCGCGTTGTGCTGTATCGGGAGAATTCTGTAGACTACGCAGGCACATGCATCATTTGTATCGCTCCATTGTGTCTGAATCACCACTGCTCTTCTATAGAATTGCTCCTAGAACTGTATGCCGACCCACACTTGTCTTCGTCTACTTGCTTGAGCACTTCAGTCGTGATCGTCACTTGCACAGGCAGTGACGAATCCCTACGAAGCTCCTGAAAATATGAACACAGCGACCCGGGTGAGTTGCACAAGACGCACCCGAGTGGTAGGCTGACTGACCTCCTGGCGGTAGCAAGGCAATGGAGAAGCAATGCGAAGTGGCAAGTGAAGTCCATCGTAGCGTGCATACCTCGTGGTCGTGTCGTTATGCAAATTCCCGTTGTTTTGAACCCGAGACTTTGAGTTGACACTTTGAGAGAGTCAATACACTGTTGTTACGTGCAGCTCATTGGGCACGCTCACATCGCTAGAAGCACGTTGATGTAGACTCAAAACACGAGCGGTGTTTAGTCTGGATTCCTGACACGGATGACCTCAAAGACGCACGTTTGGTCGCGACAATGTCAATAGAAAAGGATATTTGGCTCGTGGGGAATTTCAAGCCCTATGGCCACGTTAGAGTTTTCCTGAACTTCGTTCAAGACCTCGTTTACCAAAATCAAGGACAACGTTGCCAACAAGCTGATGTGAACCTCAGTTTGAACGTCGCGTTATTCGTAGCTTGAAGAACGCACGAAAGGAATATGCCTGGAGGTATAACATCCAAAGTCAGCACAGAAGCTGGCATGGACTGGATCGAGCTCCTCACCTCCTTGAGATGTATAACGCGTAATGTCTCGGATGAGGGAGTTGGTCCTGATGACATGTATATGAGGGTGTATTCTACACATGTGTATGAATTGAATCCTCCCACTTGGGGTGCCCCGTGCTTAGAGCAAATAAGCGGTAACATAGGACAGATGTCAAGATGGCATTGGCTGCAACTACTAAAATGGATTGGGCACAATTGAGGGCCTTCACGCAACGTTAAGCAATGGACGCTACTGTGTCTTAAGATAATAGCACTCACACCAACACGGGCTATCTCGTCATTCTTTGAATGAAAGCGTCTAGCTCCATTTATGAGTTTACGCATGAGATAGCGCCAAGAAAATACCAACCCCAAGACTGCTGAAGCTGCATGAATGCATGTCGATTCAACGTGAGCTGCTCCACCAGAAAGTATCCTACACTCACACATCTCCATGGCTGGTCGAATGCAAAATGTTAGATATCGCTATACAGCACTAATAATTAGTAGAGGCTCACATCAGGAAACCTGCGTTCGCACTGAGGGCACTGAGCGCTACTGAGGCAGTACACCCAGTAGCACTCAGTAGCGCTCAGTAATTGGCCTCTCAGTAGTGGCTGTGCCCAGGCAGCTCGAGCAACAAGTCGACGACCTCGTCTTGGTTTCTCGCCTCTGTTTGTCATCTTTGCTAGTCAAAAACTATTCTACCTGCTTGTGCAAGCATTTCGGACGCTGATTAGAACAGGAGTACTCCTCCGGGGCCCCCTCACCAAGCATAGAAGGCCGGAAGTTCCACTTGGTAGTACTCGGGATATGTGTTGAGTCTGAACAAGATGGGAAAGAGATTGGTGAGTAAAAGCTTTTCAGAACTATTGACGATCGATCTACGTACTTTATCCATTCGTTTTCTTGTGTCTTGATACCGTGGCTATCGAGAGAGTCACTGTTTTGTCGGGCATATGCCCGGCGGGCGCTCGTCAGTAGCCCCAGCACCTCAGTAATTTACAGAAGTTCTGATGCACCAAATTGTCCACCGGAAAGAAGCACCTGTACATGTCCAATGTATGTGACTCAACAAGGAAGGATAGCGGTGATGGCGCTCACTGTTGCGCCGATAGCGGCCCATCTATACTTTTGCCACACTAGTCTCATAGGTATAGGTCTTGAGTATCTGCGCTACATACTATTACAACATCCCCCCTTGTCCACTTACAAGAATAGATGCATCAGGAAATGAAACTTTGCCATATAATAATTGATTGTGAGCAACGGGTTTACTAAGACTCTACTAGAGTGTAGAATAAGTACCTTTGGCACGCCAGAATAATAGCACTATATCGGAATGTCCCAATCATTGTATCAGCATGTATGTACAGTCCAGAAAAAACTTACTGCGAATATTGGAAGCATCTTCCAAAACTATACTGAGCACGACTTCCGCGAGCCAGAATACGAACGGCTCACATCATGGGACCTGTACAGTATTTAGTGCTGTCCAGAGCCACCAACAGGGTCTAGACGAATACTCACCAGACTCTTGTCGGCGTTAATTCATTGTGAGATCGATTGCATATGAGGAAGTAGTAGCTTGAATTGACAATCATGGTCATCCAACCTGACTTGTCCCCTCCCTGCGAAATAACGATGACTCACCACATATGGATGCAGAGGATGCTATGCATCGTCTCGAGCAACCTACAGTCCATCCATTTGAAGGTGGATTAATACCAGACGAGAACGAGGCCTACATGATCAAGCAGATCTGTGACATAAACATTAGTAAACTCGAGGAATGCTTGGGGACACCAGGAGCCCTCACCCAAGCTTGCGACAGTCTTCCATCACCAGTTATGGATACGAAACGACGCCACGCTTGATGCAAGGCACATCCATACAGTCTGCCCCCAAAGCCCGAGCCAGCCCAACGTATTGCAGAGGAGCGCTCCGGCCACTCACATGAGTCCGATGAAGGTGCCGATGAGAAGGGCCCCGAGCGTACTGTTGAGAGCCTGGTGGTTGATCGCTGTTCCATCCAACTGGTTCGGATTGGGCAGGTCAATGAGTGGAAGAGCCATATCAGTCGAGGAGCTTACTTTGAGGTGCTTTTCGAACCGAAGGCTATATATGAGCCGCGACCTGGAGGCAAAGACTTGAGCGGAGGCACGACGACATAACACAGATATCGTAGAAGATGCTTACAGCTCCCCTCGTGCCGGACCCTAGACAGATACCCATGTATGCGAGCGCTCGCATGCCAATTAATTGCAATGGCTGTTTCTGATTTCGGTCCCCATAGTTTCCTTGTTGGATCTGTATGGCCTAGTCGGGGTGAGCATCATGACTATCCAAGGGCGCCGATATACTCCACCCAAAGTCAAGGAGAAATGGTGGGGAACTCTGTCTATATGAAAATAATCAGATGGATAGACACTGATCCAGAAACATCACACGCCATTCCATGGTAAAACTGTTGCGGATGGGGATCCTTGGGTGCCTTGTGCTACTCAACATTATCCAAATAGGCAGGGTGTACTGTGCGAAAGGTTAGTATTTATTTCCAACTTCAGCCCCAGTGAGAACACCCATTATCTGGCGGCATCCAGAAATATCTAAAGGGGAGAGGCATAAGTAGATATTGACAGATGTCATTAGATGCGCCGATTGGTCTGAGGATATAATTATAATATATCTCTTCATTTCTGCAAGCATCCTGTGAGATCCGTTCGTGTCCGGTAGTATCTGCCTGTATCTAGTCCACCAAATATATTCAGACATTTACAGATACAAAGAACCCTGTGCTATGCATCGAAAACAATCCGCGATAGCTGGCGCGCTCGCGCCTGCCCCACGCTTGCCCTGCTCACCCGCGCCCGCCCCACACCCACGCCACACTCGCACCCGCACCGCACCCGCACCCGCCCCAAATCCGCCCCACATCCACGCCCGCCCTCGCCCGACGTCCTCCAGTTCCCGCTCCTCTCGTCCCATTCTTCCTGGCACTACGTTGGTCCGTGGAATAAATAATCCACGCATCTGCCATCCGGCGTTGCCGCGCTATGCGATGCGACCACCAGTGACGGACCTTGGGCCCTGTGCGCCGTTGCTGCGAGCTTCGCGCATCGTGCCTGTGCCCGCTGGCAGTGTTCGGATCCCCTAAGCTGCGAGAATTCATGAAAATATACGACTCACTGGTGGGTGGCCCTGGGACATGCACTGGAAAGGGGGGAGGAGGTGAGTATATGCGCGTACCGTTGGGGATGTGGATGTGGTAGGGAAGAGAGTTGTGTGGGGTGTTGGGGTGCGCGACTTGTCGTCTTAACGAAGGGGAAAAGCAAGAAATGACGTCATCGGTCTGGTTCACCCCAACAGAAAATTGTACAGTTCGCAGCGTGAGATGTACAGAAAACAGAAAAGAGGCACAGAAACAGTACAGAACGTCATGTTCACTTTGAACAATTCGACGTCAAACAGCTCAAATGTTTCAAACCATGTCGATTTTCGACACCATACGGGCGCTAAAGTTACGTTAGATGCACACATATCTCAATGGATAAGTTTATATATTTCTAGATCCTGGCAGATACAGGGTGTTTTCACTGGGCTTCAGCGGTGAGACTCACGAAGGTCCTGACCGCCGTGTTAACTGGAGAACTCGACCTTCGCGAACTAGGAAACCGTATACAACGGATCTAGCTCAAACCGCGAGCGAATAGGGCGTGTGAGATAAAGCGACGGTCGGATTAGAAGCTACGTAACATGAGGACTCTAGCTATACCACTATCGATACAGCATATATCATCAGTACATCGCGTCCGTGACGTGTGAGGGCCTTGTGATCAGAACTTAAAATTCGTGGATGCATTCAGAAGACATGCGCATGGGAGGTCATGGTACATCGTCACAAACGGGCGGGGGGTAGAATGAGGTGGAGTGGAACAGGAGGAGACCGGGTCGGGGTAGAGGGATTGGGATCGGGGGAGGTTCTCGAAATTAGGAAATCCGAATGCACATAACTCAATGCAGCAAGCGTAAAGCAAGGACAACAGCCCTTCGACGTACGACCACCCCGGCGCGACAGGTGACATAAGATGCCTACGCGGCCTTGCGGGCCTGGAGGCGCGAACCTCTCCAAACCTTCTTCTCGACAGTCTGGAAGCCGTCGCCGTCCTTTGAAGGCTCCTCCCGGGCAGGCGGTGGCACTGCAGGAGATGCAGGCCTGGCGGGGGTAGCGTCGCCGGGGGCAGCACCCTGCTGCTTGGCGGCCTCACGGGCCCTCCAACCACCACTAGCTCCTCCGAGGCCCCCAGGGCGGTACTTGCCTGCGGCTGGCGCAGGGCTCTCGGACCTGGGCGGGGTGTCGATCCCGGTGCGCCCAGAGGGCACACCTGACCGCCGCCAGGTGTTCGTTTCCTCGCGAACCGGAGCACGAGCCGGGGCAGGGGGGGCCTGTGCGGCAGACTTGCGCTCAGCCTGTCTCCGCATCGCCGCCTCCTCGCGCTCTTGCTGCTTACGAGCGGCTTCCATAGCCTGCTGACGCTCTTCCTCTCTCGCCTTGCGCTGGGCGGCAAGGCGCTCCTCTTCCTCGCGCTTCTTCTCTTCCTCCGCGGCTTCGGCTGCAGCCTCCTCTTCTGCTTTGCGCTCCTCCTCGGCAATGCGTTCTGTAAACGCAAGATATCAAAACCTGAATTCGCAAGCGAAAGAAGGACAAGCGACGGACCTGCCTCCAACCGAGCCTCTTCTTCCTCCTGCTCGCGCTGTATCCTTTCCTCCTCCTCCAAGCGCTGGCGTTCTTCCTCGCGGGCCTTGAGCACGGCCGCCCGGCGCTTCGCCTTCTCGTCCTCCATCTTCTTCGTCGCGAGCTCCTTCTTCTTTGCGAACTCCTCCCCGCGGCGTGCGCTGATCATTTCCTTCATCGTCGCAAAGTCGCTCACCATGCGCGCCATGCGCCGCTTCGTCTCGACATCCTGCTGGTGCGCCTGGCGGTGCGCCTCCAGCCGTGCCTTCTGCGACGCCTCGAACACAATGCGGTCGTTCGCCTGCTGCAGCTCGTAGTCCTTCGCAAGCAGCGGCCGTTCGTCCTTGCGGTACGCGCGCTCGACGTGATCCAGGCGCTTCGAGAGCACACGCATCTTCTCGTTGAGCTCCTTCTTCTCCTTCTCCAGCTGCTCGACCTGGAGCCGCATGAGGTTGTCCGTGCTGAGGCTTTCCATATCCTACATTGAAACGATCAGTAAATCACGAAGTATTTCAGAGAAAAGAAAGCAAAGACGCACGTTGATGTCGACCTTGAGAGTACCCTTCTCCTTCAAGCTCTGCGCGAGCTTCTTCGCCTCCTCGACACGGATATTCTCGATCTCCCGGCGAGCCCGCTCCACCTCCTTGTTCCGCAGGTCCTGTGCCGCCCGGCGAGCCTCGTCCTCCTGGTGCTTCCGCATCATCTCCGCCCGCCGGCTCGCTTCTTCCTTCTCCTTGCGCACCGACAGCTCCGATACAAGCTCCCGCCGCCGCGCGACCAACGCACGCCGGATCTGCAGCGCCTTGCGTTCTGCCTGCGCGGCGGATACCAGTGCGGCGAACTTCTCCTGCTGTTCCTCCTCAGCGACGGGGGTAGGGGGCTCAAGCGCCGTGAGCGAGTTGTGCAGCGTGAGCGCGATGCTGCCCAGGCGGTTGCGCACGAATTCGGAGGTGGACGGCTGTACCGCGCCGAGGGCTGCAGCAGACGTCGACGAGCTGGGGTCCTCGACCGCAGCGAACGCGCTGTCGGCGAAAGTGATGCTGCCCACGGCGTGGTCTACCCGGACATTCAGCTCGCCACGGCGGGCGCAGCCCATCACGTACGCCTCAATCTGCTCGTCGTCGTAGGTCCCCTCCGCAGCGACGGAGCGGAGCGGCGCGGCGAGCTCGAGCAGGTTGCTGATCTTGATCGTGCTGTACACCTGCGAGAGCTGAGACAGGAGGCGGGAGAGGACCGCACGCTGGAGCAGCGGGACGTAGGAGGCATACGAGGCGTCAGCAGCGAGGGACTGCAAAAGGGGGGTGACGGAGGAGCTGAGCGTAAGAGGGTCAAAGGTGACCTGCAAAACACTATAGAGCTCCTTCACAGTCTCCGGGGAGAGCTTGAGCGCATTGCGCGACAACTGAACAGCAAAGTGAGCGGCCAAAGAACCACGTCGGGAATGTACGCACTCACAGCTTCACGCAGCAGACCAGAGCGAGTGGGCGTCCTGGTCAGCCCGAGCAAGGCGCTCAAGCGAGCATTCTTGCCCTTCGATTCCTCGGCTCCCTCCTCGCCATGGATTCCGACGGGGACAGCGAGCGCGCTGACAAGCACCTGCCCAGCTAACCTGCCGAGCTCCTCCTCGGACTTGCCGCCCATCGCAGTCACGACGGCGTAGTACCGGCCCCACGCAGCAGCATGGTACAGGGCGTTCCCGCTCATGAGGAAGATCTTCGTGAGCTTCTCGTAGTAGTTGGCCATCATGGCCGGTCGTGGCGCCTTCTTCGCCATCGTAAGAAGGTTGTGGACATCCTCCACGGAGCGGAACGCCTCCTGCCAGAGCTCGAGCTCCACGGACGTGTTGAGCTGCGCGAAGCGGGTATCCAGATGGTGCTGGAGGGTATCGGGATCGGACAGGTTGATGGAGTGGGGCTGGTGCGCATACTTGGCGACGTTGCCAAGGTGCAGCCGGAGGGTTTCGCACAGGCGGCGGAACTCGACTTTGCGCTGGTGCTTCAAGCAGAACTTGAAGGCTTGCTGGGCGATTTGCTACGCAGGCGGCCGTATTACTTCGTGCTCAGGGATCTAGAATAGACGGCGACGCACCTGGTAGATGGTCTCGAGCCTAGCATTGTTTTTCAGGGTCTCCAGAGCGGTGCGGTAGCTCTCCCACAGGAATTTGAGCCAAGGCGTTACGAGGGCCCTGTCGGTCCTGTCCTTGGTCTGATCGCCGCTGACGGCGCCGAGAAGGATGCTCTCCGGGGTCTCGCTGGCCTCGAGATCGTCCACATCGAGCGCAACGGCCTTGTCTGCCTTTTCCTGGGCCTCCTGGACCTTCGCATCGGATAGCTGGATAAAGCGATTCACGACGACTTCGATAGACGCTACGCTGGTGTTCTGGGCGATGTTCTTGTATTGCATAAGACCTTCCTTCGCAGTGCGGCCCTTGCGGAGTTCAACACAGAGCTCGATGAACCGGAGCATGATGGGCTCCAGTGATGCCAGAGGCGTCGAGCGGAATCGTTTCGAAGAGAACATCTCGGTGAGGGATTGGAGGGCAGCATGAGTCTGTCCGACAGAGACGAGCCCCTCGGCCTGCTTGAGGACCGTCTCGGGCTTAGAGAAGGGCGCCATGGTGGGCGATTTTAGAGTGCAGCGTCGGCGAGGGCGTCGAGAACGTCGGGGACGTCGAGGGCGATGGAGAAAAGTTTCCCAGGCGCAGTCTCCAGTCAACCCCGGCACCGTCTCGCAAGATAAGGTTCGCAAGATCTGAGCTCCGATTCATTCTCCGAAATCGACATCCGGCATTCGCTTGCAAGTGGCAGCAGCTTTTTCTCAAGTTGCCCACAGACTACACTAGATCTTGTGGACTGGATGAAGCGAGCGATTAACCTTGGACTTGCCATGTGAGATTTGCGTACCATATTTGTTGGGAAAATCTATGCATACGAGCAAATGATTGCATAGAGATGAGGATACAGTCCTAACCTGAGTCTACGTAACCCATGTGTGTACATCGTCCAGATGGGGCTCACTTTCCCTCTAACACATTTCATGGTAAAATCATACTCTCCCTGCTCTAGTTTTGAGCGATTTCATGTTTCAGCACAAGGTTGAATGCCAGAGCACAGTATGCTGTGGCTGTGCTACAATCGGCCTCTTTGAATCTTTGAACTTGGCAGACTTACACCTAAACCACCATGACCGAGACCAATTCAGCATCACTAAGACTCCTCGAGACATCCGAGAAAATATCTCAAGGTGCCGAAGCGGTCAGAATGATCAACGAGCCCATCCAGGACGCAACTGATCATGCTTTGTATCATAGAAAATCTATAAGACACGGCTCCATCCTGTGCCCGCATCTCCCACATCGGGGTCAACTACAGACGGAGAGAATGTGCTGTTGAAGCATCGCTTTCATAAACAATATCGGCATCCCAGCCTAGACACCTCCTTGACCAAGTCCCGCGTCGCGGGAGAGGCGCGTGCGCTGATCAAGTGCCTACGGTGCGCACGAGCCACGCCAACTCTTCATGGTTCTCGTAGGATCGGGTGCTGACCGCTACTACATATAGATCAGGTGTGAATGTCCCTGGCATCCGAATGGTCGACGCGACCGAGGGTATCCTCGGGATCGAGTGGATCGACGGCAAGAGCGTCCGCTTCCTCCTCGGGGGCGGTGCCGAGGACGAAGAAGAGATCATCGAGGACGGCGACATTCCTGAGGACGATGCCGATGAAGTCGAAGACGAGGACCTCCTCAAGGAGTACGGCGTATCTGAAGGTATATCTGAAACGACTTCATGTCCGGCCAACGGCTGATTCATTCCTTTTCCCTAGACGTCGTAATGGACATGATCGGGACAGAGATCGCAAAGATGCACCAGGCGGACATCATCCACGGAGACCTCACGACGTCCAACATGATGCTCCGACATCCTTCGTCGTCGAGGGGTCTACAACTGGTGCCCTTCAAAGCCCCCTCCATCACTGATCACGACTAACTTGACTATATGCAGGTACTGATCGACTTCGGGCTAGCATACATGTCGACTCTCGTCGAGGACAAAGCCGTCGACCTCTACGTACTCGAGCGTGCCTTCTCGTCCACACACCCGGCCTCCGAGCCCCTCTTCGCGGGAGTGCTGAAGGCATATGAGAAGAACATGGGCAAGAACTGGACGGCGATCTCCCGTCGACTGGAGGACGGTAAGTGTTCCAACTACGTCGATTTGTGGTTCATTGCAAACGATATTTGCCCGACAGTGCGGCTACGTGGCCGAAAGCGCAGTATGGTCGGCTAGGGGACACGAGAACGGCAGAACGATCACGGTGAAGCAGTATTAATACATGTAAGATTCCCTGATCGGTCACGCACGGGGAGAGCCATCTACACAATGAGGAATCGTCAGCTGCATGCGCGTACATCAACGCGAGACGAAGCCGAGAAGGATCAGAGAGAAGATAAAGGCCCAGTATAGGGCGCGTATCATGTAGGAGCGTCGCACACCTCACACGAGGCTCGACCTCCGATCAAGAACAACGCAAGACACAAATTTCTCATCACACAAAGCGAGGGCAGCGTTCTTCCCAGATCACCCTGTAATCCGAAAAAGCAATGATGAGCACTCACTTATGTCTCTTCGAACCTTCCTACCTCCTCCATGTTCCGCCTCCACGACGCGTTCTCGCTGTGACTCTTGGAGACACAGCATACATTTCCCCATGCGAGGAGTCTCTCAAAGGCTCCGTCCCTGGCTGTCGGAGTCGACGGCGGGCGTATGATTTTGGAAGGCTTGCGGTAGTTTCAACGTCCAAAAGGCGGATCTGGTCCATTCAGCGGGAGGGAACGCGATGGACATAACGCATCTCCAATGCCCTCTTGCTCCGTCTCACCATCTCGAAAGGTGAAATCGCAACTAGATTGCACACCACTGACATAGAGCTTGACAATGACCAGACAGTAAGGTGGCGCATACTGTGCGCTTGGCGGGCACAGACGAAGTCGAGGGAAGCTTCCTCGGTTGTGGAGTAACTCGTTGAACACAAACGCAGCACTGTGCTCCTGTAATTCACGAAAAGCCCTCGTATTTTCGGATGACGAGAGCATTGGTCTAAGGTGTCAGCACCGTACACGCAGGAAGCTGCCCGCCGCAAACGAGGGTAAGCACCCGACCCACGGTCACAAAGGACGAGACGCACCTCTACCAGTAACAGCCCGCCACCAACCCACTACCCTTCCTCACTCATCCTCATACCCAGACACTGGTCTCCTCAGCCGGTTCGGAACTGCACGGGCACACATGCGCGCGTCAGCGCGAACAAGTCCTTCCTCCCCCCCAGACGCGACGCCTGCACGAACACGAATCACTCACCAGGGTACGACGTCGGGATAGGCTCAGCGGGTTTCCAGCCGAGCGACTTGCGGATGGAGGGCACGGTGACGACCATGGCGGGGCCGATGAGGCCTATGACGACCGAGAAGAAGAGAACGGGCTGCTCATGCGCTTGCCGTTGCTGTTCCCCCACGATTCACCCAGCGTCAGCATGAGCACAAGAGCGCAGAACGAAGGGCTGTATGCGCACGAGGTAGCGGTAGGTCCTGGTCAGCGAGGCGGACATGGTGGAGGATGTCGGAACGTTGGTCACGGCCGCGCTCGTGGTCGGCGTCCCGTCACACCGTTGAGGCGAGTCACCGATGTGACGGATGGGTCACGCTGCTGGCGGTCACATTATACTAACCGCCAAGATGAGCCCTCCAATGGCGGAGAAGACATTTCAGTGAGGTGGGTAGTGTCCGATTCAAGGATAATAGATGGTCTCAAGATTCCAACATTCACATATGCTACATTTGTTGTGCCACAGGAGCATACGATCATAAATTGTCCGTATCAGCACTGCCCGTGACGGACTTCGACGGCCCCAGTTGCCGTCCATCGAGCGACTCTTGAGACCCAGCGAAAACCCAGTCCATTACGGACCATTGTAGTCTTTTTTGGTCGAATATATTTGCTATATTTGGTTTTATTCAGTAGAAATATATGGGAATGGTTGGGTATCGAAACAAAAAGCGAGATGGGGGGTTTCGCATTTTGCGAGATAACGAGATCTTTTTCTCTCGAGACTGGTCAATATTCCTCAGTCTCTTCGAGTCGAAAAGATAGAAAAGTATGGATATAGAGAAAAGAAGCCTCGCTTTCTTCACTCGCCGTGTCCATTAGAACGTTATTCGGTTCATAAAAGGCTTCCATTGCGACAGGCAAAAATAGATACACCGAGGCCAACAATGTACCCGTACTTTGCACGCGCCCCGCCCCGCCCTCGCCCTCGCCCTCGCCCGGCCTAGTAGCGCCCAAGTACATCTGAACCCGTCGTTACCACTCGCCTAACCAGCGCGCCCGACACGCATATAGCCCGCGTGAACCCGCACGTAATGCGCGAACGTAGTCGCGCCGCAGAATCCTGAAAAATGATAATGTAAATAGTCAGTTGAGGGAATCGCGCACCTCACTGGCAGGCTGTATGCGCGCGCTCGCCTATGCCGCGGCGTACTACTAGTCGGAAGTTGCTCAGTATAGCAGTTGGACTTACCTAAAGGAATAAAGCATGCTCTTACCGCATCGCACCGGGCGCGGGCATCATTGGAAAGCGCCGCACCTCGTAGGACGATCTGGGTGGCAGGAGGTTGGGGAGAGCGAAGTGATGGGGGAAAGAAAGGAAGAGGTGAGAGGACGGAGGGCGATGTTCGCTCGCCTTAAATATGTCGGGGATCTCCATGGCGTCATAGACGGCAGGTTGGGGGCCGGATCGGGGCAGGACAGATTTTCACAGTGGATGAGGACGATGTACAGAAGTACTTATGACATATGAGATTATGGGCTTCTCGTTAAATCACAGTTTTCGACATACGCCGGCGCGTCAAGCGCTCGGAGTAGTTCAATCAACTGAGCCAAGTTGTTATATCAAGTAATCCAAAGTACAACTACGGAGCTTGCTTCGATCCAAAAATAGACCCTCGGAGGACCGTAAATGGCTCGCAAAAGATCCCATTCGCTCGAATTGGCCCCAAATGATTGAGAATGGGAGGGGTTCTGACTGGGCTTGAGATCCAATAATGAACTTCGGTGGGAGAAGCGGAGGTGCATCAGACGTAGTTTCATCGCATAGAATATCTACACTATTGGCCAATAATCCTTCTTCCACAGAGGAGTCTTTGGGCACAGGTTTAACGGTTGCCACTCGTTTGCTCACCTAGGTCAAGCCTGGTCATCAACTGGTCTCGACGACATCGAAAGAAGACTTACAGCAACGTATATTGCAGAAGAAAGAATAATAATGGCCCCGATCACGGAGAGCAGTGGCGGTATAGTGTTGAAGAACACTCGGTCAAATACGAGAGAGAAAATAATCTGCACATATTGCGGTCAGGACTGTTCACCGTTAGAGGGGTATCAAAACGGGGCTCACCTGGACATAGATTGCCAGCGTCCCCCTACCTGCGGTCTCCCGCTGCAGGCCCGACGTCATGGTCATCTGTCCAAACCCATCCGCCGCAGACGATCAACAGCGCGTACAGCCCGAGCGCGAGATCTGACGCACCTGGGCGGCAAAGCCGAAACCACTCACGGCCAGAATCATGGCAAGAGATGCTAAGTCGCCAGGCACAACAACTGGGGTCCTTACGACGGCCATCCTGGGAGGGCATCCGTGGTTTGAACATCCGGCGGGAGAAGAGAAGAGAAGCAGGAGAAACGTACGCCACAGGCGCTGTGAGGACGCAAAAGAGTGAGAAGGCTCCCAGGTTGTGCATCACATGTGCACGCTTGCCAATGGCTCGGATTGTCGTGTCTGGAAACACAGTACCGTTCATTACCGGCACATTGCTCAAGTGAGTGACGTCACTCGCATGCACTTGTTAGTCCGACTACGCCGAAGAGAGCTACACTACATAGGCGAAGACTGCAGAGTCAGTCAAAGGACGTTGTCCCATGGACGGTGAACATACCCGACGGCGATCAAGCGCTGCGCAGGTGTGACTATTCTCGTGTCGGAACCATCGCCCCCTCCGTCCTCTCCGCCTTCTTGATGTCGCCCAAACAAGAACTCTGGCCGTGCGATAAGTACCACACCAAAAAGGCTAAACACTGGAAGTTACGGAGCATTAGGAAGAACAGCATGAAAACTGATCCACATACAACTTGCAACCATCTGCTTCGCGGTGAGATTCTCCTTGAGGAGAAGCGCACCAGTGATCGCAGTGCACATCGGGGTGAGGAACGATAGCATCGTCGCATCGGACAGCGACAGGTACTGCAGTGCATAATAGGTCCCGAACAGGCCAACGAACCTTGTGAACGCGTGCAGGGACAGTCAGTAACACTCTTCTTGTTTCGCAAGCCCGTAGAACGCAAACATACCCAGATAAGCCACGAAACGCCAGCAACATCCGGATACCTCTTGGACCCAGGACAGGATCTGAGACCCCCGTGAGCGACCTGTAAATTGAAGACAGTGATCATGATCAATCCACCACTCCAAAGTTCCAGTCGAAACCGCAAAAGATTCGAGAACTACGAGCGAAAACCCCGGCGATGTAGGAATGATATCACTGACATGTACGCAGCACAGATCATCCATGTCATCGCCATCCGCACCCAGATGAGCTGTGCAAATATTAGTCAATGTTGCAAATCGCAAGCCGGACTTCCTATATCAACTTCTATCAGCGCTCACGTCTGCAAAGATCAACACGCACCTCGAGCGGGTGCACCGGCGGGTCGAGCCCGTTGAGCTTCTTCACGAACACGCCCATGAGCGAGGTGAAGCCCTGCGAGAGCGCGATGAGGAGCAACCCAGCATTTACGCTGAAGAACCCGGGCAGGAGGCGCAGATAGGACTGGTTATGACGCGAGCTCGGACCTGACGTTGGAGGCGATGGTGCCAGCGGTGTAGGAGAGGCGTGGACGATGGGCAAGTCCAAATCCGCTGCATCGATATCGTTGTCGGGCGGTGCTACCGTGATGTCGTTGTTGTCGATCCCGGCGGCATTACCAAATGTCGCAAGGGGGATGTAGTGGTAAGAGGCCATATCAGACAGTTAACGTTCTTGAGAGCAGTCTGACCGCAGGACGACTTGTCACTTGAGCTCGACGCTATCAAGGCTGGCATCCAGCGGTAGATGGGAAACTCAGCCCAATGCGGGAAGGATGACGCAGGTGAGAGAACTTTGTCAATTGTGTTAATTGTCTTACCAATGCAAGGGATTGGTGCGGAGTGCGTCCATCTGATGCTTGGGGAGAGACCCCCGCGCGCAAAGGTCCTTCTCTGAAGAGGATTCATGTTCTCAGCTTCCTACAGCACCCAGCTTGCGAACGTGTGGATGAAGTGAATTCGGAAGTACCGGCGGCGGGGGTAACTTGCGTTAAATCCTCCGGACGTCCCAAGGGCGTGGGGTCTTGAGAAGGAGCTCAAGATGAAAGGCCGTGCTGGAATGGCAGTTGTGCGCAACTGCTCCGCCTGCTCCCCAAATGTAAATGTATGATCCGAGATGCGAACTTGGGTAAAGATGTTAGAAAGATGGGGGAAGGAGTGGACAGACCACGCAGCGGCGGTGGCAGTGGCGCCACCTAAACTATGCGCGCCAGCTGTAAGCGCTCCTCTTGACCGTACTTGCTCTACAGCCAGTGAGATGGTTAAAACGCCACTTGGTATTCGCAGATTCTAATGTTATCTAAATTGAGCAGAGTACTTAGTAGCAGCAAATGATGATGGTGGGCTACTTAGCTTGCGAACGGCGAAGTTGCGAAGCGTCGGATGGATACGCGTGGGAGCGCCCGGAGGCTGCACATGCACCCACTCGAGCATCCGCATGGCCCTTTTCTTGCCTCCGTCTCGTCGCTCGATAGACCCTCTTCTGACGGTATCGACACTCCGACGTTTTTCTCGACTTGATCAGGCAAAGAGGGATGCTAGGAGCGTTATGTGGGCCTGGATATGCCATGAAAACACCGCGGATCGTGCCAGCTCGACCTCCGAAAGTCGTTGATCGGTGCGTTTTCTCACCTTCTGCGGTGGGTCACGACTAATTTCGCTGCAGGATCATCCTGGAGATGCTCCGGACCGGTGTACTGCACTGATCATGAATAAATGACTGCCATCTGGCGATAAAAGACGACTCCAAACGCGGCATTGCTCGACCAGTGCGCCGGAGTGGCGCTCATATAACCGCCGTTTCCATACGGGGGAGGTGGATGCGAGCTCGAGGCACGACTAATCCTATGATTCCAATCATGCGGCCCGTCTGGCATCAACTCGCTCCATTTTCATGGCCTTCGCATTGACATGGGAATCATCCCCTTTGGCCCGCCATCCCGCCGGGTGCCTTGTCCTCGGGGAATCCCAGGCTCAGCGACCGCCTTGTGCCCCCAAATCCGAATGATCAAATCACCCGTCTGCACGGTATATAGCTCTCCTCCTCGCAAGGTCACGACGCTAGAGCCGAATGCTTGCGTCCGTCTTCCGTCATGGCGACTGCGTCCTCCCCTTCTGCCACACCGTCGACCGGTATGACTGCTGACCCCTTCGCAGCCCTCCCCCACATCCCTCCAATTGACAACACGTTTGGTGCACTGCTCATTGGAACTTTTATTGGACTCATGTACGTGGAGCGTGTTCTTAGTGTCGGTTGATCATCCTCACCCTGCGCATGCGACATCTCTCCTCACAGTCAGTATGGATGGACTGCGCACCAATCCTACCGTTACTTCAGGATATACGGAGAGGACTCATGGATTTTGAAAGGCTTGGTGCGTAGCTCCTTTGAATCCTCTCCAACCTCCGCTCACTCGTAGCAGGTCGCGGGTGTCCTGTGAGTCGTTCGCGCTGGGCCCGGCGTCCCCGCAAGTCTAATCAACGTCAACGCCGCTGCGTGTCCTCATTCCCCCAGCGCCCTCGAGACGTTTCACAGCATCTTGTGCATGCACATCTGGTAAGCTCGCCAGTGGCGCTCCGCCGCAGGACTTGGTTGCTCGCAACGGCTGACACAGGCGCGCGCCCAGCTACTTCTATCTGACAACCAACTACTTCAACCCCAAGGCGCTGCAGACCGGAGTGTGGTGAGTACAGGAACCCCGGATACATACAGACAAGGGCTGCCCCTCATCGAAGCCGTAACTGACATCGCTTAGGTCAATCATCGTAAGTCGCGCCCTTAGTGCGGCACCGAAAGAAACACGGAAGGCTGATCTCCCCCTCTCGGAAAGCTCCTGGGTGTGTCCACGGTGAGCTGCATTGCACAATAACGTTTCTGCCCCGCGAACAGCCGGCATTCGAGTCTCGGTCATACTCACAAATGATGATTCCCAGGGCGCGGTCATCTTCCTCTCACAACTGTACGTCCGTCCCGCGTCACCCCATGCACTGTTGGACAGCGTATGAATGATGCTGAGATCTACACCCAGGTTTTTCCTTCGACGAGTGTACATGAGTACGTGCATCACGCTCCCTCTTCCAGCGAGCTGCGTCGCTGAACCGGAGCAGTCGGACGGAGGTGGCGGCCGCTCGTCGCCTTCTGCGTACGTGCACTTTAACCCCGTATTTCAACTCGGGGGGCCCACCTGACGCTGTGCCCCAGGCACTCCTTCTGTTGGCTGAGCTCGGTGAGATGATTCTGCGCCGTGCAGTGCGCCATTTATTCACGTAACTCCCTTGCAAATTGCATAGGCTTCGCGACCGGTGGGTTCGGACCCCGAATGATTTTTGTTTGCCAATGCTGACTCGAAGGACGACAGCCGTGACAATCGATACGTTCGTGAAGCCTCGCCTGTCTTTTCCCGCATCCGAAGATTGACGATCCTCGATAGCTTCATGAATCCGACATTGCACAACTCGAGCCAAGCAGTACGTCGTATGTTTGGTGTCCAACGCTGGTGCGAACTGACTTTGCACTGCAGTGGATGAACTCCGCAGGCGTCGGCATAGCCGCACTCGCAGACACCCTCCTTACCGCCGCACTCATCTGGTCGCTGCATCAGAGCCGTACTGGCATCAAAAGGTGTGGTCATCTGGTCTTTTCTCTCGGCGCGCCATCGTTGACCTCACATCCTTTGCAGCACGGATTCGCTCATTGACGTATTGATCATGTATTCGATCAACACAGGACTGGCTACAGGGTGGGCATTGCATCCCTCCTTCGCAGTCATCGCGCTCACCACGCTGCTTTTCTAGCGTCGCCAACATTCTATCATTCGGCTTCGTGAGTACCTCTCCTTCTATGGCCGAAGTATGCATCCAGTGTCGCGCCGTTGCCTTGAAATGTGCTGCTCTCTCGATTCCGAAAGAAAGAGTCACCATCTCGGACCCGCGAGCGCGTCGATCGCCGCCAAGTGGCCCAAGTCTATCTGCGATGGATCTGCATTGCGCCGCCATGCTGTGACTGCGCATACTTACCATGCGTCGCCTGCGCCCTTGCCCGATAGTTGGTCGGCGTTCTGGAGCTCCGGTGCCTGAGCCCTTGAGGAGATGCTGTCCCCCTCCTCGGACCGTGTGCAACTTTCAAACTTCTGTCCCCCGGTTTCACGTGTTCTACAAATATTTCTGTCGGTGCCGTACGTGTACGGTCTGCTGACCCGAGTTCCAGGCCATCTCTATGCCGCACAACCTCATTTACGCAGGCATCGACATCGTCGCGACCAAGCGTATGTCCCCCAACTACCACCCTATGTGCTATATGCGCACTGTTGTACTAATCGTAATTTTCAATGCAGTGTACGCCAACTCTCTGATGACTGTGTACGCATATGCACTTCCGTAAACATCCTCATTCATCCATGAAGCTTACCACCGTTCCGTCCACGTCCAGGCTCAACTCCCGCCGGTCGCTCGCGCAGCACAAGACCGGGCTCGTGCACTCGTCCTCGATGGACATGTCCGTCATCCGCAGCCCCCCGGGGACGCGGGGCACGATCAGTCGCGGCACGATTGGCCGAGGCGGTCGCCGCGACCTCCACTCTGTACGCCCGTTCCGCTTCTGCCTTCGTCCCCCCCCCGCGCTCGAATGTCTCGCTGACGAGGATTCGCTTACACCTTTGCAGCCGATCGACATCACGGTCACAAAAGAGACGGTGGGGAGCGACATGATGTGGACGAACTCGCCGGACCGCTTCCGCTACGACGCGAAGACGGACGTGCTCGGCGAGGCTGTGTGATGATACCCCAGCCTGTCGCCTGCCTGCCCTGCGCGGGTCCTCGGTTTCTTGCTTCTCGCCATTGCCATGCTGTGCGTGCATTCTTTATTGCCTGTCTTAAGGTGCTGTTTGTGTAGCCTGCACGTCGTGAGCTGTCTTGTTGTTCGGATAATTTAGATGTATCTTCAGCAGCCTTGTCTTGTCCCCACACATTCTTGTATGGCTTTGTACCAATAGCTCTATGTTGTAAAACCGTAACCCGCACTGCCGCGCACGGTGACTTCGCTGCTCTCCGCTCCCAGGTGCAACTACGGGCGCTCCGTTAACGTTTTCGGGCGCCAACCACTGACAGGACGTCGGCATCCAGTGACCGACTTGGATAACCGCGACGAACTCTCACTGCTTGATATTCTTTACTGGGCCCGAATGCACCAAGGACCTAGTGCGCAACATCTTCGGGATAGACTGAATAACGATGGGTTGTTAGTTTCCCGCTGGCAGTCCGGGTCCACTCCACCGTGCCGACTGCAAATGGCTGGTAAGTTGTACCCAAGCCCGCCCGTGTATGGAGTGCAGCTGAATGATGGCTACTACAGAGCACATTAGGGCCTTATATGCGCCACCATAAGTGGTCGTTTCCTCTACACAAGTCGGCCTAGTCCCGTAAGAGGCCCATCGAAGACCTTGGATGTTGATCGGCCGCGACTGCCATGGCGTCATCTACACGACCTGCATTAGCTGGGATCGCATTCAAACTCTGCCAGCCACCTGAACCGTGACTCCCTCGCCATCCGCTGGCGCATTTGTGTCGCAACTGAACTGACCGCTATTGTGATTCACTCACGGGCCTGAGGGCGCACCTCGGCCATTTAGATCATCTCAACTGTCATCCCCCCTCCCCTAGCATCGACTCCATCGTTGCCATCGTCGTCGCTGACTGGTATGTATGTTGGGCCATGGCCAGCTATTTAACAGGCTCTGATCGCAGTATGCCTGAAGTCGCGGAGGAACAGATAGATTGCTCCCACGAGCCCGCCGTATCAAACGTCGGACGAAGCTCTGTTCTTGTCCGTGGATGGGCAAGGACCGTGTCTTCAAACAATCCTAACCGCATCCATGATACGGACAGCCACTTGGACTCTAGGCTAGACTGGTGGCACCTTCGTTTCCTGATCATCACGGACATTGCGACCCTCTCATCCGCGCTGCTCTGGAATGCCGCTCGAAACTCAACCGTGCCCCTTCGCGACTCATCGACATCTGTTGCAATACTGTTGTATTATCCGCATCGACGACGCCGTCAACCATTCGCACCTATCTCCGGCGGCGTCTTCGCTGGAACCGGTGCACATGGGTGGCCATATCATCTCAGAGGCAATGCCATCGCCGAATGCGGTCCTTGGCCGACACCTCAACTCGCACTTCCTGCGATCTTCCTCTTCGGAGCTCCATTCAAGGAAATCGTCGGCTATTTTCGTAAGTTGAATGAACACTGGACCTCTCTTTCGGGCTCTTCGGCTCAAAGTCGCACATGGCTGGATGCAGCGGTCTGATAATGAAGGTAAAGGTTGAACATCGAGCAACCGACTACCACGCGTAAGCAATCCTAACGGCGACGCGGGCTCCGCTAATTGAACTTTCGAACATTGGTTTACCGGATTAACGCGTTTGTTCCTGGTTTATATAGTAGCGATGGGCCTGGGGGGGGGGGGGTCACCGTTCCGTGTCACACTGTAGTACGCCTTGCCTTGTGTACCCCACAAAGCCTCTCCCATGTTACAATCAGAGGGTGCAACATGGATTGCTGAAGTAGACACAAGGTGAGTAATCCTGGCAAACTCAAAGCGGGCGGGACTGACGGATTATCGCAGAGTCGTCACTATTTATGTCGGCTGTGCTACCACAGGTGGGCTGATGAATGCACTCACTCCTGAAGATGATTTCACTAATTTGTGCATGTGTAGCTCTTATACTATACGAGTACATCATAACCTTCAACGCTGAAGTTCAATTCTTCTGGAGGAAGGAGGTCAACTGTTCCTCTGTGCTCTTTTTTCTTAACCGCTATCTCAATCTTCTATACCACTTGTCTATCGCGGGAATATTGTTGCCCTTCGCAAATTATGAAGTGAGTGCTTTACACAGTTACCGGCGAGTACGGTCAAGACTTATCGCATCCACAGGCGTACGTCCCCAACGTTGGATGAGGGCTGCACTCCACTGATGACTTACAAATCTGGGGAACGTTAGATGCGCACAGTATACTTTCGCAATCCGAACCATCAACACCCTTTGCTATATTCCCTGGGGCGGTAACTATTCCCTTTCCTGATTGTTTTCCCATTTCTGCTGCTCACACGGATGAAAGGGTTTTCAGCTCTCCGTGTCTTTGCCTTGACTGGCGGTAACTACTGGCTTGCGATTGCCATCTTCCTGCTTGCGATGGGACCAGTAGCAACCAACTTCGTACGACGAATTCATTCATTTTATCCTGTGGCTCATGCTTATTATCGCTGATCATGGGCTAGGCTGACTTTCATTGGTTCAAAGTCATAAATTACGATGGCCTAGTTGGAGGCTGCGGCCTGCTAATTTCAACCCCTCCAGCTATCTCTATCAGGTCAGTGGTCACAGCACAGAGAAATGAGAGTGTCAGAGAAAGCTGACTCTGGAATGTTAGATGTGCGGGTCTACGTTTATTCTAAACACGATATGGCTTGTTACTCACCCTCCCGCAGTGATCGTTATTTGCCGAGTCTCGCTCATTGTGGCTGACCTCATTGTCATTGCTGTGACTTGGTTCACTACGTATACCACTGCGTGCATGGTTCGCGCCGCACTTCCAAGCAGGCATTTGACTTTGTCATCTCTCCTATTGAGAGATGGATCTATATATTTCGTGTGAGTTCGTAGCCTCCTCGGGGTTACTACCAATACTGTAATGAACATACTCACTTTCTGCGGATCCAGCCTCGCTCTCATATTGAACGTGCTGCAGTTGGCCTTCGCAACAAATTCTGTGAGTATTTGAATGGCAATTTAGAGGACACGTTGACGAGGGTTTGTACAAACGCATTTTAGTTCTTCGTGACACCAAGTGATGTCAAAAGCAGCGACATCACTGCCTTGACTGAGTTGTACGTCACAGTCTTACTTTTGCCCCATTCAATCGGTTTCTAACTACGGTTGTTGGGTCTCATACTAACTCTGCTCTAGAATGACGGCCATACTTGTCTGGCGCTTCATGTTGAACTTGCAAGAAGCTAGACATGCTGGAGAAATGGCGGAAGTCAGCCGGATTCAGAGCATGCCGTCCCTAAACTTTGATCGTGTAGTAGGGTCTATCGGAGGGTTCTTGGATATCAAGGAGCACGAGTTTGTCACGCCTGGTGATGTAAACCAGGTTTGAGACCTCTGCCAGTGAGAGAGTGGGATGGACCACTCGGATGCGAACGTTGTGCTGCACCGGCCTTGCTACAAATTTAAATCGTTGTAATTAGATGCCATGTCTAGAGGGAACAATTCAATTCGTCTTGTCATAAACGGACGGTCTGCAGAATAACGCACTCTACCTTGAGCGATGCCAGAACGCGGCCGGGAATACTGCAGTTGAGGCTGAAGGACGTTGAGAGTCGCGATCGCAGTGACGTCGGCTGCCGGCTGATGCCGAGTCGACGCGCACCACGCGAACGACTTGCAAACGCCGCGCTCTCGGCACGTTCAGCCTCATCCTCCCTCCACACCATGCTCGCCAGTCGCCTCGGCCGCTGCGCGCGGTTTCCTCCGCCTCCCATCTCCCCAAGAACTCTTCCAAAACCCAAGCTTTCCCATCCTGTCGCGCGACAAGTCAGACACTACGCTCAAAACCCCTTTGGCGGCCGCTCGCGCTACGTACGGTTCGGGGCGTCGGGCCCGGAGGACAAGGGGCGGGGCCACAACGACCCTTGGGACTGGAGGACTTGGGACAGCCAGACCAGGTTAGGCGCAGGGGTCGGCGTATTCGCGGTGGCCTATTATCTCTCGCAGTACGTAGGTGTATACACTTCTCCGGCTTCCACGCGCGGCCCAAGGGCGGGTTAGGATGACACCCAGGTTCGTTTGCTTTTGCTTCAAGCCTTGAGAAGGTGCCCGAGACTGGCCGCTGGCGGTTCATGGACATCAGCCCCAAGTACGAGGCGAAGGTGCGTTCGCAAGCTCGTTGCTCGGTCCGAGACGTGCTGCAGCCCTCAATGCTAAGCCGATGCGTTCCTACTCCTACCTAGCTCGCGGCGGCCGCGCACCAGGAAATGCTAGAGGAGTTCAAGGGTAAGGTCCTGCCCCCTGACCACCCCATCACGCGACACGTCCGCCGCGTCACCCAGCGCATCCTCGAGGGATCCAACCTCGGCACGCTCGATGCCCCCGACGTCCAGCGCGCGCAGGGCGACGAGGACTTGTGGTCGTTCACCGAGCGCGACGAGCTGCCGCCTGAGGCCGGCGGGGCGAAGAAGTGGCATCTGTTCGTAGTCGCATCCGATTCCACCGTGAACGCGATGGCATCGTATGGTGAGTGCATACACCCAGCATAGCGGGTTATATGCAGGGCCTTTGACGCGGGTGTATAGGGGACATCGTGGTGTTCACCGGCATCCTGCCAGTGGCGAAGGATGAACATGGTCTGGCTGCCATCCTGGGACACGGTGAGTCCCGCTTCCTCTGGCGATAGCAGCCAAGCTCAGTGCTCTTTTTCTAGAAATCGGACACGCCGGTACGACCATCCCTATCAACGCGTTTGTATGCGCGTCGCACTCCCGACTGACGTGATTGCACCTGCGTTTAGTCGCGCGCCACTCGTCGGAGCGGTACTCGTCCGCTAAAGTGTTCATCGCCCTCGCGTCCCTCCTCGATTATGTTGGTATACCCTTCTCAAGCGCATTAGCTCGATTGATGTACGAGCTGCCCAACTCCCGGGCGCAGGAGTATGAAGGTGGGTTCCTGTCCGTGCACGGGGCTGGGGCGCATCAGCAGACCAATCTAAACGTCATGCACCACTCTCAGCGGACAAGATTGGCATCCGCCTCTCCTCGCGGGCATGTTTCAACCCTGAAGCCGTGCCCGAGTACGTCCTCCTCCCAGTCTCTTCGTCTTGTTTTGCACCTTCCAGAGTTGGTTGACCGGCATGTTCGCGACAGGGTGTTCACCCGGCTAGCCAAGCTGGAACAATCCATAGGCGGCCGACACATAGATTTCCTCACTACCCACCCGGCCTCGGACAAGCGTTCCACGGTGGGCGTCGTTTCTCCAGAACTTCAAGTTGCTGTTCCCAAGGACTCACTTGTTTCTTCACTCCCCCTCCCCCTCCTTAGGCACTGCGGGAGATGCTGCCTGAAGCGTACGCTGCGCAAGCCGCGAGCCCGATGTGTGGGTCTACGCCAGACCACATGGCGGCGTTTAGAGACTCTTGGCTGGGTAACGCAGACCCAGACAAGATGTCGGAGGTTCGATGGGGATAGTCGTTGAGTGTGGGGCTGGTACTGCTCAGGTAGGGAGGGCAGGTTAGGTTATGCTTCCGAAGAGATGTAAAACTAATAGCGTCGTCAACGCCGAAATCGCCCTTCACTACATGCTGGAGTGTCAGCGTCCGACCACGAGTGGGACAGCAGTCCGATTCGGTGAATTCCTCTAGTCCTAGGTTTGGTCAGGTTTTCGTGTTGACTTCTGCTCCTTGAGCGTGTTCCCTCATTCCCTCAGATTTGTTCAAGCCACCACTACGCTGGCTGTCGGCGTCCGAACTTCACTTCCTTCAACTGAAACCGACGACCATATTCGGACCAGACATGTCCCGCAACCATGCCCGCGCCCGTGAAAGTGGATGCCTGCTCGGCAGCCATCACCCTACACGCGGTTCTTCAAGTTCTTCCCGCCTCGGATGGTCGATTAGCTGCATGAGTACAATATTCTCCGGCCTGTGCCTTTCTCTCGGTTATTGAGCCAGAGTACCCCTCGTCGCGCATGCAAGCAGCATCCCGCCGCCGGATGGTCGCCCTCCATCCCCGATGATTACATCCTTCACCCTCTCCCTGCCACTGCATGTCATGGCTGTCATGCGCTGCTCACACTTGCTAGGAAAGCGGTGGTGTAGAAGACTCGAATGCTCGCGCCGGATGACGGTGCAAGTGTGTGGTGACGAGCAGGCTCAGCTCCAGCTTTAAGTCAGCCGCTGGGCAGATCGAGGCGATCGTCATTCAAGAAGTTAAGCATGCTTTTGATACCTCGCACTGTTTGCGTCCTGTGTGTAGCATTGATAATTAACAGTGTTCGTGCCCACGTCAAAACTATTCATACGCACGGAGCCTGTACTAAATAATGTAGATAGTACTGAATCACAGAGCTAGCGGTCGCTTCGAGAAAACCAAAAAATAGTTCCGACACGGGGAATCGAACCCCGGGCTATCGCGTGAGAGGCGATAATGTTAGCCACTACACCATATCGGACTGCTAGACATGAGTAGTAAGCAATACTAGGTGTCATGACAAGTGGACGAGCAAACTGGGTTGCCCCTGTTGTTACTGTAACTTTCCGTACTTTGGTGTGTCTCGACAAGCTCTGCTCGTCCTCCGCCACGATGGTGCGGCTCATCACACACAACCTGCTCGCGTGCCACGCCAAGGGCTGCACGTCCAACAACTTTCCCCTCCTCTTCCAGGACGCCGCCGTCGAGCTCCGCGACGCCGACTTCAACGCCGACTTCCTCCGCGGCTTCCTCCCCCGCCTCGAGTGGCCCGCCCTCGTCGGCGCCGCGCGCCAGGTGCGTCCCGTCCTCCCTTCTGTCTCTCTCTGTAACCCCCCGTATTGCTGTGCGGGGGGGCTGTGGACTGTGCTTGACGCGTCGAACACGCTTTTTTCTCTCCCGCCCGCCCCCCGTCTCCTCCTTGGGTCCTCTCTGGTCCTGCCGTCCGCTATACCGGGGTACCGTCCGGCACTCGCGCCTGGTCGAATGCAGTTGGGCGACACATCTCTCCCCGGGGAGCAACCAGGGATGCTCGACGACGAATTCCTGCAAAAACTCCACCACGTTCTCCTCGAGGTGCGTCTCCCTCTCCTTTCGTGCTGCTCTCATCCTCCTTCGCCTCTTCTCCCTCCACTCTTCCTCCGCAACCTCCTGGCCCTTCACCCAGCCAGCATTCTCACACCATACCCCTACGTACCTTGCGTGCTAACCCTCCCGCAGATCCACGTCGAGGAGGGCGCGATGGTGTGCCCGAACTGCAAGCACGCCTACCCGATCTCGAACGGCATCCCAAACATGGTGCGCATATATCTTTCGCCCCATCTCGACGCTTGATCCTCGTTCTCACTCGCGTTATCTGCCACTTGTCCCCCCGCATCCAGCTTCTCGCAGAGCACGAGATTGGCTAAGATTATCAAGTTGTACGCAAATCGAGGGCCCGATTCAAAATTCGCCGGGCCGACCGATCGCGACGTTCCGCCTCGCCCCAAAGCCTCGATCGATGGATAGCACTGTGCACGCTTCGCTGGGAGTCAGTGGTGCCAGATGGTTGGCTTGGATGGTAGGCTGGAGGTTAGGACAAAGGTCAGGCAACACAGCAAGCGTTTGTAGTGAGTGGTGGTCGATTAGCATTGGCTGCATGTGTACGATACAACACCGACTTCCACTTCCTCCATACCCCTCCTGCATCGACCGGGTGACCGCATCCCCATGTCCACCCGCGAATCAACGTTCAACACTTCCCCCTACCCGTCATCTTCATCCCACCGTGGGTTCCATCTCCATCTTCTACTATCTATGTATGCGTTTCTATCTCGTCTAAACTCTATCGTCTACAGATCCAGGATACATGTCGTGAACGTCATGAAGCGGTCGCAGCAAAACTCCATGGGCCGGGTCGAAGTAAGCGCGCTAGAGGTGCGGTCTGAACAACGACAGTCCGACAGGCAGAGAGAGAACGGAACGGCGGCGTACACGTATGGCACCGGCAGTGATCAGGCCCCACTCTCCCGGCCACACTTGCGAACAGTACGGGGAAATCAACGAGACGCCTTCGCCTGCACATGTACCGTATGCGTGAGTGTGGAGCAGACGGAAGGGGGATGAGAGGGGGTTGAACAACAGGATCAGAGCAAAACACAGCGAAGACGGAGACAATGAAGGTGAAAGAAAAATTAGTCATGGCGGGGACGCTTCCTGCTCACATTCCCGTTGGAGGCAGCCTGCTGGCCGTCGACGGACTCGAAGTACTCGAGCGAACCCTTGGGGTCGGCCTTCATCGTCTTGTCGCCCTCGTTCCAGTTGGCGGGGCACACCTCGCCATGCTCGTCCTAGCGGATCACAAAGCACAGCATCAGTTACGCGCGTTCCAAGCGGACGGTGAGAGCCAGAAAGACGCACGGTGAACTGGAAGGCCTTGACAAGGCGAATGGTCTCGTCGACGGAGCGGCCGACGGGGAGGTCGTTAACGGTGATCTGCCTGTTGGCGTTTCACGCCGTTCAGTACCATATCTATATGCGTTGGAGCATCCGCCAGCTTCCTCCCCAAAATCCACTCCGAACAGCGCCGGCAGTCGAACAAGGTTCCCGAGGACGCCATGTCGGACTGTCAGACGCGCGCGGAGTGGACCGGAGACACAAGAAGCGGAGACGCAAAATGGAAGGAAAAAACGGACCTGAGGGTGCCCTTGGGGTCGATGAGGAAGAGGCCGCGGAGCGCGACACCCTCCTCCTCGATGAGGACGTTGTAGTCACGGGCGATGGACATGGACTTGTCGGCGATGAGAGGCAGCTTCAAGTCCGGGCCGAGACCACCCTGCTTGCGGGGCTGAGTGGCCCACGCAAGGTGGGAGAAGTGGGAGTCCGTCGACACGCCTGCGGGTGGCAAGGGTTGTGAGTATGACTAGCATAAGAGATAAGAGGGAGGAGAAAGTGGTGCACATACCGAGGACGGTGGTGTTGAGCTGCTGGAACTGGGGGAGCGCGTCGTTGAACGCGAGGATCTCCGTGGGGCACACGAAGGTGAAGTCACTGCGGGAGGGAGTGAGCAAAATTGATCCGGTCAGGTTACGCTGCGTGGCGCGCGTTGAGGAGTGGCTGAAGACTTACAGCGGGTAGAAGAAGAGGACGACCCTTTCATATTACAAGAAAGATACTGGGTGAGCCAGTGGCGTATCAGCGTGGGATGAGATGAGAGACGTACCACTGGCCGAGGTAGTCGGACAAGGAGATGTCCTGGAAGAGACCGTCAACGACAGCGGTGGCCTTGAAGGCGGGGGCGGGCTTTTGGACGATGGCAACCATGTCTAACTATCTGAGGAGGTCGGGGAGGAAATGTGACACGTCAAGCAGAGGTGCGGTGGGAGGGCAAGGGCGGGAGGCCTTTTAGATGAGAGTCGAGACGACGGCGAGACTGGGACGCGCCGCCCAATATTTGTAACTGGCCCTCGCGTTCTTTGTCCGTGTTTGTCCGCAGCTGGGCCGTCACGTGCGTGCTTACGACGCGACTGGCGCTCAGGTTTGGATGAGTTGGATGAGTTGGAGTCGGCCCGCGTCGGATCGATCATCGCAAGCCTGAGCCGTCCTTTGCTTCCACACGGCCCGAAGCTTCGAAAACACCTTTGTGGCCTGACTTCGCCATGCTTTGCACACGCACAGGGCCTTGCGGGCGACGTCATCCACTCATCTTCCTCCCCTTTCCGACAACCGTGATCCTGCAGAGAGCCGAGAGGACGCCCTGGTCAGTCCAGAACACCGTCACCTCCGAACTCGTCACCGCATTCACCCAAGCTCCGAGCTTCTTGAGATATAAATGAAGTACGTCTTCTCGAGCTTCGTGGAACTGCGTGACTGACGATTTTCTGCTAAGCGGCAGCATGGCACGTACGTGGCCGTGCGGCACCGATAGCAAAACGCTCCGGGTGGACCGGGGGTCTCCGCCCAAAAGTGTCTTCTGTTTCTAACATATGTGCGTGACTGTGTGCGGAAGTAATCTGCTTTGTAGGCACTACTTGGCAAGTCTGCTGATCAAGAACATAAGTAGCAGAGACCTGGATCCAGAACTGGCGGGATGGATTATGCAAGAAGATCTCACATCTCTTCGACGCGGTAAAGGTAGGCAACAGATGGGGGCTTCTCCCGGGCATCGATTTGGCGTCCGGTTCTTCCGAATCCTCGTGGTAAGTTGCGGCGAGGGCGATCGTAGCGTGGAGTTCGGGATTGCATCACTCCGGAGGAGACGATCATCATTGCCTACGACCCCGCATGTTCTCGCATATCTGCGAATCCGAGTTTTTATTCGAACGTAGATTGATGTAAGTACTACTCTTGAAGCTTGAAGAGTCGAGTTCCAGTAATAACTAGCATACCCGAAGTCATGCAACTCAAGAGTCACAGGGCTCCGAGAGCGTCTCAGATAACCGCCCACCGAGAGGGTCCCCTCGGCGAGGGCCTTATCAGATAACGCAGCTGCTTCGAGGACGCTCGTTTTGTCGAGAACTATAACACGAAGAGAATGTGAGTAAGTACGGAGTTTTACACATACTCGTAAATAACCCGCCTCTAGGATACGCCGTGGGCGTAGGGTATTTATATGTAGGCCGAGAGACGGACGGCTGATCCTTTGGAGAAGATGGCGTGCTCAAACAGTTGGTAAATAAACTCACCAGGTTCCTGCTGATGATAAAATGTAAGTCATAATTTGAGATGGACTACATTCATGCATATAGACTGACCGCTGCATGAGGGGATGTGTTTCTTACTTGCAGTGGAAGGGAGAAGGTGATAAAAAAGTTCCGACACGGGGAATCGAACCCCGGGCTATCGCGTGAGAGGCGATAATGTTAGCCACTACACCATATCGGATTGTATATATCGTTTTTACTACTCATTCAGAGCGTTTCTCGAAATAATCCGTGGCCAACAGGTCTCTTCAGCGGACATCCCTCGAGCGTGTTTAACTAAGACTGAAAACGCGATCGCTAACCGGAACAGTTGATGTGCCCAGCGCGAAGTACGTCTCCTCAGTGTCATCTAGTGGGAGGGGCCCACCAGGTTGTCCCATCATCGCGCGCAGACTCCTTCACAATCGCTGAGGGCGAATACTACCCACCACCCGGATCAAGTCCCATAGGCTTCTACTCCGGACTCCTTCAAAGGTTCCGCCATTGCATGCTTATCTGAATGAGCGTGTATAATTATGACGTTAGCGCAAACACAGATCCAACTTACCCCACGAGTAACGATGTACAGCACGCACCTCTTCCTCCATAGAAAGCACAAGGTCCTCCCTCTCCATGATCGTCTCCGCGACATCGTCGTGCAGCGCCACGAGCTCAGGCTCCCCCTGACCTGCAGCCGCAGTCCGGCAGGCGTCGACAGCACAGTCCGAGCCCGTGGCTTCGAGCAGTTCTCTGTCGTCCACTGGCACACCATGAGCACGACTCAGGCTAGGATCGCGGCGGGCAACACGCCATGCACGCGACTCGTGCCAGCGTTCGACGACGGAGTACCTCCCGGTGACCTTCGTCTCGGCGACCCACGCGCTGTTCGTCAAGAAGCAGTACCTCAACGACGGTACAGCATCGGTGATCGCGCGCACGACGGCGGCAAAGTCGAACCTGGCCGACTCGGCAGGGCGCAGGTCCGCGAGGAACGGGTCGTCCGCGATGGCCCGCGCGCGGGGGCGCGAGGGCGTGGGGCCCTCGGAGTGCCACCATGCCTCGCAGTGGAAGACGAGGCGGAGGTGCGTGAGGGCGCGCAGCGGCTCGAGCGCGGGGAGGAGCGTGTTGCGCTGTCGGGGGCGGTTTCGCGGGGGCACAGGCAGGTCAGCACGCAGAAGCCAGCCGCCGAAGTACGTGAAATTAACCACCATCACGATCACAATCGCAACGAACGGCGACTCACCCAGACATCGTCCCAGCTCTCGGGATACGGCGGCGGGGGGTCCGACTGGGCGTCGTGGTAGTTGTACTTGACGCACAGGGTGAGATGCGTCAGCGTCGCCGCGGCCTCGGGGGGGATCATGCCCCCGAGCGAGCGCACCCACGAGTCGCACGACGTAGTGACCTGGAGGTTAAGGCGTGCGGGTGGATGGCCGCGGAGCGACTCCGCGAACAACTGCCCCAGCTGCGAGTCGGGGTCTTGGTCGCACCCCTCGACGATCGTGAAGCCGATCGGGCACCGCAGGTTGAGGACGAAGAGCGTCTCGACGTCGCAAATCAGCCGCTTTAGGCGCTGCCAGCCCCGCCCACGCCCACGTTGCTGGTCCTGCCGCTGCACCGCACCGTTCTCCTCGCGGACGGCCCTGAAGAACGTGTTGTAACGCTCTTCGGACGCTGTGGAGAAGTCGTACAGGAAGGGGTTGAGGTGCAGAGTGTCGTCCAGGTTGGGGAACAGCTCGAAGAGGAGCGGGAGCCGGGGGACGGTGACGAGGCAGTCCAATGTGAGAGAGCGCAGCGCGTGGAACTGGATGCCAGCCAACTGCGCACTAACACGGGCGGCAGTGGGCCCTGGCAAGGGACCGGGAGGACCATCTTGTAGCCGCACAATCGTGTTCATGACAGAAAGATTCTCGAGAGAGTGCGCCATGTGCGCGATGGAGTGGATGAGGGTCGTCGAGGTCCACTCGTCTGGATCGTCTGCGGGCTTCATGAAGCGGAGGGCGACTTTCCTGAGGGGAGCGCGCACCGCGCCGATGAAGTCTGCCATTTCCGACTGGCCGCCGACCGTCAGCTCTCGCAGGGCGGTGAGCCCAGAGACGGCAGCGACAAGTCTTTGATCTCCGAGGTATCCCAGCGGCCGTCCATTGGCAGAGGAGCACAACTCCAGGGTCTCGAGGCAAGGAGCGTGCTGCAAAATCGCCAGGAGGGCCGCGATGGCACGCTCTCTGAGCTCTGGACTAGGATGAGTTTCGCCGTGGGCGACATCGACCCTGAGTGCTACGAGGTGGTGAAGTCGGGCAGCGGAATCGGAAAAGATGAAGTCATGGAACCTGAAGATGGTATCGAGGTCGTCCAGCACGACAGGACGGTTCCGGAGCATGCTTCGAACAGCGAGGGGACGCAGGAGAGAACACGTGAGCGCTAGGGATAGAAGATCGGAGTACTCCGTTAAAAAACCACAGACGGTGCTAAAGACGTCCAGATCGAGGCCATGCATTTCAGCGTTGCGTTCAAGTTCTCAGAACCGATTGTGACTGCGGTAATCTGGTGCGCAAAGTCAGAAGAAAACTGTTCAACAAGCGACGACAGCAGCATTTACTAGTGTATTATCCCAAGACCGGACTTTCTAGCAGACAGATGGGTCAGCTGCTGTTGGCGAGGTTGAAAGGTTGGAAGTTCAAGTTCAAGAAGGGACGAAGCTCAGCCCACGATACAGGCATCGGCATTCTCCGATCGTACAGCCACAGGCGAACATCAAGTAAACCACCCTCTGCTCTGCTCTAATCCCTCTTGCGAAGTATACAGTTGGATCAGGACCAGCAGCGTACTCAGAGACCTCCGATCCCAAAGCTCAAGGCAAGTTCACTGCACTGCGCACGTTCGCCTAACCACTCAAGAACACTGACGTACAGGCTTCAGCCATCATGACGAATAACGTATGATTCAATATATAGCCAGGCTATACACTATGTACACTACTTTCGCGCGCACACCCCGGCGCGAAGTTAAACGAGGGCCAATAAATGTGGTCATAGACCGCACAGATAGTGGACCGGTTAACTGGAGAGGGGGAGGTCGACCAGGGAGGAGTGGGATGAAGCTCGAGAGGAAGCATGAATGGCCAGCCGTATGTACATACTCAGTACGCGAAAGGATGGGAGGGTGCCGTGCGCCAGAAGGCACTCAGGCTGACGACCGCAGCGAGTGGAATGGGAAAGGAACGTCGAGTTATAATAGGTTCTAGCGACTAGCGTATGTGCAGGGGGAGACGAAGGGCAACGGAGCAGGACGGGGAAAGTGGATCCAGAGAAAGTGCCAGTATCTGATACACCGGAGGGCTTGTGGAGAGCAATAGAAAGCAGAATTCGTAACGTATCGTAAAGCCGAGTTGACCGGATATCCAACACAGCGGGAGCGAAAGACGCGAAGAGAGTAAGTGCTCCAACTCAGACACCTGCTAAACCATGAGCAAACAATCTCGTCCCTCCTGGCTACTGAGGTTCGTAGCTGACGAACTCAAACTGCGGTTCACCCTCTGTCGTGGGGTCTGGCCACACCGCCCATTCCGCTCCGCTCAGGAACAGCACCTTCCGCAAGTTGGGACACGTCTTGCTCCATGTCCCGAGGTGCCCACGCTCGTGGACGCGCGGGAACGGTATCTCCGTCAACCGTGCGCTCACCGGCCGTCCCCCTGGAGATGAACCGACTCCCAGCGAATTCGCACCTACCGGGCTCCCAGACCCCAGGCCCAGGCCGGAGTTCCGCGCAGGGCGATATGGGGACGAGGATGTATAGGACGAACAGGACGCACGACGGGAGTTGGGAGTGGAGAGAGGCGATGCAGGCGGCAGCGGGAACTCGAGCAGGGGAGACGGAGGATGCGGTGGGGGAGAGTCACGGACGAGCGAAAGGGTGTTGAGTGCAGGGAAGCGCGGGAGGAAGCCCGCGACGAGCTTGTAGAGGATCTGGCAGATGCGAGATGCGTCAGTCAAGCTCGACGATGGCAGAGATCGGGATGAGAGACGCAGTGAGAAATATCCGATCAGGCTCGGTCAAAAGATGTAAAGATAGAAGACTGAACGATAAATGTGCATGGAAAAGAAGAACGCACTTCATCGTCAAGCACCCAATGCACCTCAAGAGTCTCCACGCACTCGCCCAGCTCCGCGCCTGCGGCCATGACGACGCGCTCAATCGTCCGCTGGTCGATCTTCGTGGACGCCGGCTGGATCGCAAGGACCCGGAGCGTCTCCCGCGCAGCCGCCAACGCTGACATGAGCGCGGATGGGCGCAAGCCGTCATACAGCGTGCATTGAATCGGAATTTGAACGCGCACGAGCGGTCGCCCAGGGACCAGGGCGGTCGCGAGAGAAGGTGGACATGTCAGTGTGCGGAGCTGCGGTAGGAGGGTGGCTGGGAAGGGGGATTGGGTAGGAGACTCAGATGTGGGGGATGGGGAAGCAGACTTGGACTTGCAATCATGGCTAGTAGCTGGGCGTGGCGGGGTATCAGGTGTATGCGGGGTATGCGGTCGCGAAAAGATCTTGCGGGTATCAACGGGCTGCGAAGGCGTGAGCGGCAAAGTGGGCAAAAAGAGCTTGGGGAGACTGAATGTGTGCAGAGCGGAGTGGCGGTTGAGCCAAGAGAATAGAGCATGGAAGTCCTCTGGAGAGATGTTTTTACACTGCAATGTGAACGAGCGGAGCGAGAAGTTCGTGTGCGCAAGGATGCGGAGGTCGAAATGCGGGAGGGTGAGCGTGTGGAGATGTTCCATGTTCGTGAGCGCGATCGCGAAGGTGACCACGCTCAGCGACCCACCCGTCCCTACCGATATTCCATCAGGCGGCGGCAGGTCGCGACATGCGAATTTGTGCACGAGAGCGGCGAGAGGTCGGTGCGAGGCCAGCGACGCAACGCACTGCTCCACCCGCTCGTCGTCCATGTTCCGCAGGTCCAGGTCATCGTAGAGTGCCCGTAACGCCGCCTGCGACCACGTTCTTGACACCTGGACGAGCGAGAAGAGGTCGGAGGACGTCGCGTGCGAGAACACCGACGAGAGAAGCTCCGGCGAGACGCGAGCAAGCGCGGGCTTCTTGAGCTCCGGCTGCGGACGATCGACTAGCAAGGCGGCATGGAGATCAGCAGCACGCCCGCGCGGCCCTGGGCCTGTCGCATTCGCAGGCAGGGAAACGCTCCGCTTACGTTCTGAGCGCGGTCGCGTACGCTGCTGCTGGTAGTGGTCCTCGTGTGCCAGTGCCTCGAACTCGTCGTACTCCTCCCGGTCCCCCAGCTCGCTCGCCCTCCGTCCGAGGTCGGCTGGCATCCGGATGTCCAGCGACAGCGCTGGTGATGGGGAGCGGCTGCGCCAGTACGCGAGCGGGCTTCCGACGTTCCCCACGGGCGCATGGGTCGAGGCTGCAGGGGGGTGCCTGGAGGTGAGCTTCGCAGCAAGCTTGTTGAAGGTGGAGGGGAAGCTGATGTGTTTCTTGTGCAACACAGATGGTGGCTTCTTGGACTCGATAGAGTAGATGGACGCCGTCGCCGCGGTGCTCTTGCGGGGGACGTTGGCGGAGTCGTGGAGTAGGGAGGAGTGGGAGGTGGCATGGCGCCGTTGTTTTTGCGGCGAGAAAGGAAGGACATGGCGGTCGGAAGCAGAGACAGCGAGCAGGAAGAGAAGGGCGGATGCTAGAGCTTTGGCATATATCGAGGAGGAGAGGATGGTGGAAGTAGCGTGGGGCGTGGGCGTGGGACGTCAACGTCAACGACGAGAAGATCATCCTCGCCCTTCCCCTGATCCCTGCAAGCGTCGGCAACGACGACTCTGCCGACTACGCCGAGTCGCCGACTCCCGGATATCCTCATCGTCAGCGGGTTTCGGTAGAAACAGCGCACGATTCCTGTAACTCATCCCTGCAGGGTCTTTCAACGAGAATTGATGGCTATATGCGCCTTCTGAGTCCGATCAGCCGTTTCGGAGCCCCTTCCAGCCCCTCGTCGTCTCCAAATCGACGCGCGCCGAGCACTACCTAGGACTAGTATGTATTAGTCCCAGCAGTTGTGCTCATCCTCGACGCCTAACTTTCATCCTGCTCCTAGTCACCCTCTTCAAGAATCCGGCGCATATACTCATCTGCTCAACTAGGCCCCTTTCCACCGGCCCTCTATATGCACATGCAGACTCGTCCGGAGTTGCGCCAATCCTATGGAACTTGGAGATACCAAGACGCAACGGAGGCGCGCCAGATTTAATATTTCTGATGGCGTTCTCGAGCTCTCTTCCCTGCATTTGCGTGATCCCGGGGGTCAAGTCCCTGATGCTGCGCGATCCAGCAAAATGGGCGATGAACGATCTATCTCCGAGAGCCTGAGCTCAATGATAAGTACTTCAAACTAGTGGAGGCCCGTGGTTGGATCGAGTGAGTCGGCTCCCAGGTAAGTGCGATTCGGAATTTTGCTTGACAAGGGTTACTCATGCTCACCTCGGAGGGGACTGTTCACAGGAACGCGGACCTCAACAGCGTTGGATGTCAGGAGGTGGCTCTGGGTATCCTCCACAATCCGCATCAATGTGTATTGGAGTTAGCTCTGCTATCGGGTGAGCGGTCGATTATCAGTGCTTCTGTGGTACCACATTTACGTTCATTTTCATGTTGTCAGGAATGTATGGCGGAATGGTGGACCCTCTGGTGAGCGCTCAGCATACACCCTGTCAAGACCGCATTAATTGTACTTACTCTCGTCAGTGCTCACGAACTCGAGGCGGATAGCATGTGCAGGTTTTTCCGAGCGCGGCACATCGCCAACCGTACCCAGCTCCTTGATGACGAACCGCTGGGCCCCCGGCCCTCGGATGATGCGGCTGAAGAATGTGGCGCGACCGGCTCCTAGTACGTCTCCCTTCCTCCTCAATATGAATGGAAGTTACGTGTTGACAGTGATTGCATCATATGAAAGGTCAGTATTGCAGACCGCCTGACCACAGTCAATTAGCAGCTTGAATGACACTTCGCCGGACAACTCCCATTCTCTAGCCCAGCGAGCAAACCTAAACTTGAGTAGCCGCCCAATTTTATCCTCAGATGACGTTACCATGCTATTTGTTTCACGTATGTTTTGCTGATACTTAGGATCTTTACACGACCTGACAGTACTTGGAGCACACCCGGAACCATGTGCAGCTTGTTGCGTGGCCTACGGAGGTCCACTGCCCATGCAATACCTCCCTCGTATACAGGCGACACGAAGCCCCCGCACGATGTTACATGTCACTACCCCATCGTATCGCCATGCTTCTCAGACCCTCTAGTAGTGTGGCTTGCTGGAGCTGACAGCGTGCGAATCAGGTTCAACAACAGGTATCGCTGGTGCCTTGTTTGCGGCTTCATCAATCTGTAGGCCAGTGCATACAATCACAGACACAGCTCAAGATTCAGTTTGGGAGCCTCGTGGCGTCGGCTTGATCTTTGTTTCCATTCTTATCTCCGTGGGAGGAAGAACTCTTGCGGGGAGACAAAGTTGACGTACGCGCTTCGCACTCGGCCTCTTTCCTTCCACTTCTCTGACACAGCATCCGTACAGCCAGCCTATATGCGCCCATCCCGTCCACACGCATGCACGTCCTTTGCAAATGCAAGCACTGCGCCTCTCTGGCTTTACGAGAGTGCGAACCTCGGCGCAGATAGAGTTGCCCGAACGCCCCCCGTGAAGAATTGACGGACGTCCTTCTAGGTTTGTCGCGAACAGTGATGCCTGCCGCACATGGAGGATGCATGATCGAGCGCACGCTGTCTTCTCAATGCTGTCCGCGCACGCCGACCCGGTCCCCGTCTTCGTACTCTTACGACGCCCTCGCTTGTCTCCACTGTCCTTACCGCCTTCGTCTTCATCTCCATCTTCGCCCCCTTCTTTCCTTCTTCTCTTCTACCCACTCCTTGCGCGTCGCGCGCGTTGCCCTACGGGCAAACCTGGTTCCGCTAGCCGAGTTCCTCTGCGAGGCGAAGGCATAAGCTTCAAACAAGATGCCGCACAACACGACGGTCTCCCACATCAGCCCCCTCCTCTCGTACATCCCCAGGAGTGCTTGGTACGAAGCAGATTTGTCGGATCCAGACCTGGTACGTCCGCAACCGACTGTCACTGTCTTCCCGCGTATGCTCCAGCTCATGGTAATGAAACCCAAATGCTATCCACCTCCGCCGCACAACACGATCCGCACACCATCGCTGGATCGGCAGGACAATTACTCCAACCACAGCTATCACTACAGCAACTCGACCGCCAGCGTCGCCTTCTCCTGGTGGGGTACAGGTGAGCCGCTCTCTCCCCGTTCACGTCGTCGGCGTCGTGAGCGGTCTGGGAACCTTCCGTCGATTCTGACGCCTTCCATCCCCGGCCCGCAGGCATCTGGTATGACAACATCATCCCAGTATGGAAGGGGGCTTCTTTCTGACGCGCTTCTCTTTTTCTCTTCCCTTCCTTGATAAATGACGGTTGCCGCCTGCATTGGCAGGGTGTTCGGTGGCCGCAGAAGCTGGTCTGGGGAGTACGTCGTCTCCGTCGACAACCAGGAGGCTCAGACATTTCCGGCATATTCAAGCGGGAACCCGGATGAATTCCAGCAGCTTCTGTTTGGGGACTCCAGTCTTGCAAACGCTCCTCATCAGATTCTGATCACGAACCCGGGTGCAAATCCAGACACCCAGTCGACGTTGGACATCGACTATGTGAGGCCGAATATAGTCCCCTGTCTCCGTCGGCACTAGAAACTCACTGTGCATGTGCATATAGATCATTTTCGAGAGCGCTTACGATGCTGGGGACAAGATAGACCACAACGACACTTTCACGTGTATCTGGAACCCGAAGGCAAACGGAGTTTGGGAGGTAGACGAAGCATCTCAGTACGTCTTTTCATAATACATCAGCTAGGTCGCTGTAGCCCATGTACCTGCCTTCAGCACCACCGAGAATGACCTCGGAAGCATGGAGTTGAACTTCACGGTTTGTCGGTTTGTTTGCTAGTCCCATGCCTGAGCGCTGAGCGCGTGTATTTTTTACAGGGTACACTTTTCTCTTTCTTGTTTCGACAACATGGGACTTGACTTGGTCATGGCGATGCCCATATTTAGGTTCTGGCATAACCCTCTATGGATATCTGGGACAAGACAGCGCTCCACTCTCCGTCTCTATCGACGGATGGGCATCTACACCCGTCGCGCCTAACACTAACATCGCACCACTCGTTTCTGATGTCCACGTTCTTTATACAAAATCTGGCCTCCAGGAAGGATCACATACCTTGCGCGTCCAGAACAACCCCCTCCCCAACAACAGGTCTGGTTCGAGGATGAGCATTGCCTACTCTCAAGTCCTGAGTAGTGCTGTGTCGGATGATAATGGGTGCGTTTTATTTCGTGCAATAAGAAAACCCTATGAATTACGCATACCTGTCTCACAGAAATGACTCTCCTTCAAATGGTGAAACGTGCGCACGCCCTCCTTCCCGATCATGACCTTTCGCGCCTTAAATTGTAATCGCTAATGCGCTCTTTACCCCTATAGCGACACCAGGCATCGCACAGTTGTGCTTGCCGCATCCTTCAGTGTCCTAGGCGCTTTTCTCCTCTCCATCCTCATCTGGCGCCTCATTGTCCTGTACCGCCGTCGAAAGCAGGCCCACAAAGAGATGGTTGCCCCCCGACCCTTCTATGCCCGTACGAACCCGTCGTCACCGCCCCAATCTCCCCGACTCAGACAGCGGCCCGGCCGCCAGAGACACTGGCGGCGGGACGATGACGACATCGAAGCCCAGACTGCTATCCTCCCACACACGGCTTCCCGCACACCCGGTACGAGGAGGACGAGGCGTTCCATCCACCGCCGCCCACCATCTGACATCGAGTTCGCGCGTTCCTGGTCATCAAGCAGGTTCGAGTACGAGGGCGACACAGATGCGCTTGGACACAGACATGGTCACAGTCGCAGCTACGACGACCTGGGATACCCACGCACAGCCACATATCCCCACACAGACGAAGCAGTGTGGAATTCAGAGTTGACGCTCCTCCGCCATGCCCGGAACACATCTGCTGCGTCGTCCGCGTCCTCACACACCATCCGCGACTCGCTCTCAGTGCACGCCACAGCGCCGCCCTCGCCCGCCGTGCCCGTGTTCGACCGCGATCACCCGCCCCCTCCGCTGCCCCTCACGCTTCCTCTGCGCGTGAACCGCAGGCGGCGGCAACAGCAGCAACGGAGACCGGGGTCTATCGAGAAGCCTCCGCTTGACGTGGAGGAGCAGCTCGCGATCTTTGCGTCCGTGTCCAACGCGCGCCGGGCAGGCGCTGGCGCTGAAGCCAGGACAGATACCGCGTTGCAGCTGGTTGGGTCGCCCGCCACCAGCTTGCCGTCATTGCGGCCGTCGACGACGGCCGGGACAAGGTCGGGTGCTCCAAGACCGCTTCCCCCGCCACCTGTCCCTCCTTTGCCTAGCCACCCGCGCGAGCCTACGCGTACTAGTCCAAGCCAGGACACGTTCGACCCGTGGGACGTGGGGATGGGACAGCCGCCGCCGTATCGGCTGTTGGATCTGCACTAGGCCCTTCGCTCGTGGTCGTGATATGGGTGAGCTGCTTTTTATGGGCGGAACGCGGTGGGGTTGTCTTGGATCTGTGCGTGTGCGCGCTTCCTCTTTGATTCGCATTCGCATCCGCGAATATTTCTTCGTCCGCGTGCGCGTGATGGATATTGTTGCATTTGTGAACCATGCATGATGTATATTGTCCTTTCAGTTTCATTCTAGCCTCTCGTTGTGCTTGGGGTATGAAGGGACACTAGCAGTCCGCACTTGTGACTTCCCTCTTGCTCTCCTCACTTCGAGCTCGCACATTCACTTGCACTCAACCTCCTACACCTACTGTATGTCGCACCACCTTGCAGGCAGCTATTATCCTTCGTGTAAATATTGTTATCTATAGCTAATCATCTACCTTTCTCTCCTTTCAACCATGGATGTTATCTGCTATGGGATGCGGGTATCCTATCCAAGGTGGCGGGTGCTAGTCGGAATTTCAACCATTCATATTGAAGCTAAATGCAACTGTGGAATGTAATGATACATTCGATCATGATCCGCCATACATTTCCTTTAATGTGATCCCCGACCTGTTCATCCGCTGGCAGTGGTTAAGTAATTACCCGCAGGCTCACTTCCTCTGGCCCACCTGCCATGTAGGAACTCTGTTAACAGCCGGCGGGCGTATCGAAGTTGTTCTTGTGGTTAACGGCGTAGATGCCGAGGCCGCGGGATGCGAACGCAGTCCAGAGCCTGCAGTAGTTCTCGCCCCCGTACCGGTTGGCGTCCGCCTGAATCCACGCATCGCGAGCGTTGGGGACTAACGAGACAAGTATGAGTGCTGAAATCTAGGTTCCGCTGGAAAATGAGTAGACGTACATGTCGGGTTGCACGGCTGCAGGGTGAAGGCATCCATGAAGAGGTGCATGAACACGGTGTTGCCGCCACTCGTCCTGTAGACACGGGTAGTCGTGAGTCGTGGATACGATGGGAAGGCGTAGAGGCTGAGCTCACGTAGGATCAGTGTGCGCTGTGTCCGAGAACCCGTGTGCACCAACAAGGGCGGCGTAAACGTTGTGCAGGATATTGGCCCATACCTCGCCAATTGCTAGTAGAGTAAGTTCGAGGGTTTTGTGCCAAGAACCGTGCACATACTATGAACTTCGAACAATGTTTGGAGGCTTCCGTATCTCAGGGGATTCGTGAGGCTAAACACAGTGAGCGATCAGAAAAATGTGTGGACATGGTAGTGCGTAACACTCACACGTCCGTGGAGTACGGGTGACTGCGGATGCCCGCCGGGTTGTTCGCGACGTACTTCCCGATGACGTAGTCGACGATAGTGGCATTCTTCTGCTCTGTCCATCTGCCAGGGATCATCAGCGTCCCTAAATTGGCCGAGAAGTCACGGATGAGAGTACTCTGCCATGGCATCAGACCATCCCTCGCCCATACCAGCCGCCTCGTTTGTCTGGAGGCAGCTGCAATTCAACAGACGAAGATCAGCAATGCTTCTCGATACACAGAAATCGGACATGTCGTACCGCCCAGTCCCACCGCCAGTCATCCTGTTGCTAATCCCGTGCGTGTTCTCGTGGACGACGATGTCGTTCTCGAGTGCACCGTCGCGCTCGGGGCTCGTCAGGTCCCACAGGAACATCCGCATCTGTCCTGACTGACCGCTGAAAGAAACATGCATCAGTCTTCCCGTTCATGGGGTGGACCAGCCAGCGACACTCACTCGGGGGGCGTTGTGAAGTCGGCTACGATGAACAATAAGTACACTGAAGGACTGTAGGCTCCCATGAAGACCAGGCCATCTCGCACCGTTGTCGGTACCCTCCGAATCCTGCACCGAGATCGTCACGCGGTCGTTCCCCTCGCCTCCCTTGTCGAAGTTGTTCTGCTGGAAGTTGAAGCCGGCCTCCGTGAACCCGTAGAGGTACGAGATGTCATGCAACGTGTTCACGACGTAGAACGCGTTCGTGCGCGCCGCGTCGATGTTCTCCTGCGTCGTGGGGTCCTGGCTCGGGTCTTGTGTGAAGATGAAGTTCAGACCATCCGAGGACTCGGTGGTTGTGTTCGTCTCAGAGCCCTTGAAGGCGATGGCGTTGTTTCCCCTGCCGATGAAACGTTAACGGTCAAGACGTGGCAGCATAGTGATAGGTGAGCCTAGACGCACTCGGTGGTTGTGGTCGAGGTAGTTCCATCACTGTGCCAGCCAAACGGAGAAGCGGCGATGTTCTGTGGGTCGGTCAGGACCTCAAGGCCCTCGGGCACCGTCTCCCTCGTGATAGGAAGTACCTGATACTGGACGCCATACGACTAGTCAGTAGATGCACCGTTTCCCCTCTACCGTATTGAAGGGGCACTCACCGACGCCTTGGCGACGAAGTCGGTAACTTGGATGAGCTCCTCAGAGTGCGCATCCATCAGGGAAAACCTCCCCTGCTAATTAGGTATATTTATATGTAATGAGAGCGATTAGATCATTAGTCTAAACTGCTAGGTCCATTTATAATTATCGTTATAGACGCCCATTAGTTCGCAGTTATTCCTTCATTATCATCCAGGCTGGGCGTGTTTTAGGCAGCATGCAGACAGAAAACATTGCAACACAGAACATATATTGCTCTAGCATTAAGTACAGTGTAACGAGCTACAGTGTTTGTATACTAAAGCCTGTCAAGCTACGAGTTAGAAGAACGTGAATAGGAAACATTCACATGCTCTGTCCGGGAAACGGCAGATCGCTAATCCAAGTCCAACACGCGCGCCATCTAAGCAATAGAGGATGAGGCTGATAAGAGAGCCATTGTCTGGTCGTGCCACGCTCGTCCATCCTACTGGGAGGAGAAGAACAAGATAATCGGTGCGGAACACCAGGTGCCGAGGTCCGGACACCCCCTGGCCCATTGCGGCAAAATCGTCAGGTTATGAGGACCCAAGACGCACCGAGATGGTAGTCCACGATATCCATGCACTGGTGAAGTATGGAAAAGGTGGGTGCTTACCTTGTGATAAGCTCCATCGCACGCGCTATGTGTATGCTGTGGTGCCTAAAAATTAACGAGACAGCAGCATGTACCCCGGGCCGCTGCAACGGCTAACGGAAGGGGGGCAAAGGATGACGTACCAATGCATCCAAATGGCTTCATCCGTGACGACGTCGGGGCACAGCCAGGCATTTCCCTACTGAGGGAACTGGGGGAATCTGAACAAAACTCACCTTTGAAGTCGTGGAAAGGCCATATACCGCCCGACGAGGACCAGCAAAGGAATGCCCTCTGACAGTAATACATACATTTGCTGTCCGAAGGAAGTGAACTTGAGACAAGCATATGTCGCCAGAACAGATGCTAGGGCGGAAAACGGCAAGCAGACGTGAGGCAGGAAGAGACAAGGCGACGGCGAAGAGGGAAAAAATGACCCCCGACCTTTGCGCTGGTGATTGTGGAGATCACGTGCCTAGTTCAGGGCCGGTAGGCAAGGACTTCCGCGCTGGAGCCGAGCTGGAGTTGCAAGCCGGTCCTCTCCTCGCAGCGTCGATGATAGCTTTGGCGGGAATGATACTCATCCATTGTGCATCATACAGGGTACTAGACCCCCGAAGGCCCTAATATCGTGAGTTCATCATCAACCGATTGGATTATTGCTATTATACCTGTGAGCACCGTATTATCTGATGATTAGTGGGGACCTCGCTAATTTAGAACTAATTAGCAGGGGGGGTTTTTCCTGATGTCCACGAAGGCCTCGAACCATATGCCAGTCTTAGCGTTCTGGATCTGCACTACGTGCGTCAAGGCTAGCGAGCCGTCCTTCGTCACAACGAACTCGACAGTTGGCGGGTGCTCATTGAATTTTCCAGAGAGAGCCCTCTCAGCCTTGGCAATAGCCTCTTCTACGGAGATGGAGGGGGTCGTCGAAAGTACCTTGGCTGCGAAGCAGTGGTGAGAAACATGACATGTTGAGAGTTGATCCACATGGGCTTACATGGGGTCACGAAGGACGAGCCGAAGGAAACGACTTTGTTCGCTTTGTTGAACGCGACATTGGCGACCGCGTTCGCGACAGGAACGCCGTTCTAGTCAATGTATGCGGCGTGATAAGTCTGTGAACTTGACGAGATTGAGGTGACAGATTCTTACAATCTGCTGTCGCACAAATGCGTGCTGCGTGACGTCGTTGGTGAACACTTTTCTCAAGTCGACGGCGTCCCCGCTGACGTTCAGACGGGACTGGATATAAGAGACGGCGGCGTCCTTCAGGTTGAACTGATCCCGAACGGAAAGCGGATGATCGACTCCGCTCACACCGAACGTCTGCTCCGAGTCGCAGGGCGAGTCAATCAGCCTCGAAACCATGCATGGTATTGATGCTCGCCTCGAATAACGACTCGGGGTGGAAGCTATTGATGACGACACCAGGGCTGATCTCGTGAACCCGCAGAGTCGTGTGCTTCAAGCTGGCCGGTAAAGGGGAGGACGCCGCGGTGGTCGCGAGTATGAGGGCTAGGAAGACGGACTCGAAGAACTTGCACAAGAACTGCATTCCCGAGGGTCGTCACTGGAGAGAGACTGCAGCTGGTGAGAGGACGATCTCCTGTCGCTGTGTCATGTTCGGTGGCCCATTTGTAGTGCCAGCAGAACAGCACGTCGCGGGCAGTTCAGGGTCGGTTTTGCTGTAATGTTGACAACATAGGTACGTGATGGGGTTTTGCAGGGTCACCGGGGCCGCGATGGGAATAAAGAAGCTGTGTCTGCAGCCTATTCACGACGAATTTGACGTCCGTTTGTTCCGGACTATGTCGGGTGGCTATATGCGCCGTGTTCAGGCGGAGGATACCGCGATGGTGAGAAGGCCATATCACCACGTCTGCATCGGACGAGGATCAGATGCGTGCTTGCGTGGAACGAAACATAGAATACGTACCCCGTTGTAGGGTTCGGCTATCTACATCGGAGTGTAGCCAAGAGATACACGCTGCTGTGCATTTCCAGATTGTATGAGAGAAGGCATGGCCATCATGCTTCTCGCGGGAGTAGTCGGACTTAGTCCCTGGTCAGGATTCCTCCTGTATGCTTGGCAGAACACGACGCACGGTGAATGTCGGGGTGTATAGTAATACGACATCATTCAGGCTGGTCAGTTGCTTCAAAAGCTCTGGTAAACCTTTCATAGAAAAAATGCGTACAAGAGTTTGTCCTCACATCGATGAGAGTCTGGGACAGATTCCAAAGGGTGCCTTGTTGTAGAGTGTCTGTCACCGCTGGCTGAGCATACAGGAAGGTTGAACAAGTTTTGGACCAGACTTAGACGTTTAGACGCTTGCGGTCATGGCCAGCACCGCCACCGAATGATGGGCACACTTTACTGCTGCTGGGTTCCAAGAATCGGCCACCACCGTGGAACCAGAATCCTGCGCATATTTATCGCCTTTTTTTGGGAATAACCGCATTAAAAGGGCCAAGGTATTGCCTCACGGCGTGTGCACATAAGCCTGGCTGCCTGAAAGGAATGAAGGTGGTGAAAGAGAGACGACTCGGAGTCCTCCGCCGGCGACCTCAACGTTGGCTTCCGGCTGCGGCCCGGCCGGCTCGGACTCGGAACTTGTCGGATTGCTCTGCCGATTGAAGCCGACCGTAGTGCCTCCAGTGCCTCCTACACTTGCTCTCGTCCTGTTCTATTGAAGCTGTCTTTGGCCGGTGATTCTCACTTGTTGGCTTCCGCACTGATGCAGTCCATGAAAGCCCGACTTACTTCCCAACCCAGCCAGCCAGTCTACTTGTCATCTTCTTAGGCGCAGATTTGGCGTCGCAGTCACAGAACACCGCTACATTGAGTATCACTTATACGACCGTCAACGTTGACGAGAGCTCCCTTCCCCGATCTCCCAATCCCTCCCGGCCCTCCTCCGACTCCTCTCCTAGTGCACCCACATCCCCCTCTCGACCATCCTGGCTGCCCTGCCCCCTTTCTGGCCTCCGTGCCTGCGTGGCGTGTACGAGCCCGCGTTCATTACAATGGAGGTCGGCGAGATGTGGATGACGCGTGCGTACCCTTTGCGGCTGTGGCAGTGGCACTTGGGGAAGCGCTCTCGGAACGTGTGCTACTTGACTGCTCCCTGACTTCTTCTATCCTCCCTTAAAATACGTTTTCCCTGTTTTACTCGACGCGCGGCGCGCACGGGATCGGGCAGGGCAGATGTGGAATACACACATGCTAGCGTCCCGCGCTCCCCACTCGCGAGCATCATGCAGCCCACTCGTCCTGGCGGGTGCCTGACGCGGGCAGTCTTGCTTTGATCATGGATCCTGCCCAGGGAGCTCGATGTCACGATAGACTTGAATATTTCGAGGCAGCGCTGTCGCCTCTCCCTTTGGCGTTCGGGATGACGGTCCTTCTGGGCTCTGCAACATAAACCGCGCGGAAGTATTCAAGTCGGTAGAAGAGAGGCCCACGCCGTCAGTTCTTTAACTTTCTACTGCCGTCATACTTAGATTAGTAATCGTAATTTATCTAACCACCGCTCTGTGTGCGGAACGCGAATGATTCTCCGTGGAGCTGCCAAGCCCGAGTTCCAGCTCCAGGTTGAGCTCCAGGTTGACTCCAGCTGCTCCGTTCATCGGCAACGCGTTGCATTCTTGATTCAGAGGTCAAAACGGCTATTAGGAGTACTCACTGGGCCCGGAGCACCCTCATCGTTGCTGTCTAGCGGATTCGCGACTATGTCGTAACGGGTAACGGGGCAGGAAGGGAAGAAGGACAAAGCTTGTTGCTCAAGTACTTGATTGGCTTGGGGAGGTGGAGATAGCTGCGCGCCGCACACCGGATCCGGCAGACCCGCGCGGTCATCGCGTCGAGCCCAGAACATAAGTACTTATATCACTGATCTATTTTGAACGCGCTAGAACAGGAACGCGTCTCCAACCCCTCCTCCTCCACCCCCACAAACGTGAAGACCGGCCCCACGTCTGCAGCCACGGTGGATACTCGTGCCCAAGCTGTCGCTGCTTCGGTGAACGGTGAACCTAAGGCTACCTGCTTATGAGCACCCGTTCCGCCCGCCGACGAGCGCCCTTGGGTGGGCTCAGCGCTGCAGCCGGCATCTTCCTCCTCGCCTCATCGTCATGCTCCCTCCTCGCGTCCGCCCAGCAGCTCTCCTCTGACCAGCTCTCTCTCGTCAAAGCCCGTCTCGCGGAAGGCGCCACACACAGGTGCGTCCCCCCGTTCCCCATTGCGTCATGACCCGGGCGGGCGCCGACGTCGACGGCTGGTATGCAGCTGGGAGATCGGCACGCGCGCCCAAGCCCTCACCGAGTCCGACACCCCCTCCTACTCCGTCCTCAACTCCACCGGCCTCCCTCCCCCAAAGAGCTCCCCGCCCTCCTCCCTCGATGAGGTCTTCTCCATCGCCCACTCCGTCGTCGGCTCCCTCAATGGCACCAACTCCGGCACCTTGCAGCCCTTGATCGGGGGCACGACGAGCGGCGAGGCCGCAGGGACCCCCGAGCATCGGCGTCGCGGTGCTGCTCGCGAACTGGACGGGACAGGGCGCGTCGACGGGCTCGACTACGCGGGCGCGGCGCAGGCGCAGCTCGACTACCTCTCGAGAAGGTGCCGCGCTCGAGCGACGGCGCGATCTCACACCGTGTGGAAAACGTCCAGCTCTGGTGAGTTCCGAAACACGTTCCTCGAGCCTTCTGCGCGTTCCCTTGGTCCACTTCCTTGTCCCACGTCTCCCTTGCTTGGCGCGGGCTGTTCGAGACCGCATGGGAGGAGGCGCTGTGAAGAGACCAGCGTGTCTTGCTGTAGAAGTAGACAGAGGGCTGGAGATAGCCTCATACAGTGAACGAGCTTGCGCCTTGGCGAAAAGGCTCTGGGAAGGCGCTGGGATAGAGCATGCAAAGGCTAGCCTGCAAGCAAAAACGCCAGTGCCAGAGGCGTTCGTCCGATGGCGAACGTACCCTCTCCAGCTCAGAGGATTCACGGGCTTTCTTTCTCCACCGCTTGAAGGCTGCTCTCCTTCACAGCGAGAGTTCAGGATCGGCGCGCGGAGGACTCAGCCCTCATGTCCGAACCGCACTTTAAACTGACGTTGTCAACTTACCTTCGCGGGACGCCCAGGTCCGACTTTGTGTACATGGTGCCGCCCTTCCTCGCGTACTACGGCGTCCTCAACCAGAATCAATCCCTGGTCCAACTCGCGTACGACCAGTGTCGGCTCTACCGCCAGGCCTGGTCGACGAGGACGCGGGAGGGATGTGGAGGCACATCGCGGGGAACAGCTCGGACAACGGCCACTGGACGACCGGTAAGCGTATACATCGCGCCGCGCGCGCATATATCTATATCCACCGTGTTTTTGCATACTGACGCCGTTCTTCTTCTTCTCTCAAGGCAACGGGTGGGCCGCGGCGGGCATTGCTCCGTGTGCTGGGGACGATCCAGCACTCGCAGTACGCAAGAAGAAGAAGAACCAGGCGAAGGACTCGTGGGCTGGGTCTCCGAGATCCACAACGGCATGTACCCCCACCTCGTGCGTTCCCACGTCCTCATCTCCTTCTCTCCTCTCCTCCGCCCGCTCACCTGATCTTGCTTTTGCTTGCCTTGCTGCACGCGGAGCCGCACACACACAGCAATCGACGAGCCTATTCAAGAACTACGCGGACGACTCGGCGTCGTTCGACGAGGCCTCGGCACGGCGCTCCTCGCGAGCACCGTCTACCGCCTCGCCCTCCTCGCGGGCATCCACACGCACCTCCCCCTCGCCGAGCAGTGCCGCGCCGCGCTCTCCTCTGCCTCTTCCTCTCCTCCTCGTCTTCCTCTCCTCCTCCTCCTCCTCCTCCTCCTCAAAAGCGCCTCCCCCACGAGCACGAGCACGGCGCCTATATCCTCCGCGACGGCCCCAACGAGCACGCTCGTGCACTTCACCACGGACGGGTGGCTCCAGCCCGTCGTGAACCCGCTCAACGTCGGCGTGCAGGGCGAGCACAGCCCCGAGGGCCAGGCGTTCGTCGTCGAGATGTACGCCGCGTGGCGCGACTGGGCCGCGCTCGGCTCCCCCGGCAAAAACGGGGCCATGACGGCGCGGACGGGCAATGGCATGGGCGCCGCCGCGGCTGGTGCGGTGTCGCTGTGCGTCGTGTTGTTGCTCTTCTGAGTCTGAGGACATCAAGGAGAAGGAGAACCACTTCTTGCTTTCATGGTTGGGTCTGCATACTCTCTTAATGGGCATAGAATCTACTTACGCTTACGATGACGTTCTACTCCACGGTCTAGTAGACGCTTTCCACGAACTGTGGACTCGCTTGGAAACACTTTTCA